>CM077291.1:48915609-48970609 GCA_039654925.1 Anguilla pacifica
CAAAATAAGTATTGTACCTGGGTGGTGTGGGTTTTGGGGTGCAGGTGGGGCGGCACAGGTTATGGGGCGTAGGTTGGATGGTGAGAGTTGTGGGATGCAGGTTTCGTGGTGCAGGTTGGGTGGTGTGGGTTGTGGGGTGCAGGTTTGGCGGTGCAGGTTGGGCGATGCAGGTTGGGTTGCACAGGTTGGGTGGTGTGGATTGTGGGGTGTAGGTTGAATGGTGTGAGCACTGGGGTGCAGGTTGGGTGGTGCATGTTGGGCGGTGCAGGTTGCATCGTGCAGGTTGGGCGGTGCAGTTTCGGTGGTGCAGGTTGAATGGTGTGAGTTCCGGGGTGCAGGTTGGGTGGGCATGTTGGGCAGTGCATGTTGGGAGGTGTAGGTTGGGTGGTGCAGGTTGTGGGGTGCAGGTTGGGTGGTGCATGTTGGGAGGTGCATATTGGGAGGTGTAGGTTGGGTGGTGCAGGTTGTTGGATGCATGTTGGGAGGTGCATATTGGGAGGTGTAGGTTGGATGGTGCAGGTTGGGTGGTACAGGTTGTGGGGTGCAGGTTGGGTGGTGTGGGTCGTGGGGTGCAGCGCAGGTTATGGGGTGTAGGTTGGGTGGTGTGGGTTTTGGGCTGGAGGTTTAGCAGTGCAGGTTGGATGGTGTGAGTTGTGGGGTGCAGTTTTCGTGGTGCAGGTTGGGTGGTGTGGGTTGTGGGGTGCAGGTTTGGTGGTGTAGGTTGGGCGATGCAGGTTGGGTTGCGCAGGTTGGGTGGTGTGTGTTGTGGGGTGTAGGTTGAATGGTGTGAGTACTGGGGTGCAGGTTGGGTGGTGCATGTTGGGCGGTGCAGGTTGGGCGGTGCAGTTTTGGTGGTGCAGATTGAATGGTGTGAGTTCCGGGGTGCAGGTTGGGTGGACAATTTGGCCGGTGCATATTGGGATGTGTGGGTTGTGGGGTGCAGGTTGGGTGGTGTGGGTTGTGGGGTGCAGGTTGGGTGGTGCATGTTGGGAGGTGCAGGTTGGATGGTGCAGGTTGTGGGATGCAGGTTGGGTGGTGTGGGTTGTGGGGTGCAGGTTGGGTGGTGCATGTTGGGAGGTGCATATTGGGAGGTGTAGGTTGAATATTGCAGGTTGGATGGTGTGGGTTGTGGGGTGCAGGTTGGATGGTGCAGGTTATGGGGTGCATGTTGAGAGGTGCATATTGGGAGGTGTAGGTTGGATGGTGCAGGTTGGGTGGCGCAGGTTATGGGGTGCAGGTTGGGTGGTGCAGGTTGTGGGGTGCAGGTTGGGTGGTGCAGGTTGTGGGGTGCAGATTAGGCGGTGCAGGGTGGCGGTGCAGGTTGGGTACTCGCCATGTCTCCCAGGTGGTTCATGCCCAGCTGATAGGAGTGCATGCCCTGCTCATACTCCAGGTTGTGGGCCTCGATCTGCAGCGTGTTCTTCTCCCAGACTGACCTGCGCTGCTCCTCCTCCTCCTCCTACAGGTTCAAAGGTGACTGTGTTCTGTTAATGACACTGGTTTTTGTTTTCAACTTAAAATCAGCACCCAGTTCAGACCCAAGAAACCAAGAGAATGAGATAACTGCATATTTAAATGCTCTAACTAATTAATTAAGTGAAGAGCAACAATGAAAACCAGCAGAGCCTGTGCATCTCTAGGGCCTAGGTTACAGACCCCTGTGCTAAACCCTGACGAGATATAACTGATGCTATCACAGACACACCACTATCCGGATTTCACTTTCTTTTTTGTCTTCCTTTTCCTTAACTACAGAATGCTTTGTAGTTAAGTAACAGAAGTCTCTGAGGATTCTAACATACATTTTGAATCTGCATGGTACGTTTTCAGAAGTTATATCAAATTGTAATATTTGCCATCAATGGAGACGTCGCTTTCAGAGTTTAGATTGCAGAGTTGAAAATCTGGTCAGTCTATAGCACGGCTGTCCAGTCTCATCTGAAAAGGGCCAATGCTGACGCAGGTTTTTGTTTTAGCCCAGCTTTACGATACCAGATGCAACTCAACAAATCATGGTCTTCAATCATGACCTAAAGTAGAATCTGGTGATTTAGTACTGGGATAAAGCAAAATCTGTTGCCATTGGCACTTTTTGATTGGACCCCTGGTGAGCCAGTGCCTGTGGCAGCCATGCATGCCCAAACCACAGCACGCCCACACACACCACTTCCTTGGCCTACTCGACCATTTGGGATTACTTAGCTTACCAGTGCTCTCTTTCTTCTCAACGATGTTCCAAACAGTTCATTTTGGTAAGCCTAAGGTTTGGCCTATGTCTCTGACTGTTTTTTTCTTCTTCATATTTCTCAGGCTCATAATGGGTTTCTTGGCACAGCTCTGGTCCTTATGCTGAAAACACCAATAACAGAACCCAAAGCAATCAAAAGCCTAGAATCAAAACTAAATGCTGTTCACTCCAATGGCCTGCACAGTCCCCAGATCTCAATCGAATAGAGCACCTTTGGGATGAGGTGGAATGAGAGGTTTTCAGCATGAAATCTGCAGGAACTGTGTGATGCTATCGAGTCAGCCTCCACCAAAATCCCAAAGGAATGTTTCCAGCAACTGGTCGATTCCGAGGCAATAGGAATTTAGGCCGTTCAACCCGATGCTAGATACAGTAGGTGTACCACAGTGCTGTCACCAATAACGACGACTCCAAAGGCAATCGAAAGCCTAGAAGCAAGACTAGATACTGAAACTTATCTTATACCTGCACTAAAGAAGTAATTGAGCACACCAGACTCATCAGAAACACCCGTGAAGCCATTTGTCCCAAACATTGTGGTGCCCTAAAACGGGGGGGGGGGGGGGGGGGGTCTATGTAAAAAAAAAAATTTTTTTAAAAAGTGCTGTAATTTCTACATGGTGAAACCAAGATGTTTAACAATACCCTTTTGAAAAACAGAGAATATGTGCTTTAACCACATGTGAATTGTCCGATTACAAATCTAAAATGCAGAGTACAGAGCCAAATCAAAGAATAAAATATGTAGCTCACTGTATATACATATCTCATAAAAAACATGTTCTCAACGTACAAAAATGCCAAGTGACTCACACATACAAGACATACACCGTCTCATTCATTCAGCCAAAATCCAGGCCTGCGATTAAAAGTATTGATATCCAAATGACGCACCCCACAATGGGTAGCATTGCTTTGGAATACATCTTATTTAATTTCGGTGAGGCAAGATAGCCTATGTTGTTTGTAGTACCGTAACTTGGCGTCATTTGGATATCAATACTTTTAATGGCAGGCCTGGATTTTGGCAGTCTGAATGAATGAGACGGTGTATGTCTTGTATGTGTGAGTCACTTGGCATTTTTGTACGTTGAAAACATGTTTTTTATGAGATATAATTTCTTTTTGAAAAACGTTTTATTATGAGAGTGAGAAATGCAAAGTGACCCTGTAAGAAACGGTTGTGGATTATGGCTAACCTTGTGTGAAGTTGTACAGTCTGATGAGCGTGTACCGCTTAGCAGTTTCGGTTTGCTATATGTAAAACAGTGGCTGTGACAAAGCGTGCGGTGGCGTAAGCGTAAACGCATGAGAAACGCAGGTGAAATATGGCCAGTGTATGTACTCACGGATTTGACGGCCATCCAATGAGCCTTGACAAAAGAATCAGCAAGCCTGTAAAACTATATCTACCTAGGTCGCAACTAGTGTAGCCTTCTGTCCTGCTCCGTTGTCTGTTATTTCGTGGAGATGCACTTTTAGTGTTTGTAAGGTTTATAAGGCATTTTGATAGGCTTATCTGCAGGTAGGAATCCTCTTCGCTGTTTTGCTAAGCTAGAACCGGAAAACCTGATAGTGGAGAATAGGAGCAGACGCATATGTCACAGCAGGCTTTGCGTATGAGAAAATAACAACAGTGTGAGATAAATTAGGAGAAATGATGAAATTGCATAGTTGAAACAATATGTTTTTAGCAGAATTGGCATGTAGGTGAAGGTTGACATGATCACAGACTATAATGCGAATTAAATGAAGTGACCATGAGCAAGCTTAGTTTCCTTATCGAACGGTATATATAGCAGTCTGTATGAAATGTCAGTCGTTGAAGCGGAGGGTTAAGTAGCATGTGTAATCTATTGCACTGATGTGCTTTTGTCATGTTCAGTAGTAGTTGTAATTATGAGTGAGTCATGATTTTAAATGTAATGTTTTAATGGGGAGTTGCAGAATGTACATACGTAGTAATTGTTTGTATGTGGCTAGATAGAGAACAGGGCGAGGTAACATGAATGTAGAAACGTGGCGTTTGCTGATAAGAAGGTTTTGTACGGTAGCCAAGTGAAGAAATATAGTTAGTATAAATGTCACAGTGGTGAACTGGTGTAACTTTTTAATAAAAGGAATACATTTGCCGTCATGAAATGCATATGGCTGGCCGTGAGTGAGTTTTGGTAAAGCAAATATAAGCGTAAGAAAACATTAGTGTAAAAGAGGAAATTGTCTGCCTGAGGGCGAGGCGGGATTCAAGCCTTCAACCGGAGGTTTACCAGTCTGTGACTTTGTTAGTGCAGCACCGTGACATAGCCATGCAATGCGTGAAATATCATTAGTAAACCTGTCCGTGGTTTTAAAGAAGCGCACAGGCCAGTAAGCACAGAAGAGCTCCCGTTGAATCCATATGGCTTTGCAATATTGTAGCCGGTTAATAACTGAACGTGCAGACGGTCCCTCATAATGCAGTTCAGTTCGGTATACGTTTGGTGAACGGCGGGTAGATATGGTGCAAAAGCAATACTTGAGAAGTAGTAGACAATTTTTAGCGAGGGTAAAAGCAGGTTAAAGCAATGTGTTTTTAGCTGGGCTTGAACCTACGACCTCACATTCCCAAGACTGTAACCTTGCCCACTAGGCCACAGGCAGGCTAGCTGTTTAAACTGGAAATGTTTCAGAGTAAGAAGGTGTGGGTATTTTGCGTGTGTATGCAAGTTTTTGATTGGGTCGTGTAGGTGAAGATTTGGCTGGTGTTGGAGACATGTTGTTACTGGGATAGGCGGCAGGAAAAATAAGAATGAGAAGAAGAAGAAAGAGAAGAAGAAGAAGGAGAAAACGCAAAATCCCCTTAATTTGGGGCTTTATTGTGTGGACATGTGAATTTGTTTATGAAATCTGTCTGTTGAAATGGGGTCAGAATGTACAGAATTTAATGTTTTTAAGAGCTGAGTGTTTGTGGCTGTTGTGGTTATTTCTGTGGGGAGCCCTGAAAAGTGCCAAACTCTCGGTGCTGTATAGGTATGGGGCATGCCCCCGCCAAGGCGTAACTTGGCGGGATGGCATACCTGCCATCCCAATATGTCATTTATGACCACCTTGTTCAACAGCACAGCTTTAGTGTCCTGTTGGGAATTAAACGTTTAAGCAACTTTAAGCGATTCTGTTGTCTACATAATCGTCAATGTGTAATGTTTCCCCGTCAGAGTCTGTCCAAAGTACCATCTTACAACTGCATCACGCCCGCACACACACGCACACACACGCACACGCACACACGCATACGCACACACACACTCTCACCCACACACACGCATACGCATGCACACACACACACAGACACACTCTCACACACACACACACGCGTGCGCACACACATACACACACACAAACACACATATACATGCACACGCACACGTACACACACACACACTCACGACAAAGTACACAGAGTAACACCTACAGCATTTTACAATGAACATTTTGCAAAAGCAATGTTTATTTGTATGCATTTAAAAAACCTTGAACTGTAAGTACGGAGTTCTTTAAAACAATTCCAAAACGTGCAGGTTAAACCTGTTCAACCTGTTACACTTTTAAAGAGCAATCATTGCAGATATGAATACATGTCAATAAAGATCGCGATTAGCATGCGGATCAGAGGTGGGCAATGAGGGCCGTATCGGGTTCTGTGTTTCTGGCCTTAATGACTTAATCAGCTCTAATATTTACCCCAATTTAACATTTTAGCTGTGCTTCTTGATACGTGCACGAATGACAACCTAAGTCTGTTCTTGTGTTTCTACACAATTTTTTCGCTGTGATCTAATCTACACATGAACCCAGTGTTGGCGCATACAGCCAGTTAGCTCATTTAAGCAGGGTAACTGGTGGAAACAAAGACCTGCACACACACACCGGCCCACTATAACCAGAATTGCCCACATCTGATGTAGATATATGCATATTTCATGCAGTTTGCTTTCTGTTGTCTAAGCGAAGATTAATAGGTGATTAACAGCCTGAGATTAGCTTTAGCGTAGCCTGGTACACTGATGGTTTCACATGGTGGGATATATGGGCAAGTTAGCAATTCCACACTGGTTATTCCTGTTCCTGGCCATTCGGATGAATCCGCTTTCACCCCAATCTGTTCCCCAGCTAGAAAACAAGCAAACACGTGAAAAGTCATTATTCAATACATCCATCCATTATCTAACCCGCTTACTCCTGGTCAGGGTCGTAGGGGGGTGTTGTAGCCTATCCCAGCATGCATTGAGTGAGAGGCAGGAATAGACCCCAGTACAATTCAATACCCGGAGAATCTGAACAAAACTAAACCGCACAAATAACAATTTTCATTGTTCAGTGCTTAAGCATTTTATAAAACAAAGACTAAGAGGAAATCTAGCAATAATGGAATTTTTCCGTGATTTCCAGACTTGTTAAATCAGACAATTGGACTAGCATTTAACAGCTGTTGGCAAAAAAAGCCATGGATGATGTAATGTCAGTAAATGGACACTAAATGTCGCCAGCACAACATGTATAGTGAGGAAGGCGCTGCATCCGTTCATCCTGTTGTGAGGATTCATTTTTTCTTCTCTATCTGACACGTGCTTCTTGTGACTGATTTTCAGCTGAAAACCTGTAATCCCCCTCCCCTCCCTTCTCCACACCTCTCCTCTATTTGTTCCAAAATCATGGGATACCTGTCCAAATGCTGTGTGCCTCTATGTCACTGGTTTTGTTTTTTTATATATGTAGTATTACATCCTACATGGAATTTTCCATGCATCTATACATTGCATATGACTTACTTATTAATAAGAGCCTGTGACAAAATATTTCAATGCAACAATTACTAAAGCCCAGTTCATTCTATATTTTCAACTTTGAGCATGATCCTGTAGGAGACTCACCCGGATGCATTATAAAGAGGAATGGGGAGAGATGTTTACCTGTTCTTCACCAGCCAGAAGTCCTTCCCTTTGTACGTCCCGTACCCAACCACAAGCACCGCATGATTGGTCTCCACTGAGCTGCACGAGGGGTCATCGTACACGCCTGCCGAGAGACACAGTGGGGTGTGGTGCAGCGGTCAGAGCGATGGACCTTTACACCAGAGGGTGTGGTGCAGCGGTCAGAGCGATGGACCTTTACACCAGAGGGTGTGGTGCAGTGGTCAGAGTGATGGACCTTTACACCAGAGGGTGTGGTGCAGTGGTCAGAGCGATGGACCTTTACACCAGAGGGTGTGGTGCAGCGGTCAGAGCGATGGACCTTTACACCAGAGGGTGTGGTGCAGTGGTCAGAGTGATGGACCTTCACACCAGAGGGTGCTGAAGCCAAGCCCCGGACTCTTGCATTCATGGATCTTTCAATGCATTTTCCATAAAAATGTAACCTTTGCTGTTTAAATAGTTAACAGCCCATTTGGAAAAGTTAGCCAGGTGCAACTGTTCTACTGTCCAGCTAGCTGGCTGGGGCTAGTCAGTAATACAGCTCAATATCTAGCTTGTGAAACATAATAGTTATTTAATTATATATTTAGGGATTTTGTAAGTCGGTTGTCCGCTAATGAGAATTTTGATCTGATGTTAATTTTGATGCGATGTTACTTAACCTACGTTTACCTCCTCTACGCATGCCTGCACAAACTCATTTCATTACCAGGGGTATAAAACCTACAACACTCTGGTGTGGTGCGGAACACTCCAACATTGATTCTACATGGCTACCTGGTCAAAATAAGGTGAAGGAGAGGTTTTGTCCGAAGTCTAAAATGATTTGGCCTTCGTCAAGAGATTTATTTAGAACTTCTTTTCACATTACGAATAAAAAAATGCTGCAAAAACAGCAGCAGAACCTGCTGTTCCATTCGTATGCATGTGTAATTTTGCTTTTCCATACAGAGTTACTCTATACAGTGTTACTCTATACAGGATTACTCCATACAGTGTTACTCTATATAGAGTCACTCGATATAGTGTTACTCTATACAGAGTTACTCTATACAAAGATACTCTATACAGGGTTACTCTATACAGAGATACTCTCTACAGTGTTCCTATTCAATTCAATTATGAGTAAGAGCATTGCTCATTTAAGGTACTGCCTGAAAATTCTGCCAAAAATCTGCCTCAGCCCCAAATACCCTCCCCTCCCCCAACACACACACACACACACACACACATAAAAAGTAATTCATCATATCTTGGTTTTATGGTGTTTTTTCTGCATCAAACATGTTATTTTCCTATGTGAGTGCAGTAGAGTGGAGAGCTAGTGTAATTTCAAAATGTCATTTCTTGAGTGACAGGGTTTTGGGCGGCATGTTGGGGGGGGGGCGCTTTCACCTCCTCTGTAGCTTTGGAAGGACGGCATCCCGGCATTGATGCTCACGGAGACGGGGCCCACGTTGGCAACCGCCCGCTGCAGTGCCCTCTCGTCCCCCTGCCAGAGGATCTGGAACCCCGTGCAGTGCCCGGCTCTGCCTTGTACCGAGTAACGACACTTCCCCTCCTGGGATGAAGAGAGCCGTGTTACCACCCTTACGCATTCATTACGCGCTTCTCCTCATCATTACCACCATTACGCATTCATTACGCACTTCTCCACATCATTACCACCATTATGCATTCATTACACGCTTCTCCTCATCATTACCACCATTGTGCATTCATTACGCGCTTGTCCTCATCATTACCACCATTATGCATTCATTACGCGCTTCTCCACATCATTACCACCATTATGCATTCATTACGCGCTTCTCCACATCATTACCGCCATTACTCATTCGCCGATGTATCACTTCTCCACATCATTAGGGCCATTACGCATTCATCGATGTAGTGCTTCTCTACCTCAGTTCTGGGGCACTCACACACACTGGCCTTTGTTCCATCCTTAACTGCCATGTCTGAAGTACAAAGAGGCTATTCACTGTTATATAAATAGTTTATAAAGTAATACTTATATTAATTTAATGAGGGATGGTTTACCCTCTCACCGCCATCAATATTTCAAAATAATTCATGTTTCAATGAATGATTAGGAAGCCAGACTGCTTCGAGGAGAGAAGAACGGATAAAAACATGCAATCAGGAAAGAGCCCCAAGTCTCCTCTTCCACCCGCTCCCATGATGCTTTGAGGCAGTTCTTCTTCTCCTCCCCTTCTCCCTGTCCTTACCCTGGACTCGTAGGGGTAGGAGCTGTCAGAGTCGATGCCCTTGTTCTTGATGATGTAACGGAAGGTGTAGTAGCGGTGGCCACCGTTGCAGCCCTGGTTGCCATAGCTGCTGCTGCAGTCCATCAGATTCTGGGGGCTGAGGGGGACCAGCTTGCCCGTCTGCCTCTTCATCAGTCCCTCCATGGCCCCCGTAACACTGAACGCCCAGCAAGACCCGCAGCGTCCCTGAGGGAGGCGCACAATCGGCTGTGAGACTGCCTACCAGGCTACGCTAACGCTATGTAACTGCCAGGCTACGTGAATTCTGGGCTAATGCTATGTTACCACCGGGATAAGGCAAGGCCACTGTTAAGCAAATTCTAGGCTAATGCTATGTTACCATCAGGCTAATGCCAGGATAATGCTAAGCAAATTCTAGATTACTGATATTTTACTACTAGGCTAATGCTAAGCAAATGCTAGGTTACTGCTATTTTACCACCAGGCTAATGTTAGGCTACTGCTAAGCAAATTCCAGGCAAATGCTATGGTAATGCTATGTTACCACCGAATGGCAAGACAATGTTAAGCTGATGCTATATTACTGCCAGGCGAATACTAGGCTAATGCTAGACCAATGTTAGGCTAATGTTATGGTGTATTTTGTTTACAGTTGTGCAAGGTTGTTACTGTATACAGATATGATCAGATTCTTTAAGTTCACAGAATGTATTTTCCTTTGCCTTTTTCTCTGGATAAAAAATTCAATGTCAAGTGAGAGTGGGTAAGCTGTTCGTGTACAGTATGACACGCAATGGGTTACAAATCCCTTCTCCAAAAGTGGCCTCTCCAAAAAAAGAGAGGGGGGGAGCAGGGCCGGCCCGTGGCATAAACGGTCTGTGCGGTTGTTTAGGGCCACAACCGCTAGGGGGGGCCACACGACCACGAGGGGGAGCCACACAATCCAATGTTAATATTTTTGTAATAACGTTATTCATTCCCTATTGCGGAACTTGCGATATAAATTTAAAATGGAGGGGGCCTGGGGGGGGGGGGTAATAGAAGCCTATGTTCATGCACGTTCATCCTCTCCCATCAGTATTTAATTGCTTTGTGCCTCTCCCTTCCCCCACCCCCCGTACCCAATAGAAGAGCTCACCTGGTTTCGGACTGGGCTGACCATGCCTTTGCTCCTCCAGTCCACCGACCGGGGCAGGGGGACCTTGCCGTCGTCTGGCAAGGTGAACGTCAGGTTCCCGTGACGATGGAGCTCCTCCACCACCTCTTCCTCGTCCCTCAGCCCGTTGAGGACAGCGTTGACCTCCTCCGCCATCTGAACAGGTCACAGTGTGGGGGGGTGGGGGGGGGGGAGTGGTGGGGTGGGTTGGACGTAAAGGAGCACACTCAGGAAGAGTTTTCCCCTCGTTGTCATGGCAACCCGTTTGACGGGCGGGTCATTAGATCAGGCCAGTGTCATCCCACCACATGTGGCCCTGCAAGCGTGAGGCCCCAGACAGAGCTCCAGTTCTCCAACAGGCCCCCTGCAGTCATCGAGTTTGACCCAAAATCTAAAACGCTGACTCTTAATCACGTGGTAAAACCGCGCCCTGTTACTCTGTTTCTCTGTGGGGCTGAAACATGGGCGTGGCTAACCAGCTCACTCGTGGAAAGTGATTTGCCGCGTGGCAACATAACGGCAGCATGCCCGTTACCTAGCGACAAACAACCTCACAGAACTTCTGAACACCGAGGAGTTCATCGGGGTCTCACATGACCAGCCCCTTTTTAAACAGCCTTCTTCACATTAAAGTATCATTTTATCTTGTTACCAGTAATTATAAGAAGGTCACTGTGAAAGCACAAAATGTTCAGATCCTCATAGAAGGGTAGATTTTATCCCAGATTGACTATGTAATATAAATTACCTTAGGGTTGAATTCATTTTTGGACAGTTGATTTCAAATTGAACCAAGCACAAATAATTCAGTTGGATAATGTTGTAGAAAAGGAAATAGTGCCAAAACTTCAGTCCAAAAAGTGAGGACTGTACCTCTATATGAGGCAAGTCACCATGAGGACTGTACCTCTATATGAGGCAAGTCACCGTGAGGACTGTACCTCTATATGAGGCAAGTCACCGTGAGGACTGTACCTCTATATGAGGCAAATCACCGTGAGGACTGTACCGCTATATGAGGCAAGGCACCGTGAGGACTGTACCTCTATATGAGGCAAGTCACTGTGAGGACTGTACCACTTTTGGAGGGAATCTTTCAGAGAACTGTACCACTCTATGGGTGAATATCTGAGAGGACTGCACCACTGTGTGGGTGAATCTATTGGAGGAATGTATGACTTTAGGGGGGAATAAGTTAGAGGACTGTGCCACTATGTGGATGAATCTATTAGAGGACTTTAGGTAGAGGAATATGTTAGAGGACTGTACCACTGCGTGGATGAATCTATTAGAGGACTTTAGGGGGGGATATGTTAGAGGACTTTACCACTGCGTGGATGAATCTATTCAAGGACTTTATTGGGGGATATGTTAGAGAACTGTAACACGATGTGGATGAATCTATTAGAGGTCTGTACCATTTTAGGTGGAATCTGTTATAAGACTGTACCACTTTAGGGTGTAATCTGTTACAAGACTGTACCACTCTGGGGGGGGGGGGGGTCTGTTAGAGATCTGTACTACTTTAGGGGAAATCTGTTGCAGAACTGTACCACTTTAGGGGGGAAGCTGATGGAGGTCTGTACCAGTTAAAGGGGGAATCTGTTAAAGGACTGTACCACTTTTGGGGGAAATCTGTTAGAGAACTGTACCAATTTAGGGGGAATCTGTTAGAGGATTGTACCACTTTAGGGGGATCTGTTAGTGGACTGTACCACTTTAGGGGGATCTGTTAGTAGACTGTACCATGTCCGAGAGGTGGTTGAGGCCCATGGTGAAGGAGTGCAGGCCATGCGAAGCCTCCATGTTGTGTTTCTCCACCATCCTCAGGTTCTTCTCCCAGATCTGCCTCCTCTGTGACTCCTCCTCCTGATCAATATTTTAAACAGATAATCAATCACTTACATGCATGCACACACTTATATGAGCACACTTTTGCATAAACGCATGTACATGCACACACACACACACACCACAGAGACATACAGACACAAACACAATTTACATGCAATCCACACATAAACACATTCACTTCTGCTTTCTCTCTCTCTCTCTCTCTCTCTCTCTCTCTCACACACACACACACACACACACACAGGCACACACACCACAGAGAAATACAGACACAAACACAGTTTACACGCAATCTACACATACATGCATAAATGCATACACACACACACGCACACATACATGCATAAATGCATACACACACACACACACACACATATGCATAAATGCATACACACACACGCACACACAGGTCAGGTGACCCTTGCAATACGCAGTGGAAGAGGAACACAGTGAGAGCGGAAAACCACAAATACTCTGCATTTCTATATAGCTTCCGTTTCATACCGCAGCTTTTACACCATAACGGCTTTAACTTTAAACCTACGGACCACAGAACTGCATTACAACTGGAGCATCTATCCAGAGAAATAAAAAAGGACTAGCTGTTCCAGGTGTAATGCAGTTCTGTGGTTTACAGGTTTTAACTCCAGCTAAGCACACTGCAATTGAGCCATTGTGTTTAAACTCAGGGAGGAAAAACAACACAAATCATGCTAGCTGCCAGATGCTAGCTTAGCCCCCATTTGTGCAGCTGTAGATATCTCTTTCAGAGGCTTTATACATGTATACGTAGACATTTCAGGATGACGCACTGTGTGTTACAGTTGCCACCAATTCCCCAGAATATGCACAGGATTTTCACTCAAGAAGCAAGTTTCCCAATTGGGCTCCGAGGTAAAATATTTTTTTCCTACCACACAGACAAAGATATGAATTTTTTATTTATTATTTATTTTAGCCAATGTCTGCACTAGCCTCGTTGTACATGTGATTTAGGGACACAACTGAGCATGTCTGTTGAGCAAAAAAAAATGGTACTTCCTGGTTCTGATGTGCTCCCCATAGGTTTCTATTGGCATCACTGTCCCTACATATTTTTCCTCTAAGGCCTGGGCCTCTGTGTCTGCAGGTTTTTACTCTAAGGTCTGGGCCACTGTGTCTGCAGGTTTTTACTCTAAGGTCTGGGCCTCTGTGTCTGCAGGTTTTTGTGGGCTCTTTTCAATCAGCGGCCAATCAAGGCCCTGGAAACAAGGCGTGTGGACTTTGACACGCTTACCTGGCTGCCATACTCTTTATTGTAATGGTCCTTCCAGTCCTTCCACTGACCATTCAGAGTCAGGTTGAGATGGGAGGAGGCGTGGCTAATGATCCCGAGGAGCAATAGAAAGAAGTTCTGCAGGGCATGCATCCTAACAATACTTTCTGAAGAAGAAGGGAGTAGGTGGGTGGGGGAGGGGGGTCGTGAGTTCAAGGCAAAAAAGAAATGAAAAAAAAAACCGACATACATACAGTGCATGAAGAAGTCACAAAATGTCCAAGGCAACCACAGGCGTAGATTTCGGGGGGGGCGGGGGGGACACAGGGGACACGTCCCCCTCAATATTTGGAACACGTGCATTTGTCCCCCTCAATTTTGTGTTTTCCTTTACATAAATAAAGACATTTCCACCATTAATTGATACAGAAAAGGCACAAATTGGTGCATAAAAATTCACAAGAATGCAGGAAATTAAGTATTTGGAACTCAAAATTTCCCCCGCTTAATGTGTCCCCCCCAATGTTCAAACGAAACCTACGCCACTGATGGCAACATATTGACTCCAGTAAATTGTATAGAATCTTTTCTACCGAGACACCATCACCAAGACAATTTATGGGAAACCAGGAAGGATATAGTGTAGTATATCTGGGGCGGGAGTGCAGTATAATGGGTAAGTACCCTAAAGGTTAAAAAAAAAAAAAACATTGAATACTTCAGAAATAATAAATGTAGCTCTATATTACAATCACTGCACAGATGCCGGTAGGCTGCTTTGTTGGTGACACAAAGGCGTAAGCCACAGAGTAAAATACATCTCATGTTTGAAATCCATACATGCAAATATGTTTCAAATATATGCATTTGAAATACGGCTTAACCCTGTAGTTACTCTTCATTACCTTACGGGCTGCCCCCATTTACATATACTGAGCACAGCAGATCAAAACCGGCCCAGGGATAAACATTATGTGTTAAATCACTCAGTGCAGGACACCGGTTGAGCGTTTAAACTCAAAAGGACCCGTTCTGACGGCTCGGGGACAGAGAGCGCTTACCGCTGCGTCTGACGGTGAGACCAGGATGACCCAACACTCCTCACTGGACCGTGTCCCAACGAAAAGAGCACCTGTCTCCGCGCGGTCGCCTAGCAACGGGAGAAGATGAGGCCCGAAGTCTGCCCTCCTTGATGTCGCGATCAACAATCTACGAGCTCTTTCTCTCCCTCTTTCTCTTTTTTCTTTCCCTGTCTGTTCCTCTTTCGCTCTCCCCCTTTCTCTCTCTCTTTCACTTTATGCAGCTCTCTCACTTCTTCTTACTGTAAGTCGTGTGAAAGTTATTTCGGGCCGATAACCGCGCAGGAAAGGCTTGAGGCTGCCGGAACACTGGTCTCTATTTCCTCATTCTGTTCGATTAAAGTATTTTTATCTGCTACACCTAAATGACCCTCAATCAACATGCATCCCCCCCAACCCCCTGATGGTGTACAGAATCAATTCAAGTTGCGAGACTTTAAGGTATCACTCTGATTCCTCAAAGTATATTGAATAAGGGATAATTGGCTTTAAATACAAACACAAGACATGTACACTTCAGATCAACGCAGCTTTTTGAGCGTTACTCTAGTAGTAAGCAGTATACACTGACTATAGCTTCAGGGATAAAAACAAATTCAAAAAACTCATTTTGATTTCAAGTTTAGTTTCTTTTTTATTTTTTGCAGCAGATGTCGCAATGTGGTCATTACCCGGGTGTTTTCGGAAAGCATTTTGTTCAAAACACAGACACAATGGAATGGCACACCTTGCTGGGAGGCGTGTATAAAGGTTTGATTGACACTCAGAGCCATTACAATCCAAACAATCCTGGTAATCCGATTTTAAAACTATAAAACAACCCCTCGTTCACATTCTCCTTGCACCGCTACTTCCAATTTGCTGTGGCTATTTCTGTCGTACACAGACAAGGCAGGTCTTATCTAGAGTTAATGTATTTCCCTCCAAGGGATTGGTTATCGTAAAAACAAGACATGAAGTGTTTATTTAATATGGCTGATGATTTTTAAATGTCAGTAGGTAGTACATATCCAACTTTTAATGAATGTGGTCATTCCATATAAATTGTTTTATCAGTGTATCCTGGCTATTTTTTCAATCACATACTGTAATTGCACTTCTACTGATTGAATGATTGATTGATTGATTGATTGATTGAGTGAGTGAGTGAGTGAGTGAGTGAGTGAGTGATTGACTGACCAGTAAACCCCAAAGAATTTACTTTTAAAGTTTATTGATATGCAGATGTTGACCTAATTTATGTATTAGATAGAATATTGTTTATAACAGGGATACACCCAGGACAGTTCACCTGTCCATCACAGGGCACACACACCATTCAATCACACACTCATACCTATCTCATTATAATCTCATATCATTATAAGATTTCATCCAATTGTGCGGGGGTCAGAAAGAGGTCAGCCAATAAGACCCGCCGAGAGCTCACACTGTGCCAGTGAAACCTTCAGCTGCCCGACTGGCTCTGCAGTTCAGCCAATCACTTGCAGGGAGACGATATACTTCCAGGTCAACAGGTCAGTGCGTCCCCTTGGTTCCCTCCCAGCAGAAGGCTCTGGCCTTACCGCTCTTGTAGAAGACAAAGCATGTGGATCTGGAGTTGATCCCCATGGAAACGGGCCCATGCACGGCCACAACTGCCCGCAAGACCCGCTCGTTCCCCTCAGGGAGCTCCTTAAAGTCCCAGATCTGGCCAATCTGTCTGATCTGTTAAAGGCACACTTCTGCTCCTGAGGAGGCATACACAGACACACACATAAACACACAAACACACACAGGCACATACGCCCACACACACCCGTAAACAGGCACACATATACACACACACATACACACACAGGCACACACTCACATACATACACACATACACACACATACACACAAACAGGCACACCCATACACACACAGGCACACAGGCACATACACCCACACACACCCATAAACAGGCACACACACTCACATACATACACACAGTGTTTCCTGTGGAATTGATCCCTTGGTTTGGTGGTGGGTGTCCGAAGGGGGGGGGGGGGTGGGCATGTAGCAAAGGCGAAAAAGTGTAAGGCTATGAGAAACATAACCTCTTGAGACTTCTTAAAGTTTTTTTTAAAAAATATCTAAATCTATCATTCAGCTCTGACAAGCTCTTGATACAAGGAATAGCAGTTTGCAAGAGCTAAAAAGTAGTTTTAGATGTACTTTAAAACCATAAAAGGTTTGTTAACTGTTGTATTGTTTGTAAATATTGAAGCAAAATAGGCCTGTATTTTGAGTTATGGTGGGATGAGAACAATTAAAAGAGCACATTGTCCATCTAGAAGTTCTATCTTCAAGAATAGAGGACTATATAACCAAAATTGATACTCAAGAAAAGTTACATATTGCACTTCTTTTAAATTAACTCAATTACCATGACAAAACAGTACTTAGGATGTTTTATCTTTTTATTTAACAATATAATCTGAGCTGGGTCCACATTCAAAGCCCTCTCTCTCTGTCTCTCTCACACTCAATGACAGAGTTTACATGCATTGCCCATGCAAAAAAAAAAAGGAAAAAGTGAGAAAAATGGCTTTAAAGATTCTGTTCTGTTACATTCTAATTCTACTGAGAAGCATGATACAAAAATTTCCTAACTAACTTAGATGCTTGATTAATGTATTTTTTATTAGGTAGTGTTATCTGTATTCATTTCTGGACAATGTAGCAGCTTGTGAGACTGCTCCTCTCGTTATAATCATAATCGTCATTAGAATGCAGCCCTCTTTGTCAGTTAGCAACTGTAGCGTAACTCTCAGTTTTGCTAGCGCACTACATTCACAAAACCTTAAAAATAAACACTTTCCCCTTCGTTTTCATGAAAAAAATCACATTGTTGTAGTATGGAAATGGGAGTAGTTGAATCACTCAAACATTTTAAATGCCCTAATATATATATATATATATATATATATATATATATATATATATTTTTTTTTTAATGCGCGCTGTTTTGGCGATTTGCCAACAATTTGCGGCCGCGATATCGGACGGGTATTTCCAGGTCACCATTTTAATCAAATGTATTGTACCATTATAACAGCAGCCCTAGATAATAAAAAAAGGGTAGGCACGTAACGTATCTCGACTGGAACAGGTTCAGCTTCGGCACAAACAAACACTGTTTATTTTCAGATAACGTCACATATTTATCACATTTATTTTTTTACTTGTCCGATCACATAACTGCATGAGGCATTCCACTTGCCCTAACAGAGTAAGGATCCGCCAGTTGTCACCACCGAATGATAGTTAACGCCAGTGCTTGAGATGGGCAGGAGCTGCCGGGACTTGTATATGAGTACCGACTCTTCTTTTGATTACCAACATTAATTTATTTTAAACAGTATATATTTTGAGGAGTAGGTACCGGTACGCATTTTGGTCCAATTCAAACGCTGGTTAACATTATGGTATTTTGGTCATGTTTGAAGCGTCGCTACCTATCGTTTCATTGTCTTTCGGTTGTCTTTCTGAAGAAAAAAAAGTAAGCAAGCACCGAGCGCGCGGCCTAGAAAATAAATATGCGGACGCGACAGTATGGTTTTGAAAGCGCATTAAGGCAGAAATATTAATAAAGTCTGACATTTTTAATTTATGAATTTAATATATAGGCTATATACAGTGTGTGTGTGTGTGTATATATATATATATATATATATATATATATATATATATATAAATTTTAATGTATAATTTTTAATTTTATTTCATTATTTTTATTATGGTGTGGCGGCAAGGATTGCGCCACGGCAAAACTTTACCAGCGGAAACGTTGCATACACACACATACACACAAACAGGCACACACACATACACACGCACACGCACACGCACACACACACACACACATTAGACCACAGGTGGGCAATGGGAGCCGTATCTGTTTCTGGTTTTCTTGCAGGTTCTGGCCTAAATTATTTAATCAGCCCTGACATTAGCTACATTTGTTGAAATGTAGCGTGTAAATTACTGTTTTTGTGTCACTAAGTGAAACATTTGCTGTGATCTAATTTACAAGAGAACCAGTGTTGGTGTATGCAGCCATTTATCTAATTTAGCCAGAGTGGAAACAGAAACCTACATATAGACCGGCTCTCCAGGCCCAGAACTGCCCACCCAGCACTAAACTCAGCTCCAAGGTGTTAAAGTATTTTCTACTAGAGATCTCCCATCCAAGTACAAAGCAAGCCAATACCCACTTAGCTACAGCAGTTTGACTCAATAAGGGTACAGTACAGCTGAGGTTCGTATTTCTTAAAAAAAAAAAAAAAAAAAAAAAAAAAAAAAAAAAGCTGTTTGGGTACAGTGCCCTGTGAGTATGTTTTATGAGGAAGTGGGGGTTTATGTACCATGCCCATGTAGGGATATTTCCTCTCAGAGCTGATGCCTTTCTTCATTGCGTGCTTGTAGGCGTTGGTCATGTAGCCGCCCATGCAGCCGTAGTTGCTCCTGATGCAGTCCACCAGATTCTGGGGGCTGAGGGGCACCAGCTTCCTCCGGCTCCTCATTAGCTGACCCTCCAGAGCCCACGCGGTGCTGATGGCTCAACAGGACCGGCAGTAGCCCTGGGGAGGAACCGTGGCGCTGTCATTCCACCCATGTCCACCGGAGGGGAGCGTTACTCCTTATTGCGGTTTTTGGTGGGAGAGCGAGGGTAAAGCCACACATCCTCTGACGTGATCAGCTGGCTTCACTCTCGCCTCTCCAAATATCTTCGGAGCTTATGGGCGTTTTTTTAAACAGCGTTCGTCAAATGTATTTTCATCCTACATTTTGGAAATCCCCATAGAGCAGTAATTAACAAGACATCTTTAACTGAACTACGTGGACTGGGGAAATAAAATTAGAAATTGACTTTTCACATCAGATCGTGTGAACATCTCGGATCTTTAATCTGATCCTTCGCGGATGTGAAAAATCACCTCCCAATGAAATGGACTGAAGTCGCTCCTTATCCCAGGATGTGTGGCTTCACCCTTAGCCTTACACATTTTCAGTGGTTTGAACAAGGCAATGATTGACAACTCGTTGTTGCTCCGCCCATTACAGGGTTCGTGAAGTGTCACTCTCCCATCGCTAGTTTCAGCACTCTCAGAGCGTTCTGTCTCTAAATACACTAAATAATCCAAGTTATCTGACACAGGTGTACAGAACGTCACTAGCAGCTATCTATTGACAAGTCTGCCGTGATTGGTCAGACTGAAAGGAGGAAACCAAACATAACATTTTTCTTGGGTACTCAGATTATTAAACGGATTTCATTTAGAGAGTAATGTACAGCGTCAGCTACTACTTTCCATCCAGGAAAAGATGTCCCAAAGAGTGACAGAACTAGTAGTTTTCCCCTGCTGCCACCAGAGGGCAGTATTGCTCCTTGTGCCTCAACGCATGATCCCAGGAACCGCCTGAACTTGCTGCCCTGTGCTTTCGGTGGTTTAACAGACTGAACACTAATCTAATTTGACCTAATGTTCATTTAGATAATACATTTAAATGTACTGCTTATCCCTGTCTCTCTGGTCATGAAGCATGGAGATGAGTTCACCTATAATTGTGGCCTCAGTTAGAAATGTTTAAAAATGGCCCGGTTCTTGGTTCCTGGATCTCGGTTCCTGGTTCCTTGTCTCTTTATAAACACACTGACCTGATTTATGACCGACGTGACGAAGCCAAGTATGCGGTAATCGATGGCATTGGGCAGTTTTGTGGGGATGTCATCGAGAGTGAAGGTGTTGTTAGTCTCTCTGGCCTGAGGAACCACCAGACCGGTCATCTTCTCAGCGACTTCCTCAGCGATCTGGGGTGGGTGGGGGGGAGAAGACATGGTTCAGGAGGAGAAGAGGATGTTCTGGGTAACTATTCCTCTGTAAGTATGACTTGGTAGTGCGAGCTGTTCTGTCTGTGATTCCCCCCCTCGCCTCCACCCCCACCATGTGAAATAGCAGTGCAGAGTTCTCAGTACTGGCCGAGGAGGAACTCGTCTCCCAGGTAACCAGCTTTCTACTGTGCCAAGTGTGGCCCAGCAGAATACTGTCACTATCAAACCCATTTGTTGAGATGTTTTCATTCATGTGAAGTTAACTATTCCTTATCCAGAGCAACTTACACAGTGTACTTCCTCATTGCAAACAGTTTTCTACCGCTGGAAGTTTCATGAGGCAGTTCAAGGAAGGGATTCTGCTGAAGGACCCATAAGCTTTGAGTTACCTAAGCCCAGTTATGGAGCCAAACCACTACATTGCATTGCATTGATCTTTTTTTAGTAAGTGATTTGTGGGTGTTGTTGCACAAAAGCCTCTACTTCGATGGTGTGGGTTGGGTGGTGCAGGTTGGATGGTGTGGGTTGGGTGGTGCAGGTCGGAGGGTGTGAGTTGTGCGGTGCAGGTTGGGGGGTGCAGAATAGGTGGTGTGTGTTGGGTGGCGTGAGTGGGCTGGTGCAGGTCGGACGGTGTGTGAGTTGTGGGGTGCAGGTTGGGCGGTGCAAGTTATGTGGTGTAGGTTGGGTGGTGTGGGTTAGATGCTGCAGGTTGGGCGGTGTGAATTGTGGGGTGCAGGTCAGATAGTGCAGGATGGATGGTGCATGTTTGGCGGTACAGGTTGGATGGTGTGGATTGGGCAGTGCAGGTTGGGTGGTGTGAGTTGTGGGGTGCAGGTCAGATGGTGCAGGATGGATGGTGCACGTTTGGCGGTTCAGGTTGGATGGTGTGAGTTGTGGGGTGCAGGTTGGGTGGTGCAGGTTCAGTGGTATGGGTTGGGTGGCGTGGGACGGGCGGTGCAGTTTGGGTGGTGTGAATTGTGGGGTGCAGGTTTTGCAGTGCAGGTTGGATGGTGTGGATTGGGCAGTGCAGGTTTGGTGGTGTGAGTTGTGGGGTGCAGTTCAAGTGGTGCGGGTTGGGTGGTGCTGGTTGGATGCGTGGGTTGGGCGGTGCAGGTTGGATGGGGTGGATTAAGCAGTGCAGGTTGGGTGGTGTGGGTTGGGCAGTGCAGTTTGGATGGTGCGGGTTGTGTGGTGTGGGTTGGGCAGTGAAGGTTGGATGGTGGGGGTTGGGTGGTGTGGGTAGGGCGGTGCAGGTTGGATGGTGCAGGTTGGGCGGTGCAAGTTGCATGGTGCAATTTGGATGGTGTGAGTTGAGAGGTGCAGATTGGATGGTGGAGGTTGGATGTGTGAGTTGTCGGTGCAGGTTGGGCGGTGCATTTTGGTTGGTGTGGGTCAGGTGGTGTCGGTTGGGCAGTGAAGGTTGGATGGTGTGGGTTGGGCGGTGCAGGTAGGATGGTGTGAATTGGGCGGTGCAGGTTGGGAGGTGCAGGCTGGGTGGTGTGAGTTGTGGGGTGTGGGTTGGGCAGTGAAGTTTGGATGTGTGGGCTGGGTGATGTAGGGTGGGCAGTGCAGGTTGAGTGGTGTAGGTTGGATGGTATGAGTTGTGCGGTGCAGGTTGGATGGTTCAATTTTGATGGTGTGAGTTGTGAGGTGCAGATTGGATGATGGAGGCAGGATGGTGTGGATTAAGCAGTGCAGGTTGGGTGGTGTGGGTTGAGCGGTGCAGTTTGGATGGTGTGGGTGGTGAGGTTTGGGCAGTGAAGGTTGGATGGTGGGGGTTGGGTGGTGTGGGTAGGGCGGTGCAGGTTGGATGGTGTGGGTTGTGTGGTGCTGGTTTGGCGGTGCAGGTTAGGTGTTGCAGATTGGATGGAGCAGGTTGGGTGGTTTGGGTTGTGTGGTGTAGGTTGAATGGTTTGGGTTGTGGGGTGGAGGTTGAGCGGTGCATATTGGATGGTGTGAGTTGTGGGGTGCAGGATTGGTGGTGCAGGTTGGGTGGTGTGTGTTGTGGGATGCAGGTTTGGCGGTGCAGGGTGGGTGTTGCAGATTGGGTTGCGCAGGTTGGGTGGCGTGGGTTGTGGGGTTTAGGTTGAGTGAGTACTGGGGTGCAGCTTGGGTGATGCATGTTGGGCGGTGCAGGTTGGATTGTGCAGGTTTGGCGGTGCATGTTGAATGGTGTGAGTTCCGGGGTGCAGGTTCGGTGGGCATGTTAGGCGGTGCATGTTGGGAGGTGTAGGTTGGGTGGTGCAGTTTCGGTGGTGCAGGTTGAATGGTGTGAGTTCCGGGGTGCAGGTTCGGTGGGCATGTTAGGCGATGCATGTTGGGAGGTGTAGGTTGGGTGGTGCAGGTTGTGGAAAGCAGGTTGGGTGGTGTGGGTTGTGGGGTGCAGGTTGGGTGGTGCATGTTGGGAGGTGCAAATTGGGAGGTGTAGGTTGGATGGTGCAGGTTGGGTAGTGTGGGTTGTGGGGTGCAGGTTTGGTGGTGCATGTTGGGAGGTGCATATTGGGAGGTGTAGGTTGGATAGTGCAGGTTGGATGGTGTGGGTTGTGGGGTGCAGGTTGGGTGGTGCAGGTTATGGGGTGAATGTTGGGTGGTGCATGTTGGGAGATGCATATTGGGACGTGTAGGTTGGATGGTGCAGGTTGGCTGTGCAGGTTGTGCGGTGCAGGTTGTGGGGTGCAGGTTGGGAGGTGCAGGTTGTGGGGTGCAGTTCGGGTGGTGCAGGCTGGCTGTGCAGGTTGTGCGGTGCAGGTTGTGGGGTGCAGGTTATGGGGTGCATGTTGGGAGGTGCATATTGGGAGGTGTAGGTTGGATGGTGCAGGTTGGCGGTGCAGGTTGTGGGGTGCAGGTTGGCTGTGCAGGTTGTGGGGTGCAGGTTGTGCGGTGCAGGTTGGGTACTCGCCATGTCTCCCAGGTGGTTCATGCCCAGCTGATAGGAGTGCATGCCCTGCTCATACTCCAGGTTGTGGGCCTCGATCAGCAGCGTGTTCTTCTCCCAGACTGACCTGCGCTGCTCCTCCTCCTCCTACAGGTTCAAAGGTGACTGTGTTCTGTTAATGACACTCTACGCCAGGGGTCTGCGACCCTGGTCCGGGAGAGCCACAAGATGTGCTGGTTTTTGTTTTCAACTTTAAATCTGCACCCAGTTCAGACCCAAGAAACCAAGAGAATGAGATAACTGCATATTTAAATGCTCTAACTTATTAATTAAGTGAAGAGCAACAATGAAAACCAGTGGAGCCTGTGCATCTCTAGGGCCCAGGTTACAGACCCCTGTGCTACACCCTGATGAGATAATATATAACTGATGCTATCACAGACAAACCACTAACCGGATTTCACGTTCTTTTTGCTTTACTTTTCCTTAACTACAGAATGCTCTGTAGTTATGTAACAGAAGTGTCTGAGGATTCTATCATAAATTTTAAATCTGCATGGTACGTTTCAGAAGTTACATCAAATTGTAATATTTGCCGTCAATGGAGACATTGCTTTCAATGTTTAGATTGCAGAGTTGAAAATCTGGTCAGTCTATAGCACTGCTGTCCAGTCTCATCTGAAAAGGGCCAATGCGGACGCAGGTTTTTTTGTTTTAACCCAGCTTTACGACACCTGATGCAACTCAACAAATCATGGTCTTCAATCAAGACCTAAAGTAGAATCAGGTGATTTAGTACTGGGCTAAAGCAAAATCTGTGGCCACTCTGGCACTTTTTGATTGGACCCCTGGTTAGCCAGTGCGTGTGGCAGCCATGCATGCCCAAACCACAGCACGCCCTGCACAGCCTGCACAGTCCCCAGATCTCAATCCAATAGAGCCCCTTTGGGATGAGGTGGAATGAGAGGTTTTCAGCACGAAATCTGCAGGAACTGTGTGATGCTATCGAGTCAGCCTCCACCAAAATCCCAAAGGAATGTTTCCAGCAACTGGTCGAATCCGAGGCAATAGGAATTTAGGCCGTTCAACCCGATGCTAGATACAGTAGGTGTACCACAGTGCTGTCACCAATAACGACGACTCCAAAGGCAATCGAAAGCCTAGAAGCAAGACTAGATACTGAAACGTATCTTATACCTGCACTAAGGAAGTAATTGAGCACACCAGACTCATCAGAAACACCCGTGAAGCCATTTGTCCCAAACATTGTGGTGCCCTAAAACGGGGGGGGGGGGGGGGGGGGTCTGTGTAAAAAAATAAAAAAAAAAAAAAAGTGCTGTAATTTCTACATGGCGAAACCAAGATGTTTAACAATACCCTTTTAATAAACAGAGAATATGTGCTTTAACCACATGTGAATTGTTCGATTACAAATCTAAAATGCAGAGTACAGAGCCAAATCAAAGAATAAAATATGTAGCTCACTGTATATACATATCTCATAAAAAACACGTTCTCAACGTACAAAAATGCCAAGTTACTCACACATACAAGACATACACTGTCTCATTCATTCAGCCAAAATCCAGGCCTGCGATTAAAAGTACTGATATCAAAATGACGCCAAGTTACAGTACTACAAACAATATAGGCTATCTTGCCTCACCGAAATTACATAAGATGTATTCCAAAGCAATGCTACCCAATATTTCGTCAATTCTTTCAAGCCACTTGGCCCTGTGTGTATAAGCATGCAGTACATGGACAATCCAAACATATGTGTGGATGGCTTTCTCACAGTCAAGATTGATTGAATAGGCCTGTATATGTCCAATTTGTATTGGTGTGTATGTATTTCGCTGCCCAGCCTTTCTGTTGCATGAATGATAGTATGTTTCTTGGTATAAGTGTGTGTTTGTAAATGTGAATGTAATATGCTGCCAGGGAAATGTCCCCATGGGGATAAAGAAGTTCTCTATGTATGTATGTACAATACGTATTTTACATGCAGTACTTCTTGTACGTAGCAAATATACAATAACTTGTACATTTACTGAAATTCAGTTCAGAAGCAAGTATAAACATATGTTTTCTGGAGAAATATGCTTCCTGTAGTTACTGACCAGTAGTTTTCTACATGAATTTCAAATATTTGACACTTTGATCTGACACAAAGTGTGCATGACATTGTAAAATGGTAAGATTACAAAACACTGGGCCAAGTGACTTGAAAGAATTGAGGAAATATTGGGTAGCATTGCTTTGGAATACATCTTATTTAATTTCGGTGAGGCAAGATAGCCTATATTGTTTGTAGTACCGTAACTTGGCGTCATTTGGATATCAATACTTTTAATGGCAGGCCTGGATTTTGGCAGTCTGAATGAATGAGACGGTGTATGTCTTGTATGTGTGAGTAACTTGGCATTTTTGTTCGTTGAAAACGTGTTTTTTATGAGATATCATTTCTTTTTGAAAAACGTTTTATTATGAGAGTGAGAAATGCGAAGTGACCCTGTAAGAAACGGTTGTGGATTATGGCTATCCTTGTGTGAAGTTGTACAGTCTGATGAGCGTGTACCGTTTAGCAGTTTCGGTTTGCTTTATATGTAAAACAGTGGCTGTGACAGAGGGTGCGGTGGCGTAAGCGTAAACGCATGAGAAACGCAGGTGAAATATGGCCAGTGTATGTATTCACGGATTTGACGGCCATCCAACGAGCCTTGATTGACAAAAGAATCAGCAAGCCCGTAAAATTATAGCTCCCTAGGTCGCAACTTGTGTAGCCTTCTGTCCTGCTCCGTTGTCTGTTTCATGGAGATGCACTTTTAGTGTTTGTAAGGTTTATAAGGCATTTTGATAGGCTTATCTGCAGGTAAGAATCCTCTTTGCTGTTTTGCTAAGCTAGAACCAGAAAACTTGATAGTGGAGAATAGGAGCAGACGCGTATGTCACAGCAGGCTTTGCATATGAGAAAATAACAACAGTGTGAGATAAATTAGGATGAAATGATGAAATTGCGTAGTTGAAACAATATGTTATCAGCAGAATGGGCATGTAGGTGAAGGCTGACATGATCACAGACTATAGTGCGAAGTAAATGAAGTGACCATGAGCGAGCTTAGTTACCTTATCGAACGGTATATATAACAGTCTGTATAAAATGTCAGTCGTTCAAGTGAAGGGTTAAGTAACATGTGTAATCTATTGCCCTGATGTGCTTTTGTCATGTTCAGTAGTAGTTGTAATTATGAGTGAGTCATGATTTTAAATGTAATGTTTTAATGCGGAGTTGCAGAACGTACATACGTAGTAATTGTTTGTATGTGGCTAGATAGAGAACAGGGCGAGGTAACATGAATGTAGAAACGTGGCGTTTGCTGATAAGAAGGTTTTGTACGGTAGCCAAGTGAAGAAATATAGTTAGTATAAATAGCACAGTGGTGAACTGGTGTAACTTGTTAATAAAAGGAATACATTTGCCGTCACGAAATGCATATGGGTGGCTGTGAGTGAGTTTTGGTAAAGCAATTATAAGCGTAAGAAAACATTAGTGTGAAAGAGGAAACTGTCTGCCTGAGGGCGAGGCGGGATTCAATCCTTCAACCGGAGGTTTACCAGTCTGTGACTTTGTTAGTGCAGCACTGTGACATAGCTATGCAATGTGTGAAATATCATTAGTAAACCTGTCCGTGGTTTTAAAGAACACAGGCCAGTAAGCACAGAAGAGCTCCCGTTGAATCCATATGGCTTTGCAATATTGTAGCCGGTTAATAACTGAACGTGCAGACGGTACGTCATAATGCAGTTCAGTTCGGTACACGTTCGGTGAACGGCGGGTAGATATGGTGCAAAAGCAATACTTGAGAAGTAGTAGACAATTATTAGTGAGGGTAAAAGCAAGTTAAAGAAACGCGTTCCTAGCAGGGCTTGAACCTACGACCTCATGTTCCCTCGAATGTAACCTTGCCCACTAGGCCACAGGCTGTTTAAACTGGAAATGTTTCAGAGTATGAAGGTGTGGGTATTTTGCGTGTGTATGCGAGTTTTTGATTGGGTCGTGTAGGTGACGATTTGGCTGGTGTCAGTAAAATGTCCAATGGGGAGACATATTGTCAGTGGGATAGGCGGCAGGAAAAATAAGAATGAGAAGAAGAAGAAAGAGAAGAAGAAGAAGAAGGAGAAAACGCAAAATCCCCTTAGTTTGGGGCTTTATTGTGTGGACATGTGAAGTTGTTTATGAAATCTATCTGTTGAAATGAGGTCAGAATGCACAGAAATTAATGTTTTTAAGGGCTGAGAGTCTGTGATCTGTGTGGGTATTTCTGTAGGAAACTATGAAAAGTGCCAAACTCTCGGTGCTGTATAGGTATGGGGCATGCCCCTGCCAAGGCGTAACTTGGCGGGATGGCATACCTGCTATCCCAATATATCATTTATGACCACCTTGTTCAACAGCACAACTTTAGTGTCCTGTTGGGAATTAAACCTTTAAGCAACTTTAAGCGATTCTGTTGTCTACATAATCCTCAATGTGTAATGTTTCCCCGTCAGATACTGTCCAAAGTACCATCTTACAACTGCATCACACCCGCACACACACGCACACACACACGCATACGTACACACACACGCACACACGCATACGCACACACACACTCTCTCACCCACACACACACACAAACGCACACACACACGCATACGTACACACACACACACGCACATGCACACACGCATACGCACACACACACTCTCTCACCCACACACACACACAAACGCACACACACACATACGCACACACGCATACGCACACACTCTCTCACACACACACACGTGTGCACACCCATGTACACACACACGCTCTCACACACATACACACACACACACACAAACATACACGCACACGCACACACACACACACTCACGACAAAGTACACAGAGTAACACCTACAGCATTTTACAATGAACATGTTGCAAAAGCAATTTTTATTTGTATGCATTTAAAAAACCTTGAACTGTAAGTACAGAGTTCTTTAAAACAATTCCAAAACGTGCAGGTTAAACCTGTTCAACCTGTTACACTTTTAAAGAGCAATCATTGCAGGTATGAATACATTTCAATAAAGATCGCGATTAGCATGCAGATCAGAGGTGGGCAATGAGGGCCGTATCGGTTTCTGTGTTTCTGGCCTTAATGACTTAATCAGCTCTAATATTTACCCCAATTTAACATTTTAGCTGCGCTTCTTGATGCATGCACGAATGACAACCTAAGTCTGTTCTTGTGTTTCTACACAATTTTTTCACTGTGATCTAATCTACACATGAACCCAGTGTTGGCGTATATGGCCAGATGGCTCATTTAACCAGGGTAACTGGTTGAAACAAAGACCTGCACACACACACACCGGCCCTCTATAACCAGAATTGCCCACATCTGATGTAGATATATGCATATTTCATGCAGTTTGCTTTCTGTTGTCTAAGTGAAGATTAATAGGTGATTAACAGCCTGAGATCTGCTTTAGCGTAGCCTGGTACACTGATGGTGTCACATGGTGGGATATATGGGGAAGTTAGCAATTCCACACTGGTTATTCCTGTTCCTGGCCATTCGGATGAATCCGCTTTCACCCCAATCTGTTCCCCAGCTAGAAAACAAGGAAGCATGTGAGAAGTCATTATTCAATACATCCATCCATTATCTAACCCGCTTACTCCTGGTCAGGGTCATAGGGGGGTGTTGTAGCCTATCCCAGCATGCACTGAGTGAGAGGCAGGAATAGACCCCAGTACAATTCAATACCCGGAGAATCTGAACAAAACTAAACCGCACAAATAACAATTTTCATTGTTCAGTGCTTAAGCATTTTATGAAACAAAGACTAAGAGGAAATCTAGCAATAATGTCATTTTTCTGTGATTTCCAGGCTAATTAAATCAGACAATTGTACTAGCATTTAACAGCTGTTGGCAAAAACAGCCATGGGTGATGTAATGTAAGTAAATGGACACTAGATGTCGCCAACACAACATTTATAGTGAGGAAGGCGCTGCATCCGTTCATCCTGTTGTGAGGATTCTTATTATCTCTAACTGACACGTGCTTCTTGTGACTGATTTTCAGCTGAAAACCTGTAATCCCCCTCCCCTCCCTTCTCCACACCTCTCCTCTATTTGTTCCAAAATCATGGGATATCTGTCCAAATGCTGTGTGCCTCTATGTCACTGGTTTTGTTTTTTTTATATATGTAGTATTACATCTTACATGGAATTTTCCATGCATCTATACATTGCATATGACTTATTTATTAATAAGAGCCTGTGACAAAATATTTCAATGCAACAATTACTAAAGCCCAGTTCATTCTATATTTTCAACTTTGAGCATGATCCTGTAGGAGACTCACCCGGATGCATTATAAAGAGGAACGGGGAGAGATGTTTACCTGTTCTTCACCAGCCAGAAGTCCTTCCCCCTGTCCGTCCCATACCCAACCACGAGCACCGCATGACTGGTCTCCGCCGAGCTGCACAAGGGGTCATCGTACACGCCTGCCGAGAGAGACAGTGGGGTGTGGTGCAGCGGTCAGAGTATACAGAGTTACTCTATACAGTGTTAGTGCCAGCATGACAAGAACAGAATAGTCTATTCTTCAATCTATTCTACTTCTAATTCCATTGTATTCTATCCCATTTGATTATATTCAATTATGAGTAAGAGCATTGCTCATTTAAGGTACTGCCTGAAAATTCTGCCAAAAGTCTGCCTCAGTCCCAAATACCCCCCCCCCCCTCCCCCAACACACACACACACACACACACACACACACAAATAGTAATTAATTATATCTTGGTTTTTATATCTTGGTGTTTTTTCTGCAGCAAACATGTTATATTACTATGTGAGTGCAGTAGAGTGGAGAGCAAATGTAATTTCAAAATGTCATTTCTTGAGTGACAGGGGTTTGGGCGGCATGTTGGGGGGGGGGGGCGCTCTCACCTCCTCTGTAGCTGTGGAAGGACGGCATCTTGCAGTTGATGCTCACAGAAACGGGGCCCACGTTGGCAACCGCCCGTTGCAGTGCCCTCTCGTCACCGCGCCGGAGGATCTGGAACCCCGAGCAGTACCCGGCTCTGCCTCGTACCGAGTAACGGCACTTCCCCTCCTGGGATGAAGAGAGAGCCGTGTTACCACCATTATGCATTCATTACGCGCTTCTCCTCATCATTACCACCATTACACATTCATTACGCGCTTCTCCACGTCATTACCACCATTACACATTCATTACGCGCTTCTCCACATCATTACGGCCATTACGCATTCATTACGCGCTTCTCCACATCATTACCACCACTATGCATTCATTACCCGCTTCTCCACATCATTACCACCATTACACATTCATTACGCGCTTCTCCACATCATTACCATCATTACGCATTCATTACACGTTTCTCCACATCATTACCACCATTACACATTCATTACGCGCTTCTCCACATCATTACCGCCATTACACATTCATTACGCGCTTCTCCACATCATTACCATCATTACGCATTCATTACGCGTTTCTCCACATCATTACCACCATTACGCGCTTCTCCACATCATTACGGCCATTACGCATTCACCGATGTAGCGCTTCTCCACCTCAGTTCTGGGGCACTCACACACACTGGCCTTTGTTCCATCCTTAACTGCCATGTCTGAAGTACAAAGAGGCTATTCACTGTTATATAAATAGTTCATAAAGTAATACTTATATTAATTTAATGAGGGATGGTTTACCCTCTCGCTGCCATAAATATTTCAAAATAATTCATGTTTCAAGGAATGATTCGGAAGCCAGACTGCTTCGAGGAGACAAGAACGGATAAAAATGTGCAATCAGGAAAGAGCCCCAAGTCTCCTCTTCCACCCGCTCCCATGATGCTTTGAGGCAGTTCTTCTTCTCCTCCCCTTCTCCCTGTCCTTACCCTGGACTCATAGGGGTAGGAGCTGTCAGAGTCGATGCCCTTGTTCTTGATGATGTAACGGAAGGTCTCGCAGAGGTAGCCACCGTTGCAGCCCTCATTGCCATAGCTGCTGCTGCAGTCCATCAGATTCTGGGGGCTGAGGGGGACCAGCTTGCCCGTCTGCCTCTTCATCAGTCCCTCCATGGCCCCCGTAACACTGAACGCCCAGCAAGACCCGCAGCGTCCCTGAGGGAGACGCACAATCGGCTGTGAGACTGCCTACCAGGCTACGCTAACGCTATGTAACTGCCAGGCTAAGTGAATTCTGGGCTAATGCTATGTTACCACCAGGATAAGGCAAGGCCACTGTTAAGCAAATTCTAGGCTAATGCTATGTTACCACCAGGCTAATGCTAGGTTAATACTAAGCAAATTCTAGATTACTGATATTTTACTACTAGGCTAATGCTAAGCAAATGCTAGGTTACTGCTATTTTACCACCAGGCTAATGTTAGGCTACTGCTAAGCCAATTCCAAGCAAATGCTATGGTAATGCTATGTTACCACCGAATGTTAAGACAATGTTAAGCTGATGATATATTACTGCCAGGCGAATACTAGGCTAATGCTAGACCAATGTTAGGCTAATGTTATGGTGTAATTTGTTTACAGTTGTGCAAGGTTGTTACTGTATACATGATCAGATTCTTTAAGTTCACAGAATGTATTTTCCTTTGCCTATTTCTCTGGATAAAAAATTCAATGTCAGGTGAGAGTGGGTAAGCTGTTCGTGTACAGTATGATACGCACTGGGTTACAAATCCCTTCTCCAAAAGTGGCCTCTCCAAAAAAAGAGGGGGGGAGCAGGGCCGGCCCGTGGCATAAACGGTCTATGCGGTTGTTTAGGGCCACAACCGCTAGTGGGGGCCACACGAGCGGGAGTGGGAGCCACACAATCCAATGTTAATATTTTTGTAATAACGTTATTCATTCCCTATTGCAGAACTTGCAATATAAATTTAAAATGGAATGATAACAGAACATTTCATAACCACGTAACGTAATAAGGATTTTACCAAGCTACCACCCCCCCCCCCCCCCACCCCCCGCTTGACAGAGTCCAGCAGTAGCAGCAGCACTCCCCCCCCGCTCGACAGAACCCAGCAAACCACAATCCCTCCCCGCTTGGACAGATTTGCTTAGGGCCACCTAAATCCTAGGGTCGGGGCTGGGGGGGAGGGTAATAGAAGCCTATGTTCATGCACGTTCAGTCTCTCCCATCAGTATTTAATTGCTTTGTGCCTCTCCCTTCCCCCACCCCCCGTACCCAATAGAAGAGCTCACCTGGTCTCGGACTGGGCTGACCATGCCTTTGCTCCTCCAGTCCACCGACCGGGGCAGGGGGACCTTGCCGTCGTCTGGCAAGGTGAACGTTAGGTTGCCTTGACGATGGAGCTCCTCCACCACCTCTTCCTCGTCCCTCAGCCCGTTGAGGACAGCGTTGACCTCCTCCGCCATCTGGACAGGTCACAGTTTGGGGGGGTGGGGGGGGGAGTGGTGGGGTGGGTTGGACGTAAAGGAGCACACTCAGGAAGAGCTTGCCTCCTGCAGTCATCGAGTTTGACCCGAAATCTAAAACGCTGACTCTTAATCACGTTGTAAAACCGCGCCCTGTTACTCTGATTCTCTGTGGGGCTGAAACATGGGCGTGGCTAACCAGCTCACTCGTGGAAAGTGAGTTGCCGTGTGGCAACATAATGGCAGCATGCCCGTTACCTAGCGACAAATAACCTCACAGAACTTCTGAACACCAAGGAGTTCATCGGGGCCTCACATGACCAGCCCCTTTTTAAACAGCCTTCTTCACATTAAAGTATAATTTTATCTTGTTACCAGTAATTATAAGAAGGTCACTGTGAAAGCACAAAATGTTCAGATCCTCATAGAAGGGTAGATTTTATCCCAGCTTGACTACGTAATATAAATTACTTTAGGGTTGAATTCATTTTTTGACAGTTGATTTAAAATTGAACCTTTTGCCAAGCACAAATAATTCAGTTGGATAATGTTGTAAAAAAGAAATAGTGCCAAAATTCAGTCCAAAAAGTTTCCAGATTAGCCTGAGAAAGCCTGAAAAGTTTTACTGATGTTGCTCAGGGTAGGACTGACACATACATGAACAGATGCATGTTGTCTGTTTAAACATCACTGGAGTCATTAAGACTTTCTATCAGGCATCAGAATCAATAAAGGATGGCAGTATAAGGGATATAATCAACACACTGAGATGGAACTGTACCTCAATATGTCACCATGAGGACTGTAGCTCTATATGAGGCAAGACATTGTGAGGACTGTACCACTTTTGGAGGGAATCTTTCAGAGAACTGTACCACTCTATGGGTGAATATCTTAGAGGACTGCACCTCTGTGTGGGTGAATCTATTGGAGGAATGTATGACTTTAGGGGGGAATATGTTAGAGGACTGTGCCACTATGTGGATGAATCTATTAGAGGACATTAGGGATGACTATGTTAGAGGACTGTACCACTGTATAAATGAATCTGTTAAAGGACTGTACCACTGTATGGGTGAATTGACCAGAGGACTATACTACTCAATGGAAGGATCTAAAGGACTATACCAACTTGTGGATGAATCTGTTAGAGGTCTGTACCATTTTAGGTGGAATCTGTTATAAGACTGTGCCACTTTAGGGTGTAATCTGTTACAAGACTGTACCACTCTAGGGGGGGGGGGGGGGGGTCTGTTAGAGATCTGTACCACTTTAGGGGGGAATCTGTTGGTGAACTGTACCACTTTAGGGGGGAAGCTGATGGAGGTCTGTACCAGTTAAAGGGGGAATCTGTTAAAGGACTGTACCACTTTCGGGGGAAATCTGTTAGAGGATTGTACCACTTTAGGGGGATCTGTTAGTGGACTGTACCACTTTAGGGGGATCTGTTAGTAGACTGTACCATGTCTGAGAGGTGGTTGAGGCCCATGGTGAAGGAGTGCAGGCCATGCGAAGCCTCCATGTTGTGTTTCTCCACCATCCTCAGGTTCTTCTCCCAGATCTGCCTCCTCTGTGACTCCTCCCCCTGATCAATATTTTAAACAGATAATCAATCACTTACATGCATGCACACACTTACATGAGCACACTTTTACATAAACGCATGTACATGCACGCACACACACACACACCACAGAGACATACAGACACAAACACAATTTACATGCAATCCACACATAAACACATTCACTTCTGCTTTCTCTCTCTCTCTCTCTCTCTCACACACACACACACACACACAGGCACACACACCACAGAGACATACAGACACAAACACAGTTTACACGCAATCTACACATACATGCATGAATGCATACACACACACACGCACACATACATGCATAAATGCATACACACACACACACACACATATGCATAAATGCATACACACACACGCACACACAGGTCAGGTGACCCTTGCAATACGCAGTGGAAGAGGAACACAGTGAGAGCGGAAAACCACAAATACTCTGCATTTCTATATAGCTTCCGTTTCATACCGCAGCTTTTACACCATAACGGCTTTAACTTTAAACCTACGGACCACAGAACTGCGTTACAACTGGAGCATCTATCCAGAGTAATAAAAAAGGACTAGCTGTTCCAGGTGTAATGCAGTTCTGTCGTTTACAGGTTTAAACTCCAGCTAAGCACACTGCAATTGAGCCATTGTGTTTAAACTCAGGGAGGAAAAACAACACAAATCATGCTAGCTGCCAGATGCTAGCTTAGCCCCCATTTGTGCAGCTGTAGATATCTCTTTCAGAGGCATTTCTACATGTATACGTAGACATTTCAGGATGACGCACTGTGTGTTACAGCTGCCACCAATTCCCCAGAATATGCACAGGATTTTCACTCAAGAAGCAAGTTTCCCAATTGGGCTCCGAGGTAAAATATTTTTTTCCTACCACACAGACAAAGATATGAATTTTTTATTTATTATTTATTTTAGCCAATGTCTGCACTAGCCTCGTTGTACATGTGATTTAGGGACACAACTGAGCATGTCTGTTGAGCAAAAAAAAATGGTACTTCCTGGTTCTGATGTGCTCCCTATAGGTTTCTATCGGCATCGATGTCCCTACATATTTTTACTCTAAGACCTGGGCTACTGAGTCTGCAGGTTTTTACTCTACGGTCTGGGCCACTGTGTCTGCAGGTTTCTACTCTAAGGCCTGGGCCTCTGTGTCTGCAGGTTTTTGTGGGCTCTTTTCAATCAGCGGCCAATCAAGGCCCTGGAAACAAGGTGTGTGGACTTTGACACGCTTACCTGGCTGCCATACTCTTTATTGTAATGGTCCTTCCAGTCCTTCCACTGACCATTCAGAGTCAGGTTGAGATGGGAGGAGGCGTGGCTAATGATCCCGAGGACCAATAGAAAGAAGTTCTGCAGGGCATGCATCCTAACAATACTTTCTGAAGAAGAAGGGAGTAGGTGGGTGGGGGAGGGGGGTCGTGAGTTCAAGGCAAACAAAAAATGAAAAAAAAAACAGACATACATACAGTGCATGAAGAAGTCACAAAATGTCCAAGGCAACCACAGACGCAGATTTCGGGGGGGAGGTGGGGGGGGGGGGGGACGCAGGGGATATGTCCCATTGAATATTTGGAACATGTGCATTTGTCCCCCTGAATTTTGTGCTTTCCTTTACATAAATAAAGACATTTCCACCATAAATTGATACAGAAAAGGCACAAATTGGTGCATAAAAATTCACGAGAATGCAGGAAATTAAGTATTTGGCACTCAGAATTTTCCCTGCTTAATGTGTCCACCCCAATGTTCAAACGAAACCTACGCCACTGATGGCAACATATTGACTCCAGTAAATTGTATAGAATCTTTTCTACCGAGACACCATCACCAAGACAATTTATGGGAAACCAGGAAGGACATAGTGTAGTATATCTGGGGCGGGAGTGCAGTATAATGGGTAAGTACCCTAAAGGTTAAAAAAAAAAACATTGAATACTTCAGAAATAATAAATGTAGCTCTATATTACAATCACTGCACAGATGCCGGTTGGCTGCTTTGTTGGTGACACAAAGGCGTAAGCCACAGAGTGAAATACATCTCATGTTTGAAATCCATACATGCAAATATGTTTCAAATATATGCATTTGAAATATGGCTTATCCCTGTAGTTACTCTTCATTACCTTACGGGCTGCCCCATTTACATATACTGAGCACAGCAGATCAAAACCGGCCCAGGGATGAACATTATGTGTTAAATCACTCAGTGCAGGACACCGGTTGAGCGTTTAAACTCAAAAGGACCCGTTCTGACGGCTCGGGGACAGAGAGCGCTCTTACCGCTGCGTCTGACGGTGAGACCAGGATGACCCAACACTCCTCACTGGACCGTGTCCCGACAAAAAGAGCACCTGTCTCCACGCGGTCGCCTAGCAACGGGAGAAGATGAGGCCCGAAGTCTGCCCTCCTTGATGTCGCGATCAACAATCTATGAGCTCTTTCTCTCCCTCTTTCTCTTTTTTCTTTCCCTGTCTGTTCCTCTTTCGCTCTCCCCCTTTCTCTCTCTCTTTCACTTTATGCCGCTCTCTCACTTCTTCTTACTGTAAGTCGTGTGAAAGTTATTTCGGGCCGATAACCGCGCAGGAAAGGCTTGAGGCTGCCAGAACACTGGTCTCGATTTCCTCATTCTGTTCGATTAAAGTATTTTTATCTGCTATACCTAAATGACCCTTAATCAACATGCATCCCCCCCAACCCCCTGATCGTGTACAGAATCAATTCAAGTCGCGAGAGTTTAAGGTAACACTCTGATTCCTCAAAGTATATTGAATAAGGGATAATTGGCTTTAAATACAAACACAAGACATGTACACTTCAGATCAACACAGCTTTTTGAGCGTTACTCTAGTAACAAATTTTAATTTCAAGTTTAATTAGTTAGTTTCTTTTTTATTTTTTGCAGCAGATGTCGCAATGTGGTCATTACCTGGGTGTTTTCGGAAAACATTTTGTTCAAAACACAGACACAATGGAATGGCACACCTTGCTGGGAGGCGTGGATAAAGGTTTGATTGACACTCAGAGCCATTACAATCCAAACAATCCTGGTAATCCGATTTTAAAACTATAAAACAACCCCTCGTTCACATTCTCCTTGCACCGCTACTTCCAATTTTCTGTGGCTATTTCTGTCGTACACAGACAAGGCAGGTCTTATCTAGAGTTAATGTATTTCCCTCCAAGGGATTGGTTATCGTAAAAACAAGACATGAAGTGTTTATTTAATATGGCTGATGATTTTTAAATGTCATTAGGTAGTACATATCCAACTTTTAATGAATGTGGTCATTCCATATAAATTGTTTTATCAGTGTATCCTGGCTATTTTTTCAATCACATACCGTAATTGCACTTCTACTGATTGAATGATTGATTGATTGATTGATTGATTGATTGAGTGAGTGAGTGAGTGATTGACTGACCAGTAAACCCCAAAGAATTTACTTTTAAAGTTTATTGATATGCAGATGTTGACCTAATTTATGTATTAGATAGAATATTGTTTATAACAGGGATACACCCAGGACAGTTCACCTGTCCATCACAGGGCACACACACCATTCACTCACACACTCATACCTATCTCATTATAATTAAGATTTCATCCAATTGTGTGGGGGGTCAGAAAGAGGTCAGCCAATAAGACCCGCCGAGAGCTCACACTGTGCCAGTGAAACCTTCAGCTGCCTGACTGGCTCTACAGTTCAGCCAATCACATGCAGGGAGACGATGTACTTCCGGGTCAACGGGTCAGTGCGTCCCCATGGTCCTCTCCCAGCAGAAGGCTCTGGCCTTACCGCTCTTGTAGAAGACAAAGCTTGTGGATCTGGCGTTGATCCCCACGGAAATGGGCCCATGCACGGCCACGACTGCCCGCAAGACCCGCTCGTTCCCCTCAGGGAGCTCCTTAAAGTCCCAGATCTGGGCCACCCTGTCTGATCTGTCAAAGGCACACTTCTGGTCCTGAGGAGGCATACACAGACACACACATAAACACACAAACACACACAGGCACATACACACACCCATAGACAGGCGCACACACACACACACACAGGCACATAGGCACATACACCCACACACACCCATAAACCGGCACACATATACACACACAGGCACACACACACACACACACACTCACATACATACATGCATACACACACATACACACAAACAGGCACACACATACATGCGCACACTCACATGCACATACACACACAGGCATGCACAGTCAAGAACACACACGCAAACGCACACACACACACAGGCATGCAGAGTCAAGCACACACATGCAAACACACACACACACACGTGCGCGCAGACACACAGGCACACACAGGCAAGCACAGACGTGCACACACACACATACACACACACACACGCACACGCACACGTACACGTACACACACATACACGCGCACACGCGCACACACACGCACACGCACACGCACACACACACACACACATTAGACCACAGGTGGGCAATGGGAGCCGTATCTGTTTCTGATTTTCTTGCAGGTTCTGGCCTAAATTATTTAATCAGCCCTGACATTAGCTACATTTGCTGAAATGTAGCGTGTAAATGACTGTTTTTGTGTGACTAAGTGAAACATTTGCTGTGATCTAATTTACAAGAAAACCAGTGTTGGTGTATGCAGCCATTTATCTAATTTAGCCAGAGTAATTAGTGGAAACAGAAACCTACATATAGACCGGCTCTCCAGGCCCAAAACTGCCCACCCAACACTAAACTCAGCCCCAAGGTTTTAAAGTATTTTCTACTAGAGATCTCCCATCCAAGTACCAAACAAGCCAATACCCACTTAGCTACAGCAGTTTTACTCAATAAGGGTACAGGGCAGTACAGCTGAGGTTCGTATTTCTTAAAAAATATAAATAAAAAAAAGCTGTTTGGGTACAGTGCCCTGTGAGTATGTTTTATGAGGAAGTGGGGGTTTATGTACCATGCCCATGTAGGGCTATTTCCTCTCAGAGCTGATGCCTTTCTTCATTGCGTGCTTGTAGGCGTTGGTCATGTAGCCGCCCATGCAGCCATAGTTGCTCCTGATGCAGTCCACCAGATTCTGGGGGCTGAGGGGCACCAGCTTCCTCCGGCTCCTCATTAGCTGACCCTCCAGAGCCCCCGCGGCGCTGATGGCCCCACAGGACCGGCAGGAGCCCTGGGGAGGAACCGTGGCGCTGTCATTCCACCCGTGTCTACCAGAGGGGAGCGTTACTCCTTATCGCGGTTTTTGGTGGGAGAGCGAGGGTAAAGCCACACATCCTCTGACGTGATCAGCTGGCTTCACTCTCGCCTCTCCAAATATCTTCAGAGCTTATGGGTGTTTTTTTAAACAGCGTTCGTCAAATGTTTTTTGATCCTACATTTTGGAAATCCCCATAGAGCAGTAATTAACAAGACATCTTTAACTGAACTACGTGGACTGGGGAAATAAAAGTAGACATTGACTTTTCACATCAGATCACGTGAACATCTCGGATCTTTAATCTGATTGGTTGATCCTTCGCGGAAGTGAAAAATCACCTCCCATTGAAATGGACTGAGACGATTACGAAGTCGCTCCCTATCCCAGGATGTGTGGCTTCACCCTTAGCCTTACACATTTTTAGTGGTTTGAACAAGGCAATGATTGACAACTCGTTGTTGCTCCTCCCATTACGGGGTTTGTGAAGTGTCACTCTCCCATCGCTAGTTTCAGCACTCTCAGAGCGTTCTGTCTCTAAATACACTAAATAATCCAAGTTATCTGACACAGGTGTACAGAACGTCACTAGGAGCTACCTATTGACAAGTCTGCCGTGATTGTTCAGACTGAAAGGAGGAAACCGAACATAACATTTTTCTTGGGTACTCAGATTATTGAACAGATTTCATTTAGAGAGTAATGTATAGCGTCAGCTACTACTTTCCATCCAGGAAAAGATGTCCCCAAAAGTGACAGAGCTAGTAGTTTTCCCCTGCTGCCACCAGAGGGCAGTATTGCTCCTTGTGCCTCAACGCATGATCCCGGGAACTGCCTGAACTTGCTGTCCTGTGCTTTCGGTGGTTTAACAGACTGAACACTAAACTAATTTGATCTAATGTTCATTTAGATAAATCATTTAAATGTACCGCTAATCCCTGTCTCTCTGGTCATGAAGCATGGAGATGAGTTCACCTATAATTGTGGCCTCAGTTAGAAATGTTTAAAAATGGCCCGGTTCTTGGTTCCTGGATCTCGGTTCCTGGTTCCTTGTCTCTTTATAAACACACTGACCTGATTTATGACCGGCGTGACGAAGCCAAGTATGCGGTAGTCGATGGCATTGGGCAGTTTTGTGGGGATGTCATCGAGAGTGAAGGTGTTGTTAGTCTCTCTGGCCTGAGGAACCACCAGACCGGTCATCTTCTCAGCGACTTCCTCAGCGATCTGGGGTGGGTGGGGGGGAGAAGACATGGTTCAAGAGGAGAAGAGGAGGTTCTGGGTAACTATTCCTCTGTAAGTATGACTTGGTAGTGCGAGCTGTTCTGTCTGTGATTCCCCTCCCCTCCCCTCCTCTCCCCTCCCCTCCCCCACCCCCACCCCCACCCCCACCCCCACCATGTAGTAGTCCAGAGTTCTCAGTACTGGCCCAGGAGGAACTCGTCTCCCAGGTAACTAGCTTTCTACTGTGCCAAGTGTGGCCCAGCAGAATACTGTCACTATCAATCCCATTTGTTGAGATGTTTTCATTCATGTGAAGTTAACTATTCCTTATCCAGAGCAACTTACACAGTGTACTTCCTCATTGCAAACAGTTTTCTACCACTGGCAGTTTCCTGAGGCAGTTCAAGGAAGGGATTCTGCTGAAGGACCCATAAGCTTTGAGTTACCTAAGCCCAGTTATAGAGCCAAACCACTACATTGCATTGCATTGATCTTTTTTTAGTAAGTGATTTGTGGGTGTTGTTGCACAAAAGCCTCCACTTCGATGGTGTGGGTTGGGTGGTGCAGGTTGGATGGTGTGGGTTGGGTGGTGCAGATCGGAGGGTGTGAGTTGTGCGGTGCAGGTTGGGGGGTGCAGAATAGGTGGTGTGTGTTGGGTGGTGTGAGCTGGCTGGTGCAGGTCGGACGGTGTGTGAGTTGTGGGGTGCAGGCTGGGCGGTGCAAGTTATGTGGTGTAGGTTGGGTGGTGTGGGTTAGGTGCTGCAGGTTGGGTAGTGTGAATTGTGGGGTGCAGGTCAGATAGTGCAGGATGGATGGTGCATGTTTGGCGGTACAGGTTGGATGGTGTGGATTGGGCAGTGCAGGTTGGGTGGTGTGAGTTGTGGGGTGCAGGTCAGATGGTGCAGGATGGATGGTGCACGTTTGGCGGTTCAGGTTGGATGGTGTGAGTTGTGGGGTGCAGGTTGGGTGGTGCAGGTTCAGTGGTATGGATTGGGGGCGTGGGACGGGCGGTGCAGGTTGGGTGGTGTGAATTGTGGGGTGCAGGTTGGGCAGTGCAGATTAGATGGTGCAGGTTTTGCAGTGCAGGTTGGATGGTGTGGATTTGGCAGTGCAGGTTTGGTGGTGTGAGTTGTGGGGTGCAGGTTGGATGTGTGGGTTGGGCGGTGCAGGTTGGATGGTGTGGATTAAGCAGTGCAGGTTGGGTGGTGTGGGTTGGGCAGTGCAGTTTGGATGGTGTGGGTTGTGTGGTGTGGGTTGGGCAGTGAAGGTTGGATGGTGGGGGTTGGGTGGTGTGGGTAGGGTGGTGCAGGTTGGATGGTGCAATTTGGATGGTGTGAGTTGAGAGGTGCAGATTGGATGGTGGAGGTTGGATGTGTGAGTTGCAGGTGCCGAGTGACTGGAAAGAATTGAGGATATATTGGATAGCATTGCTTTGGAATACATCTTATTTAATTTCGGTGAGGCAAGATAGCCTATGTTGTTTGTAGTACCGTAACTTGGCGTCATTTGGATATCAATACTTTTAATGGCAGGCCTGGATTTTGGCAGTCTGAATGAATGAGACGGTGTATGTCTTGTATGTGTGAGTCACTTGGCATTTTTGTACGTTGAAAACGTGTTTTTTATGAGATATCATTTCTTTTTGAAAAACGTTTTATTATGAGAGTGAGAAATGCGAAGTGACCCTGTAAGAAACGGTTGTGGATTATGGCTAACCTTGTGTGAAGTTGTACAGTCTGATGAGCGTGTACCGTTTAGCAGTTTCGGTTTGCTATATGTAAAACAGTGGCTGTGACAAAGGGTGCGGTGGTGTAAGCGTAAACGCATGAGAAACGCAGGTGAAATATGGCCAGTGTATGTACTCACGGATTTGACGGCCATCCAACGAGCCTTGATTGACAAAAGAATCAGCAAGCCCGTAAAACTATATCTCCCTAGGTCGCAACTAGTGTAGCCTTCTGTCCTGCTCCGTTGTCTGTTATTTCGTGGAGATGCACTTTTAGTGTTTGTAAGGTTTATAAGGCATTTTGATAGGCTTATCTGCAGGTAGGAATCCTCTTTGCTGTTTTGCTAAGCTAGAACCGGAAAACTTGATAGTGGAGAATAGGAGCAGACGCATATGTCACAGCAGGCTTTGCATATGAGAAAATAACAACAGTGTGAGATAAATTAGGAGAAATGATGAAATTGCGTAGTTGAAACAATATGTTTTTAGCAGAATGGGCATGTAGGTGAAGGTTGACATGATCACAGACTATAACGCGAATTAAATGAAGTGACCATGAGCAAGCTTAGTTTCCTTATCGAACGGTATATATAGCAGTCTGTATGAAATGTCAGTCGTTGAAGCGGAGGGTTAAGTAGCATGTGTAATCTATTGCACTGATGTGCTTTTGTCATGTTCAGTAGTAGTTGTAATTATGAGTGAGTCATGATTTTAAATGTAATGTTTTAATGCGGAGTTGCAGAACGTACATACGTAGTAATTGTTTGTATGTGGCTAGATAGAGAACAGGGCGAGGTAACATGAATGTAGAAACTTGGCGTTTGCTGATAAGAAGGTTTTGTACGGTAGCCAAGTGAAGAAATATAGTTAGTATAAATGTCACAGTGGTGAACTGGTGTAACTTGTTAATAAAAGGAATACATTTGCCGTCATGAAATGCGTATGGCTGGCCGTGAGTGAGTTTTGGTAAAGCAAATATAAGCAGAAGAAAACATTAGTGTAAAAGAGGAAACTGTCTGCCTGAGGGCGAGGCGGGATTCAAACCTTTAACCGGAGGTTACCAGTCTGTGACTTTGTTAGTGCAGCACCGTGACATAGCCATGCAATGCGTGAAATATCATTAGTAAACCTGTCCGTGGTTTTAAAGAAGAGCACAGGCCAGTAAGCACAGAAGAGCTCCCGTTGAATCCATATGGCTTTGCAATATTGTAGCCGGTTAATAACTGAACGTGCAGACGGTACGTCATAATGCAGTTCAGTTCGGTATACGTTCGGTGAACGGCGGGTAGATATGGTGCAAAAGGAATACTTGAGAAGTAGTAGACAATTATTAGCGAGGGTAAAAGCAGGTTCAAGCAATGTGTTTCTAGCTGGGCGTGAACCTACGACCTCACGCTTCCCAAGACTGTAATCTTGCCCACTAGGCCACGGGCAGGCCAGCTGTTTCAACTGGAAATGTTTCAGAGTATAAAGGTGTGGGTATTTTGCATGTGTATGCGAGTTTTTGATTGGGTCGTGTAGGTGAAGATTTGGCTGGTGTCGGAGACATGTTGTTACTGGGATAGGCGGCAGGAAAAATAAGAATGAGAAGAAGAAGAAAGAAGAAGAAGAAGAAGGAGAAAACGCAAAATCCCCTTAATTTGGGGCTTTATTGTGTGGACATGTGAAGTTGTTTATGAAATCTGTCTGTTGAAATGGGGTCAGAATGTACAGAATTTAATGTTTTTAAGGGCTGAGTGTTTGTGGCTGTTGTGGTTATTTCTGTGGGGAGCCCTGAAAAGTGCCAAACTCTCGGTGCTGTATAGGTATGGGGCATGCCCCCGCTAAGGCGTAACTTGGCGGGATGGCATACCTGCCATCCCAATATATCATTTATGACCACCTTGTTCAATAGCACAGCTTTAGTGTCCTGTTGGGAATTAAACGTTTAAGCAACTTTAAGCAATTCTGTTGTCTACATAATCCTCAATGTGTAATGTTTCCCCGTCAGAGTCTGTCCAAAGTACCATCTTACAAATGCATCACGCCCGCACACACACGCATACACACACACACACTCTCACCCACACACACGCATACGCATGCACACACACACACAGACGCACTCTCTCACAAACACACACGTGTGCGCACACACACACACACACACAGACACACATATACACGCACACGCACACGTACACACACACACACTCACGACAAAGTACACAGAGTAACACCTACAGCATTTTACAATGAACATTTTGCAAAAGCAATGTTTATTTGTATGCATTTAAAAAACCTTGAACTGTAAGTACAGAGTTCTTTAAAACAATTCCAAAACGTGCAGGTTAAACCTGTTCAACCTGTTACACTTTTAAAGAGCAATCATTGCAGATATGAATACATTTCAATAAAGATCGCGATTAGCATGCGGATCAGAGGTGGGCAATGAGGGCCGTATCGGTTTCTGTGTTTCTGGCCTTAATGACTTAATCAGCTCTAATATTTACCCCAATTTAACATTTTAGCTGCGCTTCTTGATGCGTGCACGAATGACAACCTAAGTCTGTTCTTGTGTTTCTACACTATTTTTTCGCTGTGATCTAATCTACACATGAACCCAGTGTTGGTGCATACAGTCAGTTACTGGTGGGTAACTGGTGGAATCAAAGACCTGCACACACACACCGGCCCTCTATAACCAGAATTGCCCACATCTGATGCAGATATATGCATATTTCATGCAGTTTGCTTTCTGTTGTCTAAGTGAAGATTAATAGGTGATTAACAGCCTGTGATTAGCTTTAGCATAGCCTGGTACACTGATGGTTTCACATGGTGGGATATATGGGCGAGTTAGCAATTCCACACTGGTTATTCCTGTTCCTGGCCATTCGGATGAATCCGCTTTCACCCCAATCTGTTCCCCAGCTAGAAAACAAGCAAACACGTGAGAAGTCATTATTCAATACATCCATCCATTATCTAACCCGCTTACTCCTGGTCAGGGTTGTAGGGGGGTGTTGTAGCCTATCCCAGCATGCATTGAGTGAGAGGCAGGAATAGACCCCAGTACAATTCAATACCCGGAGAATCTGAACAAAACTAAACTGCACAAATAACAATTTTCATTGTTCAGTGCTTAAGCATTTTATAAAACAAAGACTAAGAGGAAATCTAGCAATAATGGAATTTTTCTGTGATTTCCAGGCTAATTAAATCAGACAATTGGACTAGCAATTAACAGCTGTTGGCAAAAAAAAAGCCATGGATGATGTAATGTCAGTAAATAGACACTAGATGTCGCCAGCACAACATTTATAGTGAGGAAGGCGCTGCATCCGTTCATCCTGTTGTGAGGATTCTTTTTACTTCTCTAACTGACACATGCTTCTTGTGACTGATTATCAGCTGAAAACCTGTCATCCCCCTCCCCTCCCTTCTCCACACCTCTCCTATTTTTGTTCCAATATCATGGGATACCTGTCCAAATGCTGTGTGCCTCTATGTCACTGGTTTTGTTTTTTTATATATGTAGTATTACATCTTACATGGAATTTTCCATGCGTCTATACATTGCATATGACTTATTTATTAATAAGAGCCTGTGACAAAATATTTCAATGCAACAATTACTAAAGCCCAGTTCATTCTATATTTTCAACTTTGAGCATGATCCTGTAGGAGACTCACCCGGATGCATTATATAGAGGAACGGGGAGAGATGTTTACCTGTTCTTCACCAGCCAGAAGTCCTTCCCCCTGTACGTCCCATACCCAACCACAAGCACCGCGTGATTAATCTTCGCCGAGCTGCACGAGGGGTCATCGTACACGCCTGCCGAGAGACACAGTGGGGTGTGGAGCAGCGGTCCAGTGGCGGACCTTCACACCAGAGGGTGCTGGAGCCAAGTCCAGGACTTGCAGGGTATTGCATTCATGGATCTTTCAAAGCATTTTCCAGAAAAGTGTAACCTCAGCTGTTTAAATAGTTAACAGCCCGTTTGGAAAAGTTTGCCAGGTACAACTGTTCTACTGTCCAGCTAGCTGGCTGGGGCTAGTCAGTAATACAGCTCAATATCTAGCTTGTGAAACATAATAGTTATTTAATTATATATATTTATGGATTTTGTAAGTCGGTTGTCCGCTAATGAGACTTTTGATCTGATGTTAATTTTGATGCGATGTTACTTAACCTACGTTTCCCTCCTGTACGCATGCCTGCACAAACTCATTTCATTACCAGGGGTATAAAACCTACAACACTCTGGTGTGGTGCGGAACACTCCAACATTGATTCTACATGGCTACCTGGTCAAAATAAGGTGAAGGAGAGGTTTTGTCCGAAGTCTAAAATAATTTGGCCTCCATCAAGAGATTTATTTAGAACTTATTTTCACATTACAGATAAAAAAAATGCTGCAAAAACAGCAGCAGAACCTGCTGTTCCATTCGTATGCATGTGTAATTTTCCTTGATTACTCCATACAGAGTTACTCTATACAGTGTTACTCTATACAGAGATACTCTATACAGTGTTACTCTATACAGGGTTACTCAATACTGTGTTACCCTATACAGGATTACTCTATACAGAGTTACTCTATACAGTGTTACTCTATATAGAGTTACTCGATACAGTGTTACTCTATACAGAGTTGCTCTATACAAAGATACTCTATACAGGGTTACTCTATACAGAGATACTCTATACAGTGTTACTCTATACAGAGTTACTCTATACAGTGTTAGTGCCAGCATGACAAGAACAGAATAGTCTATTCTTCAATTCTATTCTACTTCTAATTCCATTGTATTCTATCGCATTTGATTATATTCAATTATGAGTAAGAGCATTGCTCATTTAAGGTACTGCCTGAAAATTCTGCCAAAAATCTGCCTCAGCCCCAAATACCCCCCCCCCTCCCCCAACACACACACACACACACAAATAGTAATTCGTCATATCTTGGTTTTATGGTGTTTTTTCTGCATCAAACATGTCATTTTACTATGTGGCTGCAGTAGAGTGGAGAGCAAATGTAATTTCAAAATGTCATTTCTTGAGTGACAGGGGATTGGGCGGCATGTTGGGGGGGGGGGGGGCGCTCTCACCTCCTCTGTAGCTGTGGAAGGAGGGCATCCCGGCGTTGATGTCCACGGAAACGGGGCCCACCTTGGCAACCGCCCACTGCAGTGCCCTCTCGTCACACCGCGGGACGAACTTTAACCCCGTGCAGTACCCGGCTCTGCCTCGTACCGAGTAACGGCACTTCCCCTCCTGGGATGAAGAGAGAGCCGTATCACCACCATTATGCATTCATTACGCGCTTCTCCAAATCATTACCGCCATTACACATTCACAGATGTAGCGCTTCTCCACGTTGTTACTACCATTACGCATTCACTGATGTAGCACTTCTCTACCTCAGTTCTGGGGCACTCACACACACTGGCCTTTGTTCCATCCTTAACTGCCATGTCTGAAGTACAAAGAGGCTATTCACTGTTATATAAATAGTTTATAAAGTAATACTTATATTAATTTAATGAGGGATGGTTTACCCTCTCACTGCCATCAATATTTCAAAATAATTCATGTTTCAAAGAATGATTAGGAAGCCAGACTGCTTTGAGGAGACAAGAACGGATAAAAATATGCAATCAGGAAAGAGCCTCAAGTCTCCTCTTCCACCCGCTCCCATGATGCTTTGAGGCAGTTCTTCCTCTCCTCCCCTTCTCCCTGTCCTTACCTTGGACTCATAGGGGTAGGATCGGTCAGAGTCGATGCCCTTGTTCTCGATGATGTAACGGAAGGTGTGGTAGCGGTGGCCACCGTTGCAGCCCAGGTTGCCATAGCTGCTGCTGCAGTCCAGCAGATTCTGGGGGCTGAGGGGGACCAGCTTGCCCGTCTGCCTCTTCATCAGTCCCTCCATGGCCCCCGTAACACTGAACGCCCAGCAAGACCCGCAGCGTCCCTGAGGGAGACGCACAATCGGCTGTGAGACTGCCTACCAGGCTACGCTAACGCTATGTAACTGCCAGGCTACGTGAATTCTGGGCTAATGCTATGTTACCACCAGGATAAGGCAAGGCCACTGTTAAGCAAATTCTAGGCTAATGCTATGTTACCACCAGGCTAATGCTAGGTTAATGCTAAGCAAATTCTAGATTACTGAAATTTTACTACTAGGCTAATGCTAAGCAAATGCTAGGTTACTGCTATTTTACCACCAGGCTAATGTTAGGCTACTGCTAAGCAAATTACAGGCAAATGCTATGGTAATGCTATGTTACCACCGAATGCTAAGACAATGTTAAGCTGATGCTATATTACTGCCAGGCGAATACTAGGCTAATGCTAGACCAATGTTAGGCTAATGTTATGGTGTAATTTGTTTACAGTAGTGCAAGGTTGTTACTGTATACGGATATGATCAGATTCTTTAAGTTCACAGAACGTAATTTCCTTTGCCTATTTCTCTGGATAAAAAATTCAATGTCAGGTGAGAGTAGGTAAGCTATTCGTGTACAGTATGATACGCACTGGGTTACAAATCCCTTCTCCAAAAGTGGCCTCTCCAAAAAAAGAGAGGGGGGGAGCAGGGCCGGCCCGTGGCATAAACGGTCTGTGCGGTTGTTTAGGGCCACAACCGCTAGGGGGGGCCACACGACCACGAGGGGGAGCCACACAATCCAATGTTAATATTTTTGTAATAATGTTATTCATCCCCTATTGCGGAACTTGCAATATAAATTCAAAATGGAATGATAACAGAACATTTCATAACAATGTAACGTAATAAGGATTTTACCAAGCTACCCCCCCCTCCCCCCCCCCCCGCTTGACAGAATCCAGCAGCAGCACCATCCGGGCCTGGGGCGGAGGGTAATAGAAGCCTATGTTCATGCACGTTCAGTCTCTCCCATCAGTATTAATTACTTTGGGCCTCTCTCTTCCCCCACCCCCAGCCCCACCCTTACCCCGTAACCAATAGAAGAGCTCACCTGGTTTCGGACTGGGCTGACCATGCCTTTGCTCCTCCAGTCCACCGACCGGGGCAGGGGGACCTTGCCGTCGTCTGGCAAGGTGAACGTCAGGTTCCCGTGACGATGGAGCTCCTCCACCACCTCTTCCTCGTCCCTCAGCCCGTTGAGGACAGCGTTGACCTCCTCCGCCATCTGAACAGGTCACAGTGTGGGGGGTGGGGGGGGGGAGTGGTGGGGTGGGTTGGACGTAAAGGAGCACACTCAGGAAGAGTTTTCCCCTCGTTGTCATGGCAACCCGTTTGACAGGCGGGTCATTAGATCAGGCCAGTGTCATCCCACCACATGTGGCCCTGCAAGCGTGAGGCCCCAGACAGAGCTCCTGTTCTCCAACAGGCCCCCTGCAGTCATCGAGTTTGACCCAAAATCTAAAACGCTGACTCTTAATCATGTGATAAAACCGCGCCCTGTTACTCTGTTTCTCTGTGGGGCTGAAACATGGGCGTGGCTAACCAGCTCACTCGTGGAAAGTGATTTGCCGCGTGGCAACATAACGGCAGCATGCCCGTTACCTAGCGACAAACAACCTCACAGAACTTCTGAACACCGAGGAGTTCATCGGGGCCTCACATGACCAGCCCCTTTTTAAACAGCCTTCTTCACATTAAAGTATCATTTTATCTTGTTACCAGTAATTATAAGAAGGTCACTGTGAAAGCACAAAATGTTCAGATCCTCATAGAAGGGTAGATTTTATCCCAGCTTGACTATGTAATATAAATTACCTTAGGGTTGAATTCATTTTTGGACAGTTGATTTAAAATTGAATCAAGCACAAATAATTCAGTTGGATAATGTTGTAGAAAAGGAAATAGTGCCAAAACTTCAGTCCAAAAAGTGAGGACTGTACCTCTATATGAGGCAAGTCACTGTGAGGACTGTACCACTTTTGGAGGGAATCTTTCAGAGAACTGTACCACTCTATGGCTGAATATCTTAGAGGACTGCACCACTGTGTGGGTGAATCTATTTGAGGAATGTATGACTTTAGGGGGGAATATGTTAGAGGACTGTGCCACTATGTGGATGAATCTATTAGAGGACTTTAGGGGGGGGAATATGTTAGAGGACTGTACCACTGCGTGGATGAATCTATTAGAGGACTTTAGGTCGGGGAATATGTTAGAGGACTGTACCACTGCGTGGATGAATCTATTAGAGGACTTTAGGTCGGGGAATATGTTAGAGGACTGTACCACTGCGTGGATGAATCTATTAGAGGACTTTAGGGGGGGATATGTTAGAGGACTTTAACACTGCGTGGATGAATCTATTCGAGGACTTTATTGGGGGATATGTTAGAGAACCTTAACACTATGTGGATGAATCTATTAGAGGACTTAAGGATGACTATGTTAGAGGACTGTACCACTGTATAAATGAATCTGTTAAAGGACTGTACCACTGTATGGGTGAATTGGGTGAATCGACCAGAGGACTATACTACTCAATGGAAGGATCTAAAGGACTATACCAACGTGTGGATGAATCTGTTATAGGTCTGTACTATTTTAGGTGGAATCTGTTATAAGACTGTACCACTTTAGGGTGTAATCTGTTATAAGACTGTACCACTCTGGGGGGGGGGGGGGGGGTCTGTTAGAGATCTGTACTACTTTAGGGGAAATCTGTTGCAGAACTGTACCACTTTAGGGGGGAAGCTGATGGAGGTCTGTACCAGTTAAAGGGGGAATCTGTTAAAGGACTGTACCACTTTTGGGGGAAATCTGTTAGAGAACTGTACCAATTTAGGGGGAATCTGTTAGAGGACTGTACCACTTTAGAGGGATCTGTTAGTGGACTGTACCACTTTAGGGGGATCTGTTAGTAGACTGTACCATGTCTGAGAGGTGGTTGAGGCCCATGGTGAAGGAGTGCAGGCCATGCGAAGCCTCCATGTTGTGTTTCTCCACCATCCTCAGGTTCTTCTCCCAGATCTGCCTCCTCTGTGACTCCTCCCCCTGATCAATATTTTAAACAGATAATCAATCACTTACATGCATGCACACACTTACATGAGCACACGTTTGCATAAACGCATGTACACGCACACACACACACACACACCACAGAGACATACAGACACAAACACAATTTACATGCAATCCACACATAAACACACATTCATATTCACTTGTGCTCTCTCTCTCTCTCTCTCTCTCTCTCTCTCTCTCTCTCTCTCTCTCACACACACACACAGACACACACAGGCACACACACCACAGAGACATACAGACACAAACACAGTTTACACGCAATCTACACATACATGCATAAATGCATACACACACACACGCACACATACATGCATGAATGCATACACACACACACACGCACACATACATGCATAAATGCATACACACACACACACACACACACACATATGCATAAATGCATACACACACGCACACACAGGTCAGGTGACCCTTGCAATACGCAGTGGAAGAGGAACACAGTGAGAGCGGAAAACCACAAATACTCTGCATTTCTATATAGCTTCCGTTTCATACCGCAGCTTTTACACCATAACGGCTTTAACTTTAAACCTACGGACCACAGAACTGCATTACAACTGGAGCATCTATCCAAAGTAATAATAAAAGGACTAGCTGTTCCAGGTGTAATGCAGTTCTGTGGTTTACAGTTTTAAACTCCAGCTAAGCACACTGCAGTTGAGCCATTGTGTTTAAACTCAGGGGGGGAAAACAACACAAATCATGCTAGCTGCCAGATGCTAGCTTAGCCCCCATTTGTGCAGCTGTAGATATCTCTTTCAGAGGCTTTATACATATATATGTAGACATTTCAGGATGGCGCACTGTGTGTTGCAGCTGCCACCAATTCCCCAGAATATGCACAGGATTTTCACTCAAGAAGCAAGTTTCCCAATTGGGCTCCGAGGTAAAATATTTATTTCCTACCACACAGACAAAGATATGAATTTTCTATTTATTATTTATTTTAGCCAATGTCTGCACTAGCCTCGTTGTACATGTGATTTAGGGACACAACTGAGCATGTCTGTTGAGCAAAAAAAATGGTACTTCCTGGTTCTGATGTGCTCCTCATAGGTTTCTATTGGCATCACTGTCCCTACATATTTTTACTCTAAGGCCTGGGCCTCTGTGTCTGCAGGTTTTTACTCTAAGGCCTGGGCCTCTGTGTCTGCAGGTTTTTACTCTAAGGCCTGGGCCACTGTGTCTGCAGGTTTTTACTCTAAGGTCTGGGCCTCTGTGTCTGCAGGTTTTTCCTCTAAGGCCTGGGCCTCTGTGTCTGCAGGTTTTTACTCTAAGGCCTGGGCCTCTGTGTCTGCAGGTTTTTACTCTAAGGTCTGGGTTTTTGTGGGCTCTTTTCAATCAGCGGCCAATCAAGGCCCTGGAAACAAGGAGTGTGGACTTTGACACGCTTACCTGGCTGCCATACTCTTTATTGTAATGGTCCTTCCAGTCCTTCCACTGACCATTCAGAGTCAGGTTGAGATGGGAGGAGGCGTGGCTAATGATCCCGAGGACCAATAGAAAGAAGTTCTGCAGGGCATGCATCCTAACAATACTTTCTGAAGAAGAAGGGAGTAGGTGGATGGGGGAGGGGGATCGTGAGTTCAAGGCAAACAAAAAATGAAAAAAGAAACAGACATACATACAGTGCATGAGAAGTCACAAAATGTCCAAGGCAACCACAGGCGCAGATTTCGGGGGGGCGGGGGGGACGCAGGGGACACGTCCCCCTCAATATTTGGAACACGTGCATTTGTCCCCCTGAATTTTGTGTTTTCCTTTACATAAATAAAGACATTTCCACCATAAATTGATACAGAAAAGGCACAAATTGGTGCATAAAAATTCACAAGAATGCAGGAAATAAAGTATTTGGCACTCAAAATTTCCCACGCTTAATGTGTCCCCCCCAATGTTCAAACGAAACCTACGCCACTGATGGCAACATATTGACTCCAGTAAATTGTATAGAATCTTTTCTACTGAGACACCATCACCAAGACAATTTATGGGAAACCAGGAAGGATATAGTGTAGTATATCTGGGGCGGGAGTGCAGTATAATGGTTAAGTACCCTAAAGGTTAAAAAATAAAACATTGAATACTTCAGAAATAATAAATGTAGCTCTATATTACAATCACTGCACAGATGCCGGTAGGCTGCTTTGTTGGTGACACAAGGGCGTAAGCCACAGAGTGAAATACATCTCATGTTTGAAATCCATACATGCAAATCTGTTTCAAATATATGCATTTGAAATACGGCCTATCCCTGTAGTTACTCTTCATTACCTTACGGGCTGCCCCCATTTACATATACTGAGCACAGCAGATCAAAACCGGCCCAGGGATAAACATTATGTGTTAAATCACTCAGTGCAGGACACCGGTTGAGCGTTTAAACTCAAAAGGACCCGTTCTGACGGCTCGGGGACAGAGAGCGCTCTTACCGCTGCGTCTGACGGTGAGACCAGGATGACCCAACACTCCTCACTGGACCGTGTCCCGACGAAAGGAGGACCTGTCTCCGCGCGGTCGCCTAGCAACGGGAGAAGATGAGGCCCGAAGTCTGCCCTCCTTGATGTCGCGATCAACAATCTACGAGCTCTTTCTCTCCCTCTTTCTCTTTTTTCTTTCCCTGTCTGTTCCTCTTTCGCTCTCCCCCTTTCTCTCTCTCTTTCACTTTATGCAGCTCTCTCACTTCTTCTTACTGTAAGTCATCTGAAAGTTATTTCGGGCCGATAACCGCGCAGGAAAGGCTTGAGGCTGCCGGAACACTGGTCTCTATTTCCTCATTCTGTTCGATTAAAGTATTTTTATCTGCTACACCTAAATGACCCTTAATCAACATGCATCCCCCCCAACCCCCTGATGGTGTACAGAATCAATTCAAGTTGCGAGACTTTAAGGTATCACTCTGATTCCTCAAAGTACATTGAATAAGGGATAATTGGCTTTAAATACAAACACAAGACATGTACACTTCAGATCAACGCAGCTTTTTGAGCGTTACTCTAGTAGTAAGCAGTATACACTGACTATAGCTTCAGGGATAAAAACAAATTCAAAAAACTCATTTTGATTTCAAGTTTAGTTTCTTTTTTATTTATTGCAGCAGATGTCGCAATGTGGTCATTACCCGGGTGTTTTCGGAAAACATTTTGTTCAAAACACAGACACAATGGAATGGCACACCTTGCTGGGAGGCGTGTATAAAGGTTTGATT
>CM077291.1:48973109-49078109 GCA_039654925.1 Anguilla pacifica
TTTTCACATCAGATCACGTGAACATCTCGGATCTTTAATCTGATTGGTTGATCCTTCGCGGAAGTGAAAAATCACCTCCCATTGAAATGGACTGAGACGATTACGAAGTCGCTCCTTATCCCAGGATGTGTGGCTTCACCCTTAGCCTTACACATTTTCAGTGGTTTGAACAAGGCAATGATTGACAACTCGTTGTTGCTCCGCCCATTACGGGGTTTGTGAAGTGTCACTCTCCCATCGCTAGTTTCAGCACTCTCAGAGCGTTCTGTCTCTAAATACACTAAATAATCCAAGTTACCTGACACAGGTGTACAGAACGTCACTAGCAGCTATCTATTGACAAGTCTGCCGTGATTGTTCAGACTGAAAGGAGGAAACCAAACATAACATTTTTCTTGGGTACTCAGATTATTGAACAGATTTCATTTAGAGAGTAATGTACAGCGTCAGCTACTACTTTCCATCCAGGAAAAGATGTCCCCAAAAGTGACAGAGCTAGTAGTTTTCCCCTGCTGCCACCAGAGGGCAGTATTGCTCCTTGTGCCACAACGCATGATCCCGGGAACTGCCTGAACTTGCTGTCCTGTGCTTTCGGTGGTTTAACAGACTGAACACTAATCTAATTTGACCTAATGTTCATTTAGATAAATCATTTAAATGTACCGCTAATCCCTGTCTCTCTGGTCATGAAGCATGGAGATGAGTTCACCTATAATTGTGGCCTCAGTTAGAAATGTTTACAAATGGCCCGGTTCTTGGTTCCTGGATCTCGGTTCGTGGTTCCTTGTCTCTTTATAAACACACTGACCTGATTTATGACCGGCGTGACGAAGCCAAGTATGCGGTAATTGATGGCATTGGGCAGTTTTGTGGGGATGTCATCGAGAGTGAAGGTGTTGTTAGTCTCTCTGGCCTGAGGAACCACCAGACCGGTCATCTTCTCAGCGACATCCTCAGCGATCTGGGGTGGGTGGGGGGGAGAAGTCATGGTTCAGGAGGAGAAGAGGAGGTACTGGGTAACTATTCCTCTGTAAGTATGACTTGGTAGTGCGAGCTGTTCTGTCTGTGATTCCCCTCCCCTCCCCTCCCCTCCCCCACCCCCACCCCCACCATGTGAAATAGCAGTGCAGAGTTCTCAGTACTGGCCCAGGAGGAACTCGTCTCCCAGGTAACTAGCTTTCTACTGTGCCAAGTGTGGCCCAGCAGAATACTGTCACTATCAAACCCATTTGTTGAGATGTTTTCATTCATGTGAAGTTAACTATTCCTTATCCAGAGCAACTTACACAGTGTACTTCCTCATTGCAAACAGTTTTCTACCGCTGGAAGTTTCATGAGGCAGTTCAAGGAAGGGATTCTGCTGAAGGACCCATAAGCTTTGAGTTACCTAAGCCCAGTTATGGAGCCAAACCACTACATTGCATTGCATTGATCTTTTTTTAGTAAGTGATTTGAGGGTGTTGTTGCACAAAAGCCTCCACTTCGATGGTGTGGGTTGGGTGGTGTGGGTTGGGTGGTGCAGATCGGAGGGTGTGAGTTGTGCGGTGCAGGTTGGGGGGTGCAGAATAGGTGGTGTGTGTTGGGTGGTGTGAGCTGGCTGGTGCAGGTCGGACGGTGTGTGAGTTGTGGGGTGCAGGCTGGGCGGTGCAAGTTATGTGGTGTAGGTTGGGTGGTGTGGGTTAGGTACTGCAGGTTGGGTAGTGTGAATTGTGGGGTGCAGGTCAGATAGTGCAGGATGGATGGTGTATGTTTGGCGGTACAGGTTGGATGGTGTGGATTGGGCAGTGCAGGTTGGGTGGTGTGAGTTGTGGGGTGCAGGTCAGATGGTGCAGGATGGATGGTGCACGTTTGGCGGTTCAGGTTGGATGGTGTGAGTTGTGGGGTGCAGGTTGGGTGGTGCAGGTTCAGTGGTATGGATTGGGTGGCGTGGGACGGGCGGTGCAGGTTGGGTGGTGTGAATTGTGGGGTGCAGGTTGGGCAGTGCAGATTAGATGGTGCAGGTTTTGCAGTGCAGGTTGGATGGTGTGGATTTGGCAGTGCAGGTTTGGTGGTGTGAGTTGTGGGGTGCAGGTCAAGTGGTGCGGGCTGGGTGGTGCAGGTTGGATGTGTGGGTTGGGCAGTGCAGGTTGGATGGTGTGGATTAAGCAGTGCAGGTTGGGTGGTGTGGGTTGGGCAGTGCAGTTTGGATGGTGCGGGTTGTGTGGTGTGGGTTGGGCAGTGAAGGTTGGATGGTGGGGGTTGGGTGGTGTGGGTAGGGCGGTGCAGGTTGGATGGTGCAGGTTGGGCGGTGCAAGTTGGATGGTGCAATTTGGATGGTGTGAGTTGAGAGGTGCAGATTGGATGGTGGAGGTTGGATGTGTGAGTTGTCGGTGCAGGTTGGGCGGTGCATTTTGGTTGGTGTGGGTCAGGTGGTGTCGGTTGGGCAGTGAAGGTTGGATGGTGTGGGTTGGGCGGTGCAGGTAGGATGGTGTGAATTGGGCGGTGCAGGTTGGGAGGTGCAGGCTGGGTGGTGTGAGTTGTGGGGTGTGGGTTGGGCAGTGAAGTTTGGATGTGTGGGCTGGGTGATGTAGGGTGGGCAGTGCAGGTTGGGTGATGCAAGTTGGGTGGTGCAGGTTGGGTGGTGTAGGTTGGATGGTATGAGTTGTGAGGTGCAGGTTGGATGGTTCAATTTTGATGGTGTGAGTTGTGAGGTGCAGATTGGATGATGGAGGCAGGATGGTGTGGATTAAGCAGTGCAGGTTGGGTGGTGTGGGTTGAGCGGTGCAGTTTGGATGGTGTGGATGGTGAGGTTTGGGCAGTGAAGGTTGGATGGTGGGGGTTGGGTGGTGTGGGTAGGGCGGTGCAGGTTGGATGGTGTGGGTTGTGTGGTGCTGGTTTGGCGGTGCAGGTTAGGTGTTGCAGATTGGATGGAGCAGGTTGGGTGGTTTGGGTTGTGTGGTGTAGGTTGAATGGTTTGGGTTGTGGGGTGGAGGTTGAGCGGTGCATATTGGATGGTGTGAGTTGTGGGGTGCAGGATTGGTGGTGCAGGTTGGGTGGTGTGTGTTGTGGGATGCAGGTTTGGCGGTGCAGGGTGGGTGTTGCAGATTGGGTTGCGCAGGTTGGGTGGCGTGGGTTGTGGGGTTTAGGTTGAGTGAGTACTGGGGTGCAGCTTGGGTGATGCATGTTGGGCGGTGCAGGTTGGATTGTGCAGGTTTGGCGGTGCATGTTGAATGGTGTGAGTTCCGGGGTGCAGGTTCAGTGGGCATGTTAGGCGGTGCATGTTGGGAGGTGTAGGTTGGGTGGTACAGTTTCGGTGGTGCAGGTTGAATGGTGTGAGTTCCGGGGTGCAGGTTCGGTGGGCATGTTAGGCGATGCATGTTGGGAGGTGTAGGTTGGGTGGTGCAGGTTGTGGAAAGCAGGTTGGGTGGTGTGGGTTGTGGGGTGCAGGTTGGGTGGTGCATGTTGGGAGGTGCAAATTGGGAGGTGTAGGTTGGATGGTGCAGGTTGGGTAGTGTGGGTTGTGGGGTGCAGGTTTGGTGGTGCATGTTGGGAGGTGCATATTGGGAGGTGTAGGTTGGATAGTGCAGGTTGGATGGTGTGGGTTGTGGGGTGCAGGTTGGGTGGTGCAGGTTATGGGGTGAATGTTGGGTGGTGCATGTTGGGAGGAGTCGGTTGGATGGTGCAGGTTGGATGGTGTGGGTTGTGGGGTGCAGGTTGGGTGGTGCAGGTTATGGGGTGCATGTTGGCAGGTGCATGTTGGGAGGTGCATATTGGGAGGTGTAGGTTGGATGGTGCAGGTTGGCTGTGCAGGTTGTGCGGTGCAGGTTGTGGGGTGCAGGTTGGGTGGTGCAGGTTGTGGGGTGCAGTTCGGGTGGTGCAGGCTGGCTGTGCAGGTTGTGCTGTGCAGGTTGTGGGGTGCAGGTTATGGGGTGCATGTTGGGAGGTGCATATTGGGAGGTGTAGGTTGGATTCAACAACCTGCTTGACCCCCACCAGTCTGGCTTCAGGCCTGGCCACTCGACCGAGACTGCACTCCTCTCGGTCAGTGAGTCACTCCATGCAGCCTCCCTCTCCTCTGTCCTGATTCTTCTAGACCTCTCCGCTGCATTTGACACTGTGGAGCACTCTATCCTCCTGTCCTCCCTGGCAGCAACAGGGATCTGTGGCTCAGTCCTTGACTGGATTGAGTCTTACCTCTCTGACCGTTCCTTCCAGGTTGCCTGGGTGGGTAAGGTATCACCACCCCGTCCCCTCGCCACCGGAGTTCCCCAGGGCTCAGTCCTCGGTCCCCTTCTCTTTTCACTATACACCAGATCCCTTGGCCCTGTAATATCTGCCCATGGCTTGTCCTATCACTCATATGCCGACGACACGCAACTCTTTCTCTCCTTCCCCCCATCGGACACACAGGTCCCTGCCCGCATCTCCGCTTGCCTGAGGGACATCCAGAGCTGGATGGACAATCACCACCTGAAGTTCAACCCAGGAAAGACGGAGCTAATCTTTATTCCTGCCCTATCCTCTCCCCTCCTTGACTTTTCCATTTCCCTAGGGGACACCTTAGTGACATCATCACCCTGTGACAAGAATCTCGGGGTGGTGATGGACAACAAGCTGTCCCTCTCCAAGAACATCGCAGCTGTAAGCCGGGCATGCAGATTTTTCCTGTATAACATCCGGAGAATCCGCCCCTTTCTCACCACCTACTCAACCCAGCTCCTGGTCCAAGCAATGGTTCTATCCCGCCTGGACTACTGCAACTCTCTTCTGGCTGGACTACCGGCATCTGCCACCAGACCTCTGCAACTCATCCAGAATGCTGCAGCTCGTCTGGTCTTCAACCTCCCCAGACACTCCCACGTCACGCCCCTGCTCACTACCCTCCACTGGCTGCCTGTTATAGCTCGCATCAAATTTAAAACATTGGTCCTAGCATACCAGGCAGTCAAGGGATCAGCCCCAGCATACCTCCACAAGATATTCAAACCCTACATGCCAGCCAGATCCCTCCGTTCTGTTGTGCGGTGCAGGTTGTGGGGTGCTGGTTATGGGGTGCATGTTGGGCGGTGCATATTGGGAGGTGTAGGTTGGATGGTGCAGGTTGGCGGTGCAGGTTGTGGGGTGCAGGTTGGCTGTGCAGGTTGTGGGGTGCAGGTTGTGCGGTGCAGGTTGGGTACTCGCCATGTCTCCCAGGTGGTTCATGCCCAGCTGATAGGAGTGCATGCCCTGCTCATACTCCAGGTTGTGGGCCTCGATCAGCAGCGTGTTCTTCTCCCAGCCTGACCTGCGCTGCTCCTCCTCCTCCTACAGGTTCAAAGGTGACTGTGTTCTGTTAATGACACTCTACGCCAGGGGTCTGCGACCCTGGTCCGGGAGAGCCACAAGATGTGCTGGTTTTTGTTTTCAACTTTGAATCTGCACCCAGTTCAGACCCAAGAAACCAAGAGAATGAGATAACTGCATATTTAAATGCTCTAACTTATTAATTAAGTGAAGAGCAACAATGAAAACCAGCGGAGCCTGTGCATCTCTAGGGCACAGGTTACAGACCCCTGTGCTACACCCTGACGAGATATAACTGATGCTATCACAGACAAACCACTAACCGGATTTCACGTTCTTTTTGCTTTACTTTTCCTTAACTACAGAATGCTCTGTAGTTATGTAACAGAAGTGTCTGAGGATTCTATCATACATTTTAAATCTGCATGGTACGTTTTCAGAAGTTATATCAAATTGTAATATTTGCCGTCAATGGAGACATTGCTTTCAATGTTTAGATTGCAGAGTTGAAAATCTGGTCAGTCTATAGCACTGCTGTCCAGTCTCATCTGAAAAGGGCCAATGCGGACGCAGGTTTTTGTTTTAGCCCAGCTTTACGACACCTGATGCAACTCAACAAATCATGGTCTTCAATCAAGACCTAAAGTAGAATCAGGTGATTTAGTACTGGGCTAAAGCAAAATCTGTGGCCACTCTGGCACTTTTTGATTGGACCCCTGGTTAGCCAGTGCGTGTGGCAGCCATGCATGCCCAAACCACAGCACGCCCTGCACAGCCTGCACAGTCCCCAGATCTCAATCCAATAGGGCCCCTTTGGGATGAGGTGGAATGAGAGGTTTTCAGCATGAAATCTGCAGGAACTGTGTGATGCTATCGAGTCAGCCTCCACCAAAATCCCAAAGGAATGTTTCCAGCAACTGGTCGAATCCGAGGCAATAGGAATTTAGGCGGTTCAACCCGATGCTAGATACAGTAGGTGTACCACAGTGCTGTCACCAATAACGACGACTCCAAAGGCAATCGAAAGCCTAGAAGCAAGACTAGATACTGAAACTTATCTTATACCTGCACTAAGGAAGTAACTGAGCACACCAGACTCATCAGAAACACCCGTGAAGCTTTTTGTCCTAAACATTGTGGTGCCCTAAATTGGGGGGGGGGGGGGGGTCTATGTAAAAAAAAAAAAAAAAAAAAAAAGTGCTGTAATTTCTACATGGCGAAACCAAGATGTTTAACAATACCATTTTAAAAAACAGAGAATATGTGCTTTAACCACATGTGAATTGTCCGATTACAAATCTAAAATGCAGAGTACAGAGCCAAATCAAAGAATAAAATATGTAGCTCACTGCATATACATATCTCATAAAAAACACGTTCTCAACATACAAAAATGCCAAGTTACTCACACATACAAGACATACACCGTCTCATTCATTCAGCCAAAATCCAGGCCTGCCATTAAAAGTATTGATATCCAAATGACGCCAAGTTACGGTACTACAAACAATATAGGCTATCTTGCCTCACCGAAATTAAATAAGATGTATTCCAAAGAAATGCTACCCAATATTTCTTCAATTCTTTCAAGTCACTTGGTCCTGTGTGTATAAGCATGCAGTACATGGACAATCCAAACGTGTGGATGGCTTTCTCAAAGTTATGATTGATTGAATAGGCGTCTATATGTCCAATTTGTGTGGGTATGTATGTATTTCGCTGGCCAGCCTTTCTGTTGCGTGAATGATTGTATGTTTCTTGGTATAAATGTCTGTTCGTAAATGTGAATGTAACATGCTGCAAGGGAAATATCCCCATGGGGATAAAGAAGTTCTCTATGTATGTATGTACAATATGTATTTTACATGCAGTATGTATTGTACGTAGCAAATATACAATCACTTGTACATTTACTGAAATTCAGTTCAGAAGCAAGTGTAAACATATGTTTTCCGGAGAAATATGCTTCCTGTAGTTACTGACCAGTAGTTTTCTACATGAATTTCAGTGTGTTCCATGAGTAAATTCGAAGTATTCGACGCTTCGATCTGACACAAAGTGTGCATGACATTGTAAAATGGTAAGATTACAAAACACAGGGCCGAGTGACTTGAAAGAATTGAGGAAATATTGGGTAGCATTGCTTTGGAATACATCTTATTTAATTTCGGTGAGGCAAGATAGCCTATGTTGTTTGTAGTACCGTAACTTGGCGTCATTTGGATATCAATACTTTTAATGGCAGGCCTGGATTTTGGCAGTCTGAATGAATGAGACGGTGTATGTCTTGTATGTGTGAGTCACTTGGCATTTTTGTACGTTGAAAACGTGTTTTTTATGAGATATCATTTCTTTTTGAAAAACGTTTTATTATGAGAGTGAGAAATGCGAAGTGACCCTGTAAGAAACGGTTGTGGATTATGGCTAACCTTGTGTGAAGTTGTACAGTCTGATGAGCGTGTACCGTTTAGCAGTTTCGGTTTGCTATATGTAAAACAGTGGCTGTGACAAAGGGTGCGGTGGCGTAAGCGTAAACGCATGAGAAACGCAGGTGAAATATGGCCAGTGTATGTACTCACGGATTTGACGGCCATCCAATGAGCCTTGATTGACAAAAGAATCAGCAAGCCCGTAAAACTATATCTCCCTAGGTCGCAACTAGTGTAGCCTTCTGTCCTGCTCCGTTGTCTGTTATTTCGTGGAGATGCACTTTTAGTGTTTGTAAGGTTTATAAGGCATTTTGATAGGCTTATCTGCAGGTAGGAATCCTCTTCGCTGTTTTGCTAAGCTAGAACCGGAAAACTTGATAGTGGAGAATAGGAGCAGACGCATATGTCACAGCAGGCTTTGCGTATGAGAAAATAACAACTGTGTGAGATAAATTAAGAGAAATGATGAAATTGCGTAGTTGAAACAATATGTTTTTAGCAGAATGGGCATGTCGGTGAAGGTTGACATGATCACTGACTATAATGCGAATAAAATGAAGTGACCATGAGCAAGCTTAGTTTCCTTATCGAACGATATATATAGCAGTCTGTATGAAATGTCAGTCGTTGAAGCGGAGGGTTGAGTAGCATGTGTAATCTATTGCACTGATGTGCTTTTGTCATGTTCAGTAGTAGTTGTAATTATGAGTGAGTCATGATTTTAAATGTAATGTTTTAATGCGGAGTTGCAGAACGTACATACGTAGTAATTGTTTGTATGTGGCTAGATAGAGAACAGGGCGAGGTAACATGAATGTAGAAACGTGGCGTTTGCTGATAAGAAGGTTTTGTACGGTAGCCAAGTGAAGAAATATAGTTAGTATAAATGTCACAGTGGTGAACTGGTGTAACTTTTTAATAAACGGAATACATTTGCCGTCATGAAATGCATATGGCTGGCCGTGAGTGAGTTTTGGTAAAGCAAATATAAGCGTAAGAAAACATTAGTGTGAAAGAGGAAACTGTCTGCCTGAGGGCGAGGCGGGATTCACGCCTTTAACCGGAGATTTACCAGTCTGTGACTTTGTTAGTGCAGCACCGTGACATAGCCATGCAATGCGTGAAATATCATTAGTAAACCTGTCCGTGGTTTTAAAGAAGCGCACAGGCCAGTAAGCACAGAAGAGCTCCCGTTGAATCCATATGGCTTTGCAATATTGTAGCCGGTTAATAACTGAACGTGCAGACGGTACGTCATAATGCAGTTCAGTTCGGTATACGTTCGGTGAACGGCGGGTAGATATGGTGCAAAAGCAATACTTGAGAAGTAGTAGACAATTATTAGCGATGGTAAAAGCAGGTTAAAGCAATGTGTTTTTAGCTGGGCTTGAACCTACGACCTCACATTCCTAAGACTGTAACCTTACCCACAAGGCCACAGGCAGGCTAGCTGTTTAAACTGGAAATGTTTCAGAGTATAAAGGTGTGGGTATTTTGCGTGTGTATGCGAGTTTTTGATTGGGTCGTGTAGGTGAAGATTTGGCTGGTGTCGGAGACATGTTGTTACTGGGATAGGCGGCAGGAAAAATAAGAATGAGAAGAAGAAGAGAAGAAGAAGAAGGAGAGAACGCAAAATCCCCTTAATTTGGGGCTTTATTGTGTGGACATGTGAAGTTGTTTATGAAATCTGTCTGTTGAAATGGGGTCAGAATGTACAGAATTTCATGTTTTTAAGAGCTGAGTGTTTGTGGCTGTTGTGGTTATTTCTGTGGGGAGCCCTGAAAAGTGCCAAACTCTCGGTGCTGTATAGGTATGGGGCATGCCCCCGCCAAGGCGTAACTTGGCGGGATGGCATACCTGCCATCCCAATATGTCATTTATGACCACCTTGTTCAACAGCACAGCTTTAGTGTCCTGTTGGGAATTAAATGTTTAAGCAACTTTAAGCAATTCTGTTGTCTACATAATCCTCAATGTGTAATGTTTCCCCGTCAGAGTCTGTCCAAAGTACCATCTTACAACTGCATCACGCCCGCACACACGCACACGCACACACGCATACGCACACACACATACGCACACACACACTCTCACCCACACACACGCATACGCATGCACACACACACACAGACACACTCTCTCACACACACACGCGTGCGCACACACATACACACACACACACACAAACACACATATACATGCACACGCACACGTACACACACACACACTCACGACAAAGTACACAGAGTAACACCTACAGCATTTTACAATGAACATTTTGCAAAAGCAATGTTTATTTGTATGCATTTAAAAAACCTTGAACTGTAAGTACGGAGTTCTTTAAAACAATTCCAAAACGTGCAGGTTAAACCTGTTCAACCTGTTACACTTTTAAAGAGCAATCATTGCAGATATGAATACATGTCAATAAAGATCGCGATTAGCATGCAGATCAGAGGTGGGCAATGAGGGCCGTATCGGTTTCTGTGTTTCTGGCCTTAATGACTTAATCAGCTATAATATTTACCCCAATTTAACATTTTAGCTGTGCTTCTTGATACGTGCACAAATGACAACCTAAGTCTGTTCTTGTGTTTCTACACAATTTTTTTGCTGTGATCTAATCTACACATGAACCCAGTGTTGGCGCATACAGCCAGTTACTGGTGGGTAACTGGTGGAAACAAAGACCTGCACACACACACCGGCCCTCTATAACCAGAATTGCCCACATCTGATGTAGATATATGCATATTTCATGCAGTTTGCTTTCTGTTGTCTAAGTGAAGATTAATAGGTGATTAACAGCCTGTGATTAGCTTTAGCATAGCCTGGTACACTGATGGTTTCACATGGTGGGATATATGGGCGAGTTAGAAATTCCACACTGGTTATTCCTGTTCCTGGCCATTCGGATGAATCCGCTTTCACCCCAATCTGTTCCCCAGCTAGAAAACAAGCAAACACGTGAGAAGTCATTATTCAATACATCCATCCATTATCTAACCCGCTTACTCCTGGTCAGGGTCGTAGGGGGGTGTTGTAGCCTATCCCAGCATGCATTGAGTGAGAGACAGGAATAGACCACAGTACAATTCAATACCCGGAGAATCTGAACAAAACTAAACCGCACAAATAACAATTATCATTGTTCAGTGCTTAAGCATTTTATAAAACAAAGACTAAGGAAATCTAGCAATAATGGAATTTTTCTGTGATTTCCAGGCTAATTAAATCAGACAATTGGACTAGCATTTAACAGCTGTTGGCAAAAAAGCCATGGATGATGTAATGTCAGTAAATAGACACTAGATGTCGCCAGCACAGCATTTATAGTGAGGAAGGCGCTGCATCCGTTCATCCTGTTGTGAGGATTCTTTTTTCTTCTCTAACTGACACATGCTTCTTGCGACTGATTTTCAGCTGAAAACCTGTCATCCCCCTCCCCTCCCTTCTCCACACCTCTCCTCTTTTTGTTCCAATATCATGGGATACCTGTCCAAATGCTGTGTGCCTCTATGTCACTGGTTTTGTTTTTTTATATTATATATATATGTAGTATTACATCTTACATGGAATTTTCCATGCGTCTATACATTGCATATGACATATTTATTTATAAGAGCCTGTGACAAAATATTTCAATGCAACAATTACAAAAGCCCAGTTCATTCTATATTTTCGACTTTGAGCATGATCCTGTAGGAGACTCACCCGGATGCATTATATAGAGGAACGGGGAGAGATGTTTACCTGTTCTTCACCAGCCAGAAGTCCTTCCCCTTGTACGTCCCATACCCAACCACAAGCACCGCGTGATTAATCTTCGCCGAGCTGCACGAGGGGTCATCGTACACGCCTGCCGAGAGACACAGTGGGGTGTGGTGCAGCGGTCAGAGTGATGGACCTTTACACCAGAGGGTGTGGTGCAGCGGTCAGAGCGATGGACCATCACACCAGAGGGTGCTGGAGCCAAGTCCTGGATTTGCAGGGTATTGCATTCATGGATCTTTCAAAGCATTTTCCAGATAAGTGTAACCTCAGCTGTTTAAATAGTTAACAGCCCGTTTGGAAAAGTTTGCCAGGTACAACTGTTCTACTGTCCAGCTAGCTGGCTGGGGCTAGTCAGTAATACAGCTCAATATCTAGCTTGTGAAAAATAATAATTATTTAATTATATATATTTAGGGATTTTGTAAGTCGGTTGTCCGCTAATGAGACTTTTGATCTGATGTTAATTTTGATGCGATGTTATTTAACCTACGTTTCCCTCCTGTACGCATGCCTGCACAAACTCATTTCATTACCAGGGGTATAAAACCTACAACACTCTGGTGTGGTGCGGAACACTCCAACATTGATTCTACATGGCTACCTGGTCAAAATAAGGTGAAGGAGAGGTTTTGTCCGAAGTCTAAAATAATTTGGCCTCCATCAAGAGATTTATTTAGAACTTATTTTCACATTACGGATAAAAAAATGCTGCAAAAACAGCAGCAGAACCTGCTGTTCCATTCGTATGGATGTGTAATTTTCCTTGATTACTCCATACAGAGTTACTCTATACAGTGTTACTCTATACAGAGTTACTCTATACAGTGTTACTCTATATAGAGTTACTCGATACAGTGTTACTCTATACAGAGTTGCTCTATACAAAGATACTCTATACAGAGTTACTCTATACAGGGTTACTCTATACAGAGATACTCTATACAGTGTTACTCTATACAGAGTTACTCTATACAGTGTTAGTGCCAGCATGACAAGAACAGAATAGTCTATTCTTCAATTCTATTCTACTTCTAATTCCATTGTATTCTATCCCATTTGATTATATTCAATTATGAGTAAGAGCATTGCTCATTTACGGTACTGCCTGAAAATTCTGCCAAAAATCTGCCTCAGTCCCAAATACCCCCCCCCCCCCATCCCCCAACACACACACACACACACACACACACACACAAATAGTAATTCATCATATCTTGGTTTTATGGTGTTTTTTCTGCATCAAACATGTCATTTTACTATGTGGCTGCAGTAGAGTGGAGAGCAAATGTAATTTCAAAATGTCATTTCTTGAGTGACAGGGGTTTGGGCGGCATGTTGGGGGGGGGGGGGGGCGCTCTCACCTCCTCTGTAGCTGTGGAAGGACGGCATCCCGGCGTTGATGTCCACGGAAACGGGGCCCACCTTGGCAACCGCCCACTGCAGTGCCCTCTCGTCACGCTGCTGGACGATCTTTAACCCCGTGCAGTACCCGGCTCTGCCTCGTACCGAGTAACGGCACTTCCCCTCCTGGGATGAAGAGAGAGCCGTATCACCACCATTATGCATTCATTACGCGCTTCTCCACATCATTACCGCCATTACACATTCACCGATGTAGCGCTTCTCCACGTTGTTACTACCATTACGCATTCACTGATGTAGCACTTCTCTACCTCAGTTCTGGGGCACTCACACACACTGGCCTTTTTTCCATCCTTAACTGCCATGTCTGAAGTACAAAGAGGCTATTCACTGTTATATAAATAGTTTATAAAGTAATACTTATATTAATTTAATGAGGGATGGTTTACCCTCTCACTGCCATCAATATTTCAAAATAATTCATGTTTCATAGAATGATTAGGAAGCCAGACTGCTTTGAGGAGACAAGAACGGATGAAAATATGCAATCAGGAAAGAGCCTCAAGTCTCCTCTTCCACCTGCTCCCATGATGCTTTGAGGCAGTTCTTCCTCTTCTCCCCTTCTCCCTATCCTTACCTTGGACTCGTAGGGGTAGGAGCGGTCAGAGTCGATGCCCTTGTTCTCAATGATGTAACGGAAGGTGTCGTAGCGGTGGCCACCGTTGCAGCCCAGGGTGCCATAGCTGCTGCTGCAGTCCAGCAGATTCTGGGGGCTGAGGGGGACCAGCTTGCCCGTCTGCCTCTTCATCAGTCCCTCCATGGCCCCCGTAACACTGAACGCCCAGCAAGACCCGCAGCGTCCCTAAGGGAGACGCACAATCGGCTGTGAGACTGCCTACCAGGCTACGCTAACGCTATGTAACTGCCAGGCTATGTGAATTCTGGGCTAATGCTATGTTACCACCGGGATAAGGCAAGGCCACTGTTAAGCAAATTCTAGGCTAATGCTATGTTACCACCAGGCTAATGCTAGGTTAATGCTAAGCAAATTCTAGATTACTGAAATTTTACTACTAGGCTAATGCTAAGCAAATGCTAGGTTACTGCTATTTTACCACCAGGCTAATGTTAGGCTACTGCTAAGCAAATTCCAGGCAAATGCTATGGTAATGCTATGTTACCACCGAATGCTAAGACAATGTTAAGCTGATGCTATATTACTGCCAGGCGAATGTTAGGCTAATGCTAGACCAATGTTCGGCTAATGTTATGGTGTAATTTGTTTACAGTAGTGCAAGGTTGTTACTGTATACGGATATGATCAGATTCTTTATGTTCACAGAACGTAATTTCCTTTGCCTATTTCTCTGGATAAAAAATTCAATGTCAGGTGAGAGTGGGTAAGCTGTTCGTGTACAGTATGATACGCACTGGGTTACAAATCCCTTCTCCAAAAGTGGCCTCTCCAAAAAAAGAGAGGGGGAGCAGGGCCGGCCCGTGGCATAAACGGTCTATGTGGTTGTTTAGGGCCACAACCGCTAGGGGGGGCCACACGAGCGGGAGCCACACAATCCAATGTTAATATTTTTGTAATAACGTTATTCATTCCCTATTGCGGAACTTGCGATATAAATTTAAAATGGAGGGGGCCTGGGGGGGGGGGGGTAATAGAAGCCTATGTTCATGCACGTTCAGTCTCTCCCATCAGTATTTAATTGCTTTGTGCCTCTCCCTTCCCCCAACCCCCGTACCCAATAGAAGAGCTCACCTGGTCTCGGACTGGGCTGACCATGCCTTTGCTCCTCCAGTCCACCGACCGGGGCAGGGGGACCTTGCCGTCGTCTGGCAAGGTGAACGTCAGGTTCCCGTGACGATGGAGCTCCTCCACCACCTCTTCCTCGTCCCTCAGCCCGTTGAGGACAGCGTTGACCTCCTCCGCCATCTGAACAGGTCACAGTTTGGGGGGTGGGGGGGGGAGTGGTGGGGTGGGTTGGACGTAAAGGAGCACACTCAGGAAGAGTTTTCCCCTCGTTGTCATGGCAATCCGTTTGAGGGGCGGGTCATTAGATCAGGCCAGTGTCATCCCACCACATGTGGCCCTGCAAGCGTGAGGCTCCAGACGGAGCTCCAGTTCTCCAACAGGCCCCCTGCAGTCATCGAGTTTGACGCAAAATCTAAAACACTGACTCTTAATCACGTGGTAAAACCGCGCCCTGTTACTCTGTTTCTCTGTGGGGCTGAAACATGGGCGTGGCTAACCAGCTCACTCGTGGAAAGTGATTTGCCGCGTGGCAACATAACGGCAGCATGCCCGTTACCTACCGACAAACAACTTCACAGAACTTCTGAACACCGAGGAGTTCATCGGGGTCTCACATGACCAGCCCCTTTTTAAACAGCCTTCTTCACATTAAAGTATCATTTTATCTTGTTACCAGTAATTATAAGAAGGTCACTGTGAAAGCACAAAATGTTCAGATCCTCATAGAAGGGTAGATTTTATCCCAGCTTGACTATGTAATATAAATTACCTTAGGGTTGAATTCATTTTTGGACAGTTGATTTAAAAATGAACCAAGCACAAATAATTCAGTTGGATAATGTTGTAGAAAAGGAAATAGTGCCAAAACTTCAGTCCAAAAAGTGAGGACTGTACCTCTATATGAGGCAAGTCACCGTGAGGACTGTACCGCTATATGAGGCAAGTCACCGTGAGGACTGTACCTCTATATGAGGCAAGTCACTGTGAGGACTGTACCACTTTTGGAGGGAATCTTTCAGAGAACTGTACCACTCTATGGGTGAATATCTGAGAGGACTGCACCACTGTGTGGGTGAATCTATTGGAGGAATGTATGACTTTAGGGGGGAATATGTTAGAGGACTGTGCCACTATGTGGATGAATCTATTAGAGGACTTTAGGTAGGGGAATATGTTAGAGGACTGTACCACTGCGTGGATGAATCTATTAGAGGACTTTAGGGGGGGATATGTTAGAGGACTTTACCACTGCGTGGATGAATCTATTCGAGGACTTTATTGGGGGATATGTTAGAGAACTGTAACACTATGTGGATGAATCTATTAGAGGACTTTAGGGATGACTATGTTAGAGGACTGTACCACTGTATAAATGAATCTGTTAAAGGACTGTACCACTGTATGGGTGAATCGACCAGAGGACTATACTACTCAATGGAAGGATCTAAAGGACTATACCAATGTGTGGATGAATCTGTTAGAGGTCTGTACCATTATAGGTGGAATCTGTTATAAGACTGTGCCACTTTAGGGTGTAATCTGTTACAAGACTGTACCACTCTAGGGGGGGGGGGTCTGTTAGAGATCTGTACCACTTTAGGGGGGAATCTGTTGCAGAACTGTACCACTTTAGGGGGGAAGCTGATGGAGGTCTGTACCAGTTAAAGGGGGAATCTGTTAAAGGACTGTACCACTTTCGGGGGAAATCTGTTAGAGAACTGTACCAATTTAGGGGGAATCTGTTAGAGGATTGTACCACTTTAGGGGGATCTGTTAGTGGACTGTACCACTTTAGGGGGATCTGTTAGTAGACTGTACCATGTCTGAGAGGTGGTTGAGGCCCATGGTGAAGGAGTGCAGGCCATGCGAAGCCTCCATGTTGTGTTTCTCCACCATCCTCAGGTTCTTCTCCCAGATCTGCCTCCTCTGTGACTCCTCCCCCTGATCAATATTTTAAACAGATAATCAATCACTTACATGCATGCACACACTTACATGAGCACACTTTTGCATAAACGCATGTACATGCACACACACACACACACACCACAGAGACATACAGACACAAACACAATTTACATGCAATCCACACATAAACACATTCACTTCTGCTTTCTCTCTCTCTCTCTCTCTCTCTCTCTCTCTCACACACACACACACACACAGGCACACACACCACAGAGACATACAGACACAAACACAGTTTACACGCAATCTACACATACATGCATAAATGCATACACACACACACGCACACATACATGCATAAATGCATACACACACACACACACACACATATGCATAAATGCATACACACACACGCACACACAGGTCAGGTGACCCTTGCAATACGCAGTGGAAGAGGAACACAGTGAGAGCGGAAAACCACAAATACTCTGCATTTCTATATAGCTTCCGTTTCATACCGCAGCTTTTACACCATAACGGCTTTAACTTTAAACCTACGGACCACAGAACTGCGTTACAACTGGAGCATCTATCCAGAGTAATAAAAAAGGACTAGCTGTTCCAGGTGTAATGCAGTTCTGTCGTTTACAGGTTTAAACTCCAGCTAAGCACACTGCAATTGAGCCATTGTGTTTAAACTCAGGGAGGAAAAACAACACAAATCATGCTAGCTGCCAGATGCTAGCTTAGCCCCCATTTGTGCAGCTGTAGATATCTCTTTCAGAGGCATTTCTACATGTATACGTAGACATTTCAGGATGACGCACTGTGTGTTACAGCTGCCACCAATTCCCCAGAATATGCACAGGATTTTCACTCAAGAAGCAAGTTTCCCAATTGGGCTCCGAGGTAAAATATTTTTTTCCTACCACACAGACAAAGATATGAATTTTTTATTTATTATTTATTTTAGCCAATGTCTGCACTAGCCTCGTTGTACTTATGTGATTTAGGGACACAACTGAGCATGTCTGTTGAGCAAAAAAAAATGGTACTTCCTGGTTCTGATGTGCTCCCCATAGGTTTCTATCGGCATCGATGTCCCTACATATTTTTACTCTAAGACCTGGGCTACTGAGTCTGCAGGTTTTTACTCTATGGTCTGGGCCACTGTGTCTGCAGGTTTCTACTCTAAGGCCTGGGCCTCTGTGTCTGCAGGTTTTTGTGGGCTCTTTTCAATCAGCGGCCAATCAAGGCCCTGGAAACAAGGTGTGTGGACTTTGACACGCTTACCTGGCTGCCATACTCTTTATTGTAATGGTCCTTCCAGTCCTTCCACTGACCATTCAGAGTCAGGTTGAGATGGGAGGAGGCGTGGCTAATGATCCCGAGGACCAATAGAAAGAAGTTCTGCAGGGCATGCATCCTAACAATACTTTCTGAAGAAGAAGGGAGTAGGTGGGTGGGGGAGGGGGGTCGTGAGTTCAAGGCAAACAAAAAATGAAAAAAAAAACAGACATACATACAGTGCATGAAGAAGTCACAAAATGTCCAAGGCAACCACAGGCGTAGATTTCAGGGGGGAGGTGGGGGGGGGGACGCAGGGGATACGTCCCACTGAATATTTGGAACATGTGCATTTGTCCCCCTGAATTTTGTGTTTTCCTTTACATAAATAAAGACATTTCCACCATAAATTGATACAGAAAAGGCACAAATTGGTGCACGAGAAATTCACGAGAATGCAGGAAATTAAGTATTTGGCACTCTGAATTTTCCCTGCTTAATGTGTCCACCCCAATGTTCAAACGAAACCTACGCCACTGATGGCAACATATTGACTCCAGTAAATTGTATAGAATCTTTTCTACCGAGACACCATCACCAAGACAATTTATGGGAAACCAGGAAGGACATAGTGTAGTATATCTGGGGCGGGAGTGCAGTATAATGGGTAAGTACACTAAAGGTTAAACAAAAAAAAAACATTGAATACTTCAGAAATAATAAATGTAGCTCTATATTACAATCACTGCACAGATGCCGGTTGGCTGCTTTGTTGGTGACACAAGGGCGTAAGCCACAAAGTGAAATACATCTCATGTTTGAAATCCATACATGCAAATATGTTTCAAATATATGCATTTGAAATACGGCTTATCCCTGTAGTTACTCTTCATTACCTTACGGGCTGCCCCCATTTACATATACTGAGCACAGCAGATCAAAACCGGCCCAGGGATGAACATTATGTGTTAAATCACTCAGTGCAGGACACCGGTTGAGCGTTTAAACTCAAAAGGACCCGTTCTGACGGCTCGGGGACAGAGAGCGCTCTTACCGCTGCGTCTGACGGTGAGACCAGGATGACCCAACACTCCTCACTGGACCGTGTCCCGACGAAAAGAGCACCTGTCTCCGCACGGTCGCCTAGCAACGGGAGAAGATGAGGCCCGAAGTCTGCCCTCCTTGATGTCGCGATCAACAATCTACGAGTTCTTTCTCTCCCTCTTTCTCTTTTTTCTTTCCCTGTCTGTTCCTCTTTCGCTCTCCCCATTTCTCTCTCTCTTTCACTTTATGCCGCTCTCTCACTTCTTCTTACTGTAAGTCGTGTGAAAGTTATTTCGGGCCGATAACCGCGCAGGAAAGGCTTGAAGCTGCCGGAACACTGGTCTCTATTTCCTCATTCTGTTCGATTAAAGTATTTTTATCTGCTATACCTAAATGACCCTCAATCAACATGCATCCCCCCCAACCCCCTGATCGTGTACAGAATCAATTCAAGTTGCGAGACTTTAAGGTAACACTCTGATTCCTCAAAGTATATTGAATAAGGGATAATTGGCTTTAAATACAAACACAAGACATGTACACTTCAGATCAACGCAGCTTTTTGAGCGTTACTCTAGTAGTAAGCAGTATACACTGACTATAGCTTCAGGGATAAAAACAAACTCAAAAAACTCATTTTGATTTCAAGTTTAGTTTCTTTTTTATTTTTTGCAGCAGATGTCGCAATGTGGTCATTACCCGGGTGTTTTCGGAAAACATTTTGTTCAAAACACAGACACAATGGAATGGCACACCTTGCTGGGAGGCGTGGATAAAGGTTTGATTGACACTCAGAGCCATTACAATCCAAACAATCCTGGTAATCCGATTTTAAAACTATAAAACAACTCCTCGTTCACATTCTCCTTGCACCGCTACTTCCAATTTTCTGTGGCTATTTCTGTCGTACACAGACAAGGCAGGTCTTATCTAGAGTTAATGTATTTCCCTCCAAGGGATTGGTTATCGTAAAAACAAGACATGAAGTGTTTATTTAATATGGCTGATGATTTTTAAATGTCAGTAGGTAGTACATATCCAACTTTTAATGAATGTGGTCATTCCATATATATTGTTTTATCAGTGTATCCTGGCTATTTTTTCAATCACATACTGTAATTGCACTTCTACTGATTGAATGATTGATTGATTGATTGAGTGAGTGAGTGAGTGAGTGATTGACTGACCAGTAAACCCCAAAGAATTTACTTTTAAAGTTTATTGATATGCAGATGTTGACCTAATATATGTATTAGATAGAATATTGTTTATAACAGGGATACACCCAGGACAGTTCACCTGTCCATCACAGGGCACACACACCATTCACTCACACACTCATACCTATCTCATTATAATTAAGATTTCATCCAATTGTGTGGGGGGTCAGAAAGAGGTCAGCCAATAAGACCCGCCGAGAGCTCACACTGTGCCAGTGAAACCTTCAGCTGCCTGACTGGCTCTACAGTTCAGCCAATCACATGCAGGGAGATGATGTACTTCCGGGTCAACGGGTCAGTGCGTCCCCATGGTCCTCTCCCAGCAGAAGGCTCTGGCCTTACCGCTCTTGTAGAAGACAAAGCTTGTGGATCTGGCGTTGATCCCCACGGAAACGGGCCCATGCACGGCCACGACTGCCCGCAAGACCCGCTTGTTCCCCTCAGGGAGCTCCTTAAAGTCCCAGATCTGGGCCACCCTGTCTGATCTGTCAAAGGCACACTTCTGGTCCTGAGGAGGCATACACAGACACACACATAAACACACAAACACACACAGGCACATACACACACCCATAGACAGGCGCACACACACACACACACAGGCACATAGGCACATACACCCACACACACCCTTAAACAGGCACACATATACACACACAGGCACACACACACTTACATACATACATGCATACACACACATACACACAAACAGGCACACACATAAATGCGCACACTCACATGCACATACACACACAGGCATGCACAGTCAAGAACACACACGCAAACGCACACACACACACAGGCATGCAGAGTCAAGCACACACATGCAAACACACACACACACACGCGCGCGCAGACACACAGGCACACACAGGCAAGCACACACGTGCACACACACACATACACACACGCACACGTACACACACATACACGCGCACACACACGCACACGCACACACACACACACACACACATTAGACCACAGGTGGGCAATGGGAGCCGTATCTGTTTCTGATTTTCTTGCAGGTTCTGGCCTAAATTATTTAATCAGCCCTGACATTAGCTACATTTGCTGAAATGTAGCATGTAAATTACTGTTTTTGTGTGACTAAGTGAAACATTTGCTGTGATCTAATTTACAAGAGAACCAGTGTTGGTGTATGCAGCCATTTATCTAATTTAGCCAGAGTAATTAGTGGAAACAGAAACCTACATATAGACCGGCTCTCCAGGCCCAAAACTGCCCACCCAACACTAAACTCAGCCCCAAGGTTTTAAAGTATTTTCTACTAGAGATCTCCCATCCAAGTACAAAACAAGCCAATACCCACTTAGCTACAGCAGTTTGACTCAATAAGGGTACAGGGCAGTACAGCTGAGGTTCGTATTTCTTAAAAAATATGAATAAAAAAAAGCTGTTTGGGTGCAGTGCCCTGTGAGTATGTTTTATGAGGAAGTGGGGGTTTATGTACCATGCCCATGTAGGGCTATGTCCTCTCAGAGCTGATGCCTTTCTTCATTGCGTACTTGTAGGCGTTGGTCAAGTAGCCGCCCATGCTGCCGTAGTTGCTCCTGACGCAGTCCACCAGGTTCTGGGGGCTGAGGGGCACCAACTTCCTCCGGCTCCTCATTAGCTGACCTTCCAGAGCCCCCGCGGCGCTGATGGCCCCACAGGACCGGCAGGAGCCCTGGGGAGGAACCGTGGCGCTGTCATTCCACCCGTGTCTACCAGAGGGGAGCGTTACTCCTTATCGCGGTTTTTGGTGGGAGAGCGAGGGTAAAGCCACACATCCTCTGACGTGATCAGCTGGCTTCACTCTCGCCTCTCCAAATATCTTCAGAGCTTATGGGTGTTTTTTTAAACAGCGTTCGTCAAATGTTTTTTGATCCTACATTTTGGAAATCCCCATAGAGCAGTAATTAACAAGACATCTTTAACTGAACTACGTGGACTGGGGAAATAAAAGTAGACATTGACTTTTCACATCAGATCACGTGAACATCTCGGATCTTTAATCTGATTGGTTGATCCTTCGCGGAAGTGAAAAATCACCTCTCATTGAAATGGACTGAGACGATTACGAAGTCGCTCCTTATCCCAGGATGTGTGGCTTCACCCTTAGCCTTACACATTTTCAGTGGTTTGAACAAGGCAACGATTGACAACTCGTTGTTGCTCCGCCCATTACGGGGTTTGTGAAGTGTCACTCTCCCGTCGCTAGTTTCAGCACTCTCAGAGCGTTCTGTCTCTAAATACACTAAATAATCCAAGTTATCTGACACAGGTGTACAGAACGTCACTAGGAGCTACCTATTGACAAGTCTGCCGTGATTGTTCAGACTGAAAGGAGGAAACCAAACATAACATTTTTCTTGGGTACTCAGATTATTGAACAGATTTCATTTAGAGAGTAATGTACAGCGTCAGCTACTACTTTCCATCCAGGAAAAGATGTCCCCAAAAGTGACAGAGCTAGTAGTTTTCCCCTGCTGCCACCAGAGGGCAGTATTGCTCCTTGTGCCTCAACGCATGATCCCGGGAACTGCCTGAACTTGCTGTCCTGTGCTTTCGGTGGTTTAACAGACTGAACACTAATCTAGTTTGACCTAATGTTCATTTAGATAAATCATTTAAATGTACCGCTAATCCCTGTCTCTCTGGTCATGAAGCATGGAGATGAGTTCACCTATAATTGTGGCCTCAGTTAGAAATGTTTAAAAATGGCCCGGTTCTTGGTTCCTGGATCTCGGTTCCTGGTTCCTTGTCTCTTTATAAACACACTGACCTGATTTATGACCGGCGTGACGAAGCCAAGTATGCGGTAATCGATGGCATTGGGCAGTTTTGTGGGGATGTCATCGAGAGTGAAGGTGTTGTTGGTCTCTCTGGCCTGAGGAACCACCAGACCGGTCATCTTCTCAGCGACTTCCTCACCGATCTGGGGTGGGTGGGGGGGAGAAGACATGGTTCAGGAGGAGAAGAGGAGATTCTGGGTAACTATTCCTCTGTAAGTATGACTTGGTAGTGCGAGCTGTTCTGTCTGTGATTCCCCTCCCCTCCCCTCCCCTCCTCTCCCCTCCCCTCCCCCACCCCCACCCCCACCATGTGAAATCGCAGTCCAGAGTTTTCAGTACTGGCCCAGGAGGAACTCGTCTCCCACGTAACTAGCTTTCTACTGTGCCAAGTGTGGCCCAGCAGAATACTGTCACTATCAAACCCATTTGTTGATATGTTTTCATTCATGTGAAGTTAACTATTCCTTATCCAGAGCAACTTACACAGTGTACTTCCTCATTGCAAACAGTTTTCTACCGCTGGAAGTTTCATGAGGCAGTTCAAGGAAGGGATTGTGCTGAAGGACCCATAAGCTTTGAGTTACATAAGCCCAGTTATAGAGCCAAACCACTACATTGCATTGCATTGATCTTTTATTAGTAAGTGATTTGTGGGTGTTGTTGCACAAAAGCCTCCACTTCGATGGTGTGGGTTGGGTGGTGTGGGTTGGGTGGTGCAGATCGGAGGGTGTGAGTTGTGCGGTGCAGGTTGGGGGGTGCAGAATAGGTGGTGTGTGTTGGGTGGTGTGAGCTGGCTGGTGCAGGTCGTACGGTGTGTGAGTTGTGGGGTGCAGGCTGGGCGGTGCAAGTTATGTGGTGTAGGTTGGGTGGTGTGAGTTAGGTGCTGCAGGTTGGGTAGTGTGAATTGTGGGGTGCAGGTCAGATAGTGCAGGATGGATGGTGCATGTTTGGCGTTACAGGTTGGATGGTGTGGATTGGGCAGTGCAGGTTGGGTGGTGTGAGTTGTGGGGTGCAGGTCAGATGGTGCAGGATGGATGGTGCACGTTTGGCGGTTCAGGTTGGATGGTGTGAGTTGTGGGGTGCAGGTTGGGTGGTGCAGGTTCAGTGGTATGGATTGGGTGGCGTGGGACGGGCGGTGCAGGTTGGGTGGTGTGAATTGTGGGGTGCAGGTTGGGCAGTGCAGATTAGATGGTGCAGGTTTTGCAGTGCAGGTTGGATGGTGTGGATTTGGCAGTGCAGATTTGGTGGTGTGAGTTGTGGGGTGCAGGTCAAGTGGTGCGGGCTGGGTGGTGCAGGTTGGATGTGTGGGTTGGGCGGTGCAGGTTGGATGGTGTGGATTAAGCAGTGCAGGTTGGGTGGTGTGGGTTGGGCAGTGCAGTTTGGATGGTGCGGGTTGTGTGGTGTGGGTTGGGCAGTGAAGGTTGGATGGTGGGGGTTGGGTGGTGTGGGTAGGGCGGTGCAGGTTGGATGGTGCAGGTTGGGCGGTGCAAGTTGTATGGTGCAATTTGGATGGTGTGAGTTGAGAGGTGCAGATTGGATGGTGGAGGTTGGATGTGTGAGTTGTCGGTGCAGGTTGGGCGGTGCATTTTGGTTGGTGTGGGTCAGGTGGTGTCGGTTGGGCAGTGAAGGTTGGATGGTGTGGGTTGGGCGGTGCAGGTAGGATGGTGTGAATTAGGCGGTGCAGGTTGGGAGGTGCAGGCTGGGTGGTGTGAGTTGTGGGGTGTGGGTTGGGCAGTGAAGTTTGGATGTGTGGGCTGGGTGATGTGGGGTGGGCAGTGCAGGTTGGGTGGTGTAGGTTGGATGGTATGAGTTGTGCGGTGCAGGTTGGATGGTTCAATTTTGATGGTGTGAGTTGTGAGGTGCAGATTGGATGATGGAGGCAGGATGGTGTGGATTAAGCAGTGCAGGTTGGGTGGTGTGGGTTGAGCGGTGCAGTTTGGATGGTGTGGGTGGTGAGGTTTGGGCAGTGAAGGTTGGATGGTGGGGGTTGGGTGGTGTGGGTAGGGCGGTGCAGGTTGGATGGTGTGGGTTGTGTGGTGCTGGTTTGGCGGTGCAGGTTAGGTGTTGCAGATTGGATGGAGCAGGTTGGGTGGTTTGGGTTGTGTGGTGTAGGTTGAATGGTTTGGGTTGTGGGGTGGAGGTTGAGCGGTGCATATTGGATGGTGTGAGTTGTGGGGTGCAGGATTGGTGGTGCAGGTTGGGTGGTGTGTGTTGTGGGATGCAGGTTTGGCGGTGCAGGGTGGGTGTTGCAGATTGGGTTGCGCAGGTTGGGTGGCGTGGGTTGTGGGGTTTAGGTTGAGTGAGTACTGGGGTGCAGCTTGGGTGATGCATGTTGGGCGGTGCAGGTTGGATTGTGCAGGTTTGGCGGTGCATGTTGAATGGTGTGAGTTCCGGGGTGCAGGTTCGGTGGGCATGTTAGGCGGTGCATGTTGGGAGGTGTAGGTTGGGTGGTGCAGTTTCGGTGGTGCAGGTTGAATGGTGTGAGTTCCGGGGTGCAGGTTCGGTGGGCATGTTAGGCGATGCATGTTGGGAGGTGTAGGTTGGGTGGTGCAGGTTGTGGAAAGCAGGTTGGGTGGTGTGGGTTGTGGGGTGCAGGTTGGGTGGTGCATGTTGGGAGGTGCAAATTGGGAGGTGTAGGTTGGATGGTGCAGGTTGGGTAGTGTGGGTTGTGGGGTGCAGGTTTGGTGGTGCATGTTGGGAGGTGCATATTGGGAGGTGTAGGTTGGATAGTGCAGGTTGGATGGTGTGGGTTGTGGGGTGCAGGTTGGGTGGTGCAGGTTATGGGGTGAATGTTGGGTGGTGCATGTTGGGAGGAGTAGGTTGGATGGTGCAGGTTGGATGGTGTGGGTTGTGGGGTGCAGGTTGGGTGGTGCAGGTTATGGGGTGCATGTTGGGAGGTGCATGTTGGGAGGTGCATATTGGGAGGTGTAGGTTGGATGGTGCAGGTTGGCTGTGCAGGTTGTGCGGTGCAGGTTGTGGGGTGCAGGTTGGGTGGTGCAGGTTGTGGGGTGCAGTTCGGGTGGTGCAGGCTGGCTGTGCAGGTTGTGCTGTGCAGGTTGTGGGGTGCAGGTTATGGGGTGCATGTTGGGAGGTGCATATTGGGAGGTGTAGGTTGGATTCAACAACCTGCTTGACCCCCACCAGTCTGGCTTCAGGCCTGGCCACTCGACCGAGACTGCACTCCTCTCGGTCAGTGAGTCACTCCATGCCGCACGTGCAGCCTCCCTCTCCTCTGTCCTGATTCTTCTAGACCTCTCCGCTGCATTTGACACTGTGGAGCACTCTATCCTCCTGTCCTCCCTGGCAGCAACAGGGATCTGTGGCTCAGTCCTTGACTGGATTGAGTCTTACCTCTCTGACCGTTCCTTCCAGGTTGCCTGGGCGGGTAAGGTATCACCACCCCGTTCCCTCGCCACCGGAGTTCCCCAGGGCTCAGTCCTCGGTCCCCTTCTCTTTTCACTATACACCAGATCCCTTGGCCCTGTAATATCTGCCCATGGCTTGTCCTATCACTCATATGCCGACGACACGCAACTCTTTCTCTCCTTCCCCCCATCGGACACACAGGTCCCTGCCCGCATCTCCGCTTGCCTGAGGGACATCCAGAGCTGGATGGACAATCACCACCTGAAGCTCAACCCAGGAAAGACGGAGCTAATCTTTATTCCTGCCCTATCCTCTCCCCTCCTTGACTTTTCCATTTCCCTAGGGGACACCTTAGTGACATCATCACCCTGTGCCAAGAATCTCGGGGTGGTGATGGACAACAAGCTGTCCCTCTCCAAGAACATCGCAGCAGTAAGCCGGGCATGCAGATTTTTCCTGTATAACATCCGGAGAATCCGCCCCTTTCTCACCACCTACTCAACCCAGCTCCTGGTCCAAGCAATGGTTCTATCCCGCCTGGACTACTGCAACTCTCTTCTGGCTGGACTACCGGCATTTGCCACCAGACCTCGGCAACTCATCCAGAATGCTGCAGCTCGTCTGGTCTTCAACCTCCCCAGACACTCCCACGTCACGCCCCTGCTCACTACCCTCCACTGGCTGCCTGTTATAGCTCGCATCAAATTTAAAACATTGGTCCTAGCATACCAGGCAGTCAAGGGATCAGCCCCAGCATACCTCCACAAGATATTCAAACCCTACATGCCAGCCAGATCCCTCCGTTCTGCTACCTCAGGACGCCTGGCACCTCCCCCTCTTCGCACCTGCACTTCCAGATCACGTCTCCTGTCTGTTCTCGCTCCACGATGGTGGAATGACCTCCCCGTGGAGGTCAGAACAGCTGAGACACTGACCCATTTCAAACGACAACTGAAGACTCACCTCTTCAGGCTGCACCTCTCCCCTTCCCTCCCTACCCCCCTGTAAATGACTGTAAGCTTAGGGTTGTAACTAGGCAGCTGTTTCATAGGTGAATTAGGTGCTTTAACTGTCTTAATGCAGTGGAGTTAAAAAAATTTTTTTTAAAAATACAAGCAGTAATTGTTGCCGTTCTCATTGTATTAGTGTTAATCAGTTTAACCTTCAGGGTCCAAGTTGATCTATGCGGTTGTTCCCTGCACTTGGACCGGTACTTCTCTCTAGGGTTTTCGTCATACTTGTTCCTGGTTATGGTTATACACTTTGATGTACGTCGCTCTGGATAAGAGCGTCTGCCAAATGCCTGTAATGTAATGTAATGGATGGTGCAGGTTGGCGGTGCAGGTTGTGGGGTGCAGGTTGGCTGTGGAGGTTGTGGGGTGCAGGTTGGGCGGTGCAGGTTGTGGGGTGCATGTTGGGCGGTGCAGATTGTGGGGTGCAGGTTGTGGGGTGCATTTTGGGTGGTCCATGTTGGGAGATGCATATTGGGAGGTGTAGGTTGGATGGTGCAGGTTGGCTGTGCAGGTTGTGCGGTGCAGGTTGTGGGGTGCAGGTTGGGAGGTGCAGGTTGTGGGGTGCAGTTTGCGTGGTGCAGGCTGGCTGTGCAGGTTGTGCAGTGCAGGTTGTGGGGTGCAGGTTATGGGGTGCATGTTGGGAGGTGCATATTGAGAGGTGTAGGTTGGATGGTGCAGGTTGGCGGTGCAGGTGGTGGGGTGCAGGTTGGCTGTGCAGGTTGTGGGGTGCAGGTTGTGCGGTGCAGGTTGGATACTCGCCATGTCTCCCAGGTGGTTCATGCCCAGCTGATAGGAGTGCATGCCCTGCTCATACTCCAGGTTGTGGGCCTCGATCAGCAGCGTGTTCTTCTCCCAGACTGACCTGCGCTGCTCCTCCTCCTCCTACAGGTTCACAAGGTGACTGTGTTCTGTTAATGACACTCTACGCCAGGGGTCTGCGACCCTGGTCCGGGAGAGCCACAAGATGTGCTGGTTTTTGTTTTCAACTTTAAATCTGCACCCAGTTCAGACCCAAGAAACCAAGAGAATGAGATAACTGCATATTTAAATGCTCTAACTTATTAATTAAGTGAAGAGCAACAATGAAAACCAGCGGAGCCTGTGCATCTCTAGGGCCCAGGTTACAGACCCCTGTGCTACACCCTGATGAGATATAACTGATGCTATCACAGACAAACCACTAACCGGATTTCACGTTCTTTTTGCTTTACTTTTCCTTAACTACAGAATGCTCTGTAGTTATGTAACAGAAGTGTCTGAGGATTCTATCATACATTTTAAATCTGCATGGTACGTTTTCAGAAGTTACATCAAATTGTAATATTTGCCGTCAATGGAGACATTGCTTTCAATGTTTAGATTGCAGAGTTGAAAATCTGGTCAGTCTATAGCACGGCTGTCCAGTCTCATCTGAAAAGGGCCAATGCGGACGCAGTTTTTTTTGTTTTAACCCAGCTTTACGACACCTGATGCAACTCAACAAATCATGGTCTTCAATCAAGACCTAAAGTAGAATCAGGTGATTTAGTACTGGGCTAAAGCAAAATCTGTGGCCACTCTGGCACTTTTTGATTGGACCCCTGGTTAGCCAGTGCGTGTGGCAGCCATGCATGCCCAAACCACAGCACGCCCTGCACAGCCTGCACAGTCCCCAGATCTCAATCCAATAGAGCCCCTTTGGGATGAGGTGGAATGAGAGGTTTTCAGCACGAAATCTTTAGGAACTGTGTGATGCTATCGAGTCAGCCTCCACCAAAATCCCAAAGGAATGTTTCCAGCAACTGGTCGAATCCGAGGCAATAGGAATTTAGGCGGTTCAACCCGATGCTAGATACAGTAGGTGTACCACAGTGCTGTCACCAATAACGACGACTCCAAAGGCAATCGAAAGCCTAGAAGCAAGACTAGATACTGAAACTTATCTTATACCTGCACTAAGGAAGTAACTGAGCACACCAGACTCATCAGAAACACCTGTGAACCCATTTGTCCCAAACATTCTGGTGCCCTAAATTGGGGGGGGGGGGGGGGGGGGGGGTCTATGTAAAAAAAAAAAAAAAAAAAAGTGCTCTAATTTCTACATGGCGAAACCAAGATGTTTAACAATACCATTTTAAAAAACAGAGAATATGTGCTTTAACCACATGTGAATTGTCCGATTACAAATCTAAAATGCAGAGTACAGAGCCAAATCAAAGAATAAAATATGTAGCTCACTGCATATACATATCTCATAAAAAACACGTTCTCAACATACAAAAATGCCAAGTTACTCACACATACAAGACATACACCGTCTCATTCATTCAGCCAAAATCCAGGCCTGCCATTAAAAGTATTGATATCCAAATGACGCCAAGTTACGGTACTACAAACAATATAGGCTATCTTGCCTCACCGAAATTAAATAAGATGTATTCCAAAGCAATGCTACCCAATATTTCTTCAATTCTTTCAAGTCACTTGGCCCTATGTGTATAAGCATGCAGTACATGGACAATCCAAACGTGTGGATGGCTTTCTCAAAGTTATGATTGATTGAATAGGCGTCTATATGTCCAATTTGTGTTGGTATGTATGTATTTCGCTGGCCAGCCTTTCTGTTGCGTGAATGATTGTATGTTTCTTGGTATAAATGTCTGTTCGTAAATGTGAATGTAACATGCTGCAAGGGAAATATCCCCATGGGGATAAAGAAGTTCTCTATGTATGTATGTACAATATGTATTTTACATGCAGTATGTATTGTACGTAGCAAATATACAATCACTTGTACATTTACTGAAATTCAGTTCAGAAGCAAGTGTAAACATATGTTTTCCGGAGAAATATGCTTCCTGTAGTTACTGACCAGTAGTTTTCTACATGAATTTCAATGTGTTCCATGAGGCAATTCGAAGTATTCGACGCTTCGATCTGACACAAAGTGTGCATGACATTGTAAAATGGTAAGATTACAAAACACAGGGCCGAGTGACTTGAAAGAATTGAGGAAATATTGGGTAGCATTGCTTTGGAATACATCTTATTTAATTTCGGTGAGGCAAGATAGCCTATATTGTTTGTAGTACCGTAAATTGGCGTCATTTGGATATCAATACTTTTAATGGCAGGCCTGGATTTTGGCAGTCTGAATGAATGAGACGGTGTATGTCTTGTATGTGTGAGTCACTTGGCATTTTTGTACGTTGAAAACGTGTTTTTTATGAGATATCATTTCTTTTTGAAAAACGTTTTATTATGAGAGTGAGAAATGCGAAGTGACCCTGTAAGAAACGGTTGTGGATTATGGCTAACCTTGTGTGAAGTTGTACAGTCTGATGAGCGTGTACCGTTTAGCAGTTTCGGTTTGCTATATGTAAAACAGTGGCTGTGACAAAGGGTGCGGTGGCGTAAGCGTAAACGCATGAGAAACGCAGGTGAAATATGGCCAGTGTATGTACTCACGGATTTGACGGCCATCCAATGAGCCTTGATTGACAAAAGAATCAGCAAGCCCGTAAAACTATATCTCCCTAGGTCGCAACTAGTGTAGCCTTCTGTCCTGCTCCGTTGTCTGTTATTTTGTGGAGATGCACTTTTAGTGTTTGTAAGGTTTATAAGGCATTTTGATAGGCTTATCTGCAGGTAGGAATCCTCTTCGCTGTTTTGCTAAGCTAGAACCGGAAAACTTGATAGTGGAGAATAGGAGCAGACGCATATGTCACAGCAGGCTTTGCGTATGAGAAAATAACAACAGTGTGAGATAAATTAGGAGAAATGATGAAATTGCGTAGTTGAAACAATATGTTTTTAGCAGAATGGGCATGTAGGTGAAGGTTGACATGATCACTGACTATAATGCGAATTAAATGAAGTGACCATGAGCAAGCTTAGTTTCCTTATCGAACGGTATATATAGCAGTCTGTATGAAATGTCAGTCGTTGAAGCGGAGGGTTGAGTAGCATGTGTAATCTATTGCACTGATGTGCTTTTGTCATGTTCAGTAGTAGTTGTAATTATGAGTGAGTCATGATTTTAAATGTAATGTTTTAATGCGGAGTTGCAGAACGTACATACGTAGTAATTGTTTGTATGTGGCTAGATAGAGAACAGGGCGAGGTAACATGAATGTAGAAACGTGGCGTTTGCTGATAAAAGGTTTTGTACGGTAGCCAAGTGAAGAAATATAGTTAGTATAAATGTCACAGTGGTGAACTGGTGTAACTTTTTAATAAACGGAATACATTTGCCGTCATGAAATGCATATGGCTGGCCGTGAGTGAGTTTTGGTAAAGCAAATATAAGCGTAAGAAAACATTAGTGTAAAAGAGGAAACTGTCTGCCTGAGGGCGAGGCGGGATTCACGCCTTTAACCGGAGATTTACCAGTCTGTGACTTTGTTATTGCAGCACCGTGACATAGCCATGCAATGCGTGAAATATCATTAGTAAACCTGTCCGTGGTTTTAAAGAAGCGCACAGGCCAGTAAGCACAGAAGAGCTCCCGTTGAATCCATATGGCTTTGCAATATTGTAGCCGGTTAATAACTGAACGTGCAGACGGTACGTCATAATGCAGTTCAGTTCGGTATACGTTCGGTGAACGGCGGGTAGATATGGTGCAAAAGCAATACTTGAGAAGTAGTAGACAATTATTAGCGAGGGTAAAAGCAGGTTAAAGCAATGTGTTTTTAGCTGGGCTTGAACCTACGACCTCACGTTCCTAAGACTGTAACCTTACCCACAAGGCCACAGGCAGGCTAGCTGTTTAAACTGGAAATGTTTCAGAGTATAAAGGTGTGGGTATTTTGCGTGTGTATGCGAGTTTTTGATTGGGTCGTGTAGGTGAAGATTTGGCTGGTGTCGGAGACATGTTGTTACTGGGATAGGCGGCAGGAAAAATAAGAATGAGAAGAAGAAGAAAGAGAAGAAGAAGGAGAAAACGCAAAATCCCCTTAATTTGGGGCTTTATTGTGTGGACATGTGAAGTTGTTTATGAAATCTGTCTGTTGAAATGGGGTCAGAATGTACAGAATTTAATGTTTTTAAGGGCTGAGTGTTTGTGGCTGATGTGGTTATTTCTGTGGGGAGCCCTGAAAAGTGCCAAACTCTCGGTGCTGTATAGGTATGGGGCATGCCCCCGCCAAGGCGTAACTTGGCGGGATGGCATACCTGCCATCCCAATATGTCATTTATGACCACCTTGTTCAACAGCACAGCTTTAATGTCCTGTTGGGAATTAAACGTTTAAGAAACTTTAAGCGATTCTGTTGTCTACATAATCCTCAATGTGTAATGTTTCCCCGTCAGAGTCTGTCCAAAGTACCATCTTACAACTGCATCACGCCCGCACACACACGCACACACACACGCACACGCACACACGCATACGCACAGACACACTCTCACCCACACACACGCATACGCATGCACACACACACACAGACACACTCTCTCACACACACACACGCGTGCGCACACACATACACACACACACACACTCACGACAAAGCACACATAGTAACACCTACAGCATTTTACAATGAACATTTTGCAAAAGCAATGTTTATTTGTATGCATTTAAAAAACCTTGAACTGTAAGTACGGAGTTCTTTAAAACAATTCCAAAACGTGCAGGTTAAACCTGTTCAACCTGTTACACTTTTAAAGAGCAATCATTGCAGATATGAATACATGTCAATAAAGATCGCGATTAGCATGCAGATCAGAGGTGGGCAATGAGGGCCGTATCGGTTTCTGTGTTTCTGGGCTTAATGACTTAATCAGCTCTAATATTTACCCCAATTTAACATTTTAGCTGTGCTTCTTGATACGTGCACGAATGACAACCTAAGTCTGTTCTTGTGTTTCTACACAATTTTTTCACTGTGATCTAATCTACACATGAACCCAGTGTTGGCGCATACGGCCAGTTAGCTCATTTAACCAGGGTAACTGGTGGAAACAAAGACCTGCACACACACACCGGCCCACTATAACCAGAATTGCCCACATCTGATGTAGATATATGCATATTTCATGCAGTTTGCTTTCTGTTGTCTAAGTGAAGATTAATAGGTGATTAACAGCCTGAGATTAGCTTTAGCGTAGCCTGGTACACTGATGGTTTCACATGGTGGGATATATGGGCAAGTTAGCAATTCCACACTGGTTATTCCTGTTCCTGGCCATTCGGATGAATCCGCTTTCACCCCAATCTGTTCCCCAGCTAGAAAACAAGCAAACACGTGAGAAGTCATTATTCAATACATCCATCCATTATCTAACCCGCATACTCCTGGTCAGGGTCGTAGGGGGGTGTTGTAGCCTATCCCAGCATGCATTGAGTGAGAGGCAGGAATAGACCCCAGTACAATTCAATACCCGGATAATCTGAACAAAACTAAACCGCACAAATAACAATTTTCATTGTTCAGTGCTTAAGCATTTTATGAAACAAAGACTAAGATGAAATCTAGCAATAATGTAATTTTTTTGTGATTTCCAGGCTAATTAAATCAGACAATTGGACTAGCATTTAACAGCTGTTGGCAAAAAAAGCCATGGATGATGTAATGTACGTAAATGGACACTAGATGTGGCCAACACAACATTTATAGTGAGGAAGGCGCTGCATCCTTTCATCCTGTTGTGAGGATTCTTATTTTCTCTAACTGACACGTGCTTCTTGTGACTGATTTTCAGCTGAAAACCTGTAATCCCCCTCCCCTCCCTTCTCCACACCTCTCCTCTATTTGTTCCAAAATCATGGGATATCTGTCCAAATGCTGTGTGCCTCTATGTCACTGGTTTTTTTTTTTTTATATATGTAGTATTACATCTTACATGGAATTTTCCATGCATCTATACATTGCATATGACTTATTTATTAATAAGAGCCTGTGACAAAATATTTCAATGCAACAATTACTAAAGCCCAGTTCATTCTATATTTTCAACTTTGAGCATGATCCTGTAGGAGACTCACCCGGATGCATTATAAAGAGGAACGGGGAGAGATGTTTACCTGTTCTTCACCAGCCAGAAGTCCTTCCCCCTGTCCGTCCCATACCCAACCACGAGCACCGCATGACTGGTCTTCGCCGAGCTGCACAAGGGGTCATCGTACACGCCTGCCGAGAGACACAGTGGGGTGCGGTGCAGCGGTCAGAGTATACAGAGTTACTCTATACAGTGTTAGTGCCAGCATGACAAGAACAGAATAGTCTATTCTTCAATCTATTCTACTTCTAATTCCATTGTATTCTATCCCATCTGATTATATTCAATTATGAGTAAGAGCATTGCTCATTTACGGTACTGCCTGAAAATTCTGCCAAAAGTCTGCCTCAGTCCCAAATACCCCCCCCCCCCTCCCCCAACACACACACACACGCACACACACACACACAAATAGTAATTAATTATATCTTGGTTTTATGGTGTTTTTTCTGCAGCAAACATGTTATATTACTATGTGAGTGCAGTAGAGTGGAGAGCAAATGTAATTTCAAAATGTCATTTCTTGAGTGACAGGGGTTTGGGCAGCATGTTGGGCGGGGGGGCACTCTCACCTCCTTTGTAGCTGTAGAAGGACTGCATCTTGGAGTTGACTGCCACGGAGATGGGGCCCACCTTGGCAACCGCCCGCTGCAGTTCCCTCTCGTTGCCCCGCCGGAGGATCTCGAACCCCGAGCAGTACCCGGCTCTGCCTCGTACCGAGTAACGGCACTTCCCCTCCTGGGATGAAGAGAGAGCCGTGTTACCACCATTATGCATTCATTACGCGCTTCTCCTCATCATTACCACCATTACGCATTCATTACGCGCTTCTCCACATCATTACCACCATTACACATTCATTACGCGCTTCTCCACATCATTACCGCCATTACACATTCATTACGCGCTTCTCCACATCATTACCATCATTACGCATTCATTACGCGCTTCTCCACATCATTACCACCATTACGCGCTTCTCCACATCATTACGGCCATTACGCATTCACCGATGTAGCGCTTCTCCACCTCAGTTCTGGGGCACTCACACACACTGGCCTTTGTTCCATCCTTAACTGCCATGTCTGAAGTACAAAGAGGCTATTCACTGTTATATAAATAGTTCATAAAGTAATACTTATATTAATTTAATGAGGGATGGTTTACCCTCTCGCTGCCATAAATATTTCAAAATAATTCATGTTTCAAGGAATGATTCGGAAGCCAGACTGCTTCGAGGAGACAAGAACGGATAAAAATGTGCAATCAGGAAAGAGCCCCAGGTCTCCTCTTCCACCCGCTCCCATGATGCTTTGAGGCAGTTCTTCTTCTCCTCCCCTTCTCCCTGTCCTTACCCTGGACTCATAGGGGTAGGAGCTGTCAGAGTCGATGCCCTTGTTCTTGATGATGTAACGGAAGGTCTCGCAGAGGTAGCCACCGTTGCAGCCCTCGTTGCCATAGCTGCTGCTGCAGTCCATCAGATTCTGGGGGCTGAGGGGGACCAGCTTGCCCGTCTGCCTCTTCATCAGTCCCTCCATGGCCCCCGTAACACTGAACGCCCAGCAAGACCCGCAGCGTCCCTGAGGGAGACGCACAATCGGCTGTGAGACTGCCTACCAGGCTACGCTAACGCTATGTAACTGCCAGGCTAAGTGAATTCTGGGCTAATGCTATGTTACCACCAGGATAAGGCAAGGCCACTGTTAAGCAAATTCTAGGCTAATGCTATGTTACCACCAGGCTAATGCTAGGTTAATGCTAAGCAAATTCTAGATTACTGAAATTTTACTACTAGGCTAATGCTAAGCAAATGCTAGGTTACTGCTATTTTACCACCAGGCTAATGTTAGGCTACTGCTAAGCAAATTCCAGGCAAATGCTATGGTAATGCTATGTTACCACCGAATGCTAAGACAATGTTAAGCTGATGCTATATTACTGCCAGGCGAATACTAGGCTAATACTAGACCAATGTTAGGCTAATGTTATGGTGTAAATTGTTTACAGTAGTGCAAGGTTGTTACTGTATACGGATATGATCAGATTCTTTAAGTTCACAGAATGTATTTTCCTTTGCCTATTTCTCTGGATAAAAAATTCAATGTCAGGTGAGAGTGGGTAAGCTGTTCGTGTACAGTATGATACGCACTGGGTTACAAATCCCTTCTCCAAAAGTGGCCTCTCCAAAAAAAGAGGGGGGGAGCAGGGCCGGCCCGTGGCATAAACGGTCTATGCGGTTGTTTAGGGCCACAACCGCTAGTGGGGGCCACACGAGCGGGGGTGGGAGCCACACAATCCAATGTTAATATTTTTGTAATAACGTTATTCATTCCCTATTGCGGAACTTGCAATATAAATTTAAAATGGAATGATAACAGAACATTTCATAACAACGTAACGTAATAAGGATTTTACCAAGCTACCACCCCCCCCCCCCCCACCCCCCACTTGACAGAGTCCAGCAGTAGCAGCAGCACTCCCCCCCCGCTCGACAGAACCCAGCAAACCACAATCCCTCCCCGCTTGGACAGATTTGCTTAGGGCCACCTAAATCCTAGGGTCGGGCCTGGGGGGGAGGGTAATAGAAGCCTATGTTCATGCACGTTCAGTCTCTCCCATCAGTATTTAATTGCTTTGTGCCTCTCCCTTCCCCCACCCCCCGTACCCAATAGAAGAGCTCACCTGGTCTCGGACTGGGCTGACCATGCCTTTGCTCCTCCAGTCCACCGACCGGGGCAGGGGTACCTTGCCGTCGTCTGGCAAGGTGAACGTTAGGTTGCCTTGACGATGGAGCTCCTCCACCACCTCTTCCTCGTCCCTCAGCCCGTTGAGGACAGCGTTGACCTCCTCCGCCATCTGGACAGGTCACAGTTTGGGGGAGTGGGGGGGGGAGTGGTGGGGTGGGTTGGACGTAAAGGAGCACACTCAGGAAGAGCTTGCCTCCTGCAGTCATCGAGTTTGACCCGAAATCTAAAACGCTGACTCTTAATCACGTTGTAAAACCGCGCCCTGTTACTCTGTTTCTCTGTGGGGCTGAAACATGGGCGTGGCTAACCAGCTCACTCGTCGAAAGTGAGTTGCCGTGTGGCAACATAATGGCAGCATGCCCGTTACCTAGCGACAAATAACCTCACAGAACTTCTGAACACCAAGGAGTTCATCGGGGCCTCACATGACCAGCCCCTTTTTAAACAGCCTTCTTCACATTAAAGTATAATTTTATCTTGTTACCAGTAATTATAAGAAGGTCACTGTGAAAGCACAAAATGTTCAGATCCTCATAGAAGGGTAGATTTTATCCCAGCTTGACTACGTAATATAAATTACTTTAGGGTTGAATTCATTTTTTGACAGTTGATTTAAAATTGAACCTTTTGCCAAGCACAAATAATTCAGTTGGATAATGTTGTAAAAAAGAAATAGTGCCAAAATTCAGTCCAAAAAGTTTCCAGATTAGCCTGAGAAAGCCTGAAAAGTTTTACTGATGTTGCTCAGGGTAGGACTGACACATACATGAACAGATGCATGTTGTCTGTTTAAACATCACTGGAGTCATTAAGACTTTCTATCAGGCATCAGAATCAATAAAGGATGGCAGTATACGGGATATAATCAACACACTGAGATGGAACTGTACCTCAATATGAGGCAAGTCACCATGAGGACTGTAGCTCTATATGAGGCAAGACATTGTGAGGACTGTACCACTTTTGGAGGGAATCTTTCAGAGAACTGTACCACTCTATGGGTGAATATCTTAGAGGACTGCACCTCTGTGTGGGTGAATCTATTGGAGGAATGTATGACTAGGGGGGAATATGTTAGAGGACTGTGCCACTATGTGGATGAATCTATTAGAGGACATTAGGGATGACTATGTTAGAGGACTGTACCACTGTATAAATGAATCTGTTAAAGGACTGTACCACTGTATGGGTGAATTGACCAGAGGACCATACTACTCAATGGAAGGATCTAAAGGACTATACCAACTTGTGGATGAATCTGTTAGAGGTCTGTACCATTTTAGGTGGAATCTGTTATAAGACTGTGCCACTTTAGGGTGTAATCTGTTACAAGACTGTACCACTCTAGGGGGGCGGGGGGTGTCTGTTAGAGATCTGTACCACTTTAGGGGGGAATCTGTTGCAGAACTGTACCACTTTAGGGGGGAAGCTGATGGAGGTCTGTACCAGTTAAAGGGGGAATCTGTTAAAGGACTGTACCACTTTCGGGGGAAATCTGTTAGAGAACTGTACCAATTTAGGGGGAATCTGTTAGAGGATTGTACCACTTTAGGGGGATCTGTTAGTGGACTGTACCACTTTAGGGGGATCTGTTAGTAGACTGTACCATGTCTGAGAGGTGGTTGAGGCCCATGGTGAAGGAGTGCAGGCCATGCGAAGCCTCCATGTTGTGTTTCTCCACCATCCTCAGGTTCTTCTCCCAGATCTGCCTCCTCTGTGACTCCTCCCCCTGATCAATATTTTAAACAGATAATCAATCACTTACATGCATGCACACACTTACATGAGCACACTTTTGCATAAACGCATGTACATGCACACACACACACACACACCACAGAGACATACAGACACAAACACAATTTACATGCAATCCACACATAAACACATTCACTTCTGCTTTCTCTCTCTCTCTCTCTCTCTCTCTCTCTCTCTCTCTCACACACACACACACACACAGGCACACACACCACAGAGACATACAGACACAAACACAGTTTACACGCAATCTACACATACATGCATGAATGCATACACACACACACGCACACATACATGCATAAATGCATACACACACACACACACACACATAATGCATAAATGCATACACACACACGCACACACAGGTCAGGTGACCCTTGCAATACGCAGTGGAAGAGGAACACAGTGAGAGCGGAAAACCACAAATACTCTGCATTTCTATATAGCTTCCGTTTCATACCGCAGCTTTTACACCATAACGGCTTTAACTTTAAACCTACGGACCACAGAACTGCGTTACAACTGGAGCATCTATCCAGAGTAATAAAAAAGGACTAGCTGTTCCAGGTGTAATGCAGTTCTGTCGTTTACAGGTTTAAACTCCAGCTAAGCACACTGCAATTGAGCCATTGTGTTTAAACTCAGGGAGGAAAAACAACACAAATCATGCTAGCTGCCAGATGCTAGCTTAGCCCCCATTTGTGCAGCTGTAGATATCTCTTTCAGAGGCATTTCTACATGTATACGTAGACATTTCAGGATGACGCACTGTGTGTTACAGCTGCCACCAATTCCCCAGAATATGCACAGGATTTTCACTCAAGAAGCAAGTTTCCCAATTGGGCTCCGAGGTAAAATATTTTTTTCCTACCACACAGACAAAGATATGAATTTTTTATTTATTATTTATTTTAGCCAATGTCTGCACTAGCCTCGTTGTACATGTGATTTAGGGACACAACTGAGCATGTCTGTTGAGCAAAAAAAAATGGTACTTCCTGGTTCTGATGTGCTCCCCATAGGTTTCTATCGGCATCGATGTCCCTACATATTTTTACTCTAAGACCTGGGCTACTGAGTCTGCAGGTTTTTACTCTACGGTCTGGGCCACTGTGTCTGCAGGTTTCTACTCTAAGGCCTGGGCCTCTGTGTCTGCAGGTTTTTGTGGGCTCTTTTCAATCAGCGGCCAATCAAGGCCCTGGAAACAAGGTGTGTGGACTTTGACACGCTTACCTGGCTGCCATACTCTTTATTGTAATGGTCCTTCCAGTCCTTCCACTGACCATTCAGAGTCAGGTTGAGATGGGAGGAGGCGTGGCTAATGATCCCGAGGACCAATAGAAAGAAGTTCTGCAGGGCATGCATCCTAACAATACTTTCTGAAGAAGAAGGGAGTAGGTGGGTGGGGGAGGGGGGTCGTGAGTTCAAGGCAAACAAAAAATGAAAAAAAAAAACAGACATACATACAGTGCATGAAGAAGTCACAAAATGTCCAAGGCAACCACAGGCGTAGATTTCAGGGGGGAGGTGGGGGGGGACGCAGGGGATACGTCCCACTGAATATTTGGAACATGTGCATTTGTCCCCCTGAATTTTGTGCTTTCCTTTACATAAATAAAGACATTTCCACCATAAATTGATACAGAAAAGGCACAAATTGGTGCATAAAAATTCACGAGAATGCAGGAAATTAAGTATTTGGCACTCAGAATTTTCCCTGCTTAATGTGTCCACCCCAATGTTCAAACGAAACCTACGCCACTGATGGCAACATATTGACTCCAGCAAATTGTATAGAATCTTTTCTACCGAGACACCATCACCAAGACAATTTATGGGAAACCAGGAAGGACATAGTGTAGTATATCTGGGGCGGGAGTGCAGTATAATGGGTAAGTACCCTAAAGGTTAAACAAAAAAAAAACATTGAATACTTCAGAAATAATAAATGTAGCTCTATATTACAATCACTGCACAGATGCCGGTTGGCTGCTTTGTTGGTGACACAAGGGCGTAAGCCACAAAGTGAAATACATCTCATGTTTGAAATCCATACATGCAAATATGTTTCAAATATATGCATTTGAAATACGGCTTAACCCTGTAGTTACTCTTCATTACCTTACGGGTTGCCCCCATTTACATATACTGAGCACAGCAGATCAAAACCGGCCCAGGGATAAACATTATGTGTTAAATCACTCAGTGCAGGACACCGGTTGAGCGTTTAAACTCAAAAGGACCCGTTCTGACGGCTCGGGGACAGAGAGCGCTCTTACCGCTGCGTCTGACGGTGAGACCAGGATGACCCAACACTCCTCACTGGACCGTGTCCCAACAAAAAGAGCACCTATCTCCACGCGGTCGCCTAGCAACGGGAGAAGATGAGGCCCGAAGTCTGCCCTCCTTGATGTCGCGATCAACAATCTATGAGCTCTTTCTCTCCCTCTTTCTCTTTTTTCTGTCCCTGTCTGTTCCTCTTTCGCTCTCCCCCTTTCTCTCTCTCCCTCTCTTTCTCTCTCTCTTTCACTTTATGCCGCTCTCTCACTTCTTCTTACTGTAAGTCGTGTGAAAGTTATTTCGGGCCGATAACCGCGCAGGAAAGGCTTGAGGCTGCCGGAGCACTGGTCTCTATTTCCTCATTCTGTTCGATTAAAGTATTTTTATCTGCTACGCCTAAATAACCCTTAATCAACATGCATCCCCCCCAACCCCCTGATCGTGTACAGAATCAATTCAAGTTGCGAGAGTTTAAGGTAACACTCTGATTCCTCAAAGTATATTGAATAAGGGATAATTGGCTTTAAATACAAACACAAGACATGTACACTTCAGATCAACACAGCTTTTTGAGCGTTACTCTAGTAACAAATTTTAATTTCAAGTTTTATTAATTAGTTTCTTTTTTATTTTTTGCAGCAGATGTCGCAATGTGGTCATTACCCGGGTGTTTTCGGAAAACATTTTGTTCAAAACACAGACACAATGGAATGGCACACCTTGCTGGGAGGCGTGGATAAAGGTTTGATTGACACTCAGAGCCATTACAATCCGAACAATCCTGGTAATCCGATTTTAAAACTATAAAACAACCCCTCGTTCACATTCTCCTTGCACCGCTACTTCCAATTTGCTGTGGCTATTTCTGTCATACACAGACAAGGCAGGTCTTATCTAGAGTTAATGTATTTCCCTCCAAGGGATTGGTTATCGTAAAAACAAGACATGAAGTGTTTATTTAATATGGCTGATGATTTTTAAATGTCAGTAGGTAGTACATATCCAACTTTTAATGAATGTGGTCATTCCATATAAATTGTTTTATCAGTGTATCCTGGCTATTTTTTCAATCACATACTGCAATTGCACTTCTACTGATTGAATGATTGATTGATTGATTGATTGAGTGAGTGAGTGAGTGAGTGAGTGAGTGAGTGAGTGAGTGATTGACTGACCAGTAAACCCCAAAGAATTTACTTTTAAAGTTTATTGATATGCAGATGTTGACCTAATTTATGTATTAGATAGAATATTGTTTATAACAGGGATACACCCAGGACAGTTCACCTGTCCATCACAGGGCACACACACCATTCACTCACACACTCATACCTATCTCATTATAATTAAGATTTCATCCAATTGTGTGGGGGGTCAGAAAGAGGTCAGCCAATAAGACCCGCCGAGAGCTCACACTGTGCCAGTGAAACCTTCAGCTGCCTGACTGGCTCTACAGTTCAGCCAATCACATGCAGGGAGACGATGTACTTCCGGGTCAACGGGTCAGTGCGTCCCCATGGTCCTCTCGCAGCAGAAGGCTCTGGCCTTACCGCTCTTGTAGAAGACAAAGCTTGTGGATCTGGCGTTGATCCCCACGGAAACGGGCCCATGCACGGCCACGACTGCCGCAAGACCCGCTCGTTCCCCTCAGGGACCTCCTTAAAGTCCCAGATCTGGGCCACCCTGTCTGATCTGTCAAAGGCACACTTCTGGTCCTGAGGAGGCATACACAGACACACACATAAACACACAAACACACACAGGCACATACACACACCCATAGACAGGCGCACACACACACACACACAGGCACATAGGCACATACACCCACACACACCCATAAACAGGCACACATATACACACACAGGCACACACACACACACACTCACATACATACATGCATACACACACATACACACAAACAGGCACACACATACATGCGCACACTCACACACACATACATACACAGGCATGCACAGTCAAGAACACACACGCAAACACACACACACACACAGGCATGCAGAGTCAAGCACACACATGCAAACACACACACGCGCGCGCGCAGACACACAGGCACACACAGGCATGCACACACGTGCACACACACATACACACATGCACACGTACACACACATACACGCGCACACGCGCACACACACGCACACGCACACACACACACACACACATTAGACCACAGGTGGGCAATGGGAGCCGTATCTGTTTCTGGTTTTCTTGCAGGTTCTTGCCTAAATTATTTAATCAACCCTGACATTAGCTACATTTGCTGAAATGTAGAGTGTAAATTACTGTTTTTGTGTGACTAAGTGAAACATTTGCTCCGATCTAATTTACAAGAGACCCAGTGTTAGTGTATGCAGCCATTTATCTAATTTAGCCAGAGTAATTAGTGGAAACAGAAACCTACATATAGACCAGCTCTCCAGGCCCAGAACTGCCCGCCCAACACTAAACTCAGCCCCAAGGTTTTAAAGTATTATCTACTAGAAATCTCCCATCCAAGTACAAAACAAGCCAATACCCACTTAGCTACAGCAGTTTGACTCAATAAGGGTACAGGGCAGTACAGCTGAGGTTCGTATTTCTTAAAAAATATGAATAAAAAAAAGCTATTTGGGTACAGTGCCCTGTGAGTATGTTTTATGAGGAAGTGGGGGTTTATGTACCATGCCCATGTAGGGCTATTTCCTCTCAGAGCTGATGCCTTTCTTCATTGCATACTTGTAGGCGTTGGTCATGTAGCCGCCCATGCAGCCGTAGTTGCTCCTGACGCAGTCCACCAGGTTCTGGGGGCTGAGGGGCACCAACTTCCTCCGGCTCCTCATTAGCTGACCCTCCAGAGCCCCCGCGGCGCTGATGGCCCAACAGGACCGGCAGGAGCCCTGGGGAGGAACCGTGGTGCTGTCATTCCACCCGTGTCTACCAGAGGGGAGCGTTACTCCTTATCGCGGTTTTTGGTGGGAGAGCGAGGGTAAAGCCACACATCCTCTGACGTGATCAGCTGGCTTCACTCTCGCCTCTCCAAATATCTTCAGAGCTTTTGGGTGTTTTTTTAAACAGCGTTCGTCAAATGTTTTTTGATCCTACATTTTGGAAATCCCCATAGAGCAGTAATTAACAAGACATCTTTAACTGAACTACGTGGACTGGGGAAATAAAAGTAGACATTGACTTTTCACATCAGATCACGTGAACATCTCGGATCTTTAATCTGATTGGTTGATCCTTCGCGGACGTGAAAAATCACCTCCCATTGAAATGGACTGAGACGATTACGAAGTCGCTCCTTATCCCAGGATGTGTGGCTTCACCCTTAGCCTTACACATTTTCAGTGGTTTGAACAAGGCAATGATTGACAACTCGTTGTTGCTCCGCCCATTACGGGGTTCGTGAAGTGTCACTCTCCCATCGCTAGTTTCAGCACTCTCAGAGCGTTCTGTCTCTAAATACACTAAATAATCCAAGTTATCTGACACAAGTGTACAGAACGGCACTAGGAGCTACCTATTGACAAGTCTGCCGTGATTGTTCAGACTGAAAGGAGGAAACCAAACATAACATTTTTCTTGGGTACTCAGATTATTGAACAGATTTCATTTAGAGAGTAATGTACAGCGTCAGCTACTACTTTCCATCCAGGAAAAGGTGCAGGTCAGATAGTGCAGGATGGATGGTGCATGTTTGGCGGTACAGGTTGGATGGTGTGGATTGGGCAGTGCAGGTTGGGTGGTGTGAGTTGTGGGGTGCAGGTCAGATGGTGCAGGACGGATGGTGCACGTTTGGCGGTTCAGGTTGGATGGTGTTAGTTGTGGGGTGCAGGTTGGGTGGTGCAGGTTCAGTGGTATGGATTGGGTGGCGTGGGACGGGCGGTGCAGGTTGGGTGGTGTGAATTGTGGGGTGCAGGTTGGGCAGTGCAGATTAGATGGTGCAGGTTTTGCAGTGCAGGTTGGATGGTGTGGATTTGGCAGTGCAGGTTTGGTGGTGTGAGTTGTGGGGTGCAGGTCAAGTGGTGCGGGCTGGGTGGTGCAGGTTGGATGTGTGGGTTGGGCGGTGCAGGTTGGATGGTGTGGATTAAGCAGTGCAGGTTGGGTGGTGTGGGTTGGGCAGTGCAGTTTGGATGGTGTGGGTTGTGTGGTGTGGGTTGGGCAGTGAAGGTTGGATGGTGGGGGTTGGGTGGTGCAGTTTGGGTGGTGTAGGTTGGATGGTATGAGTTGTGCGGTGCAGGTTGGATGGTTCAATTTTGATGGTGTGAGTTGTGAGGTGCAGATTGGATGATGGAGGCAGGATGGTGTGGATTAAGCAGTGCAGGTTGGGTGGTGTGGGTTGGGCGATGCAGTTTGGATGGTGTGGGTTGTGTGGTGTGGGTTGGGCAGTGAAGGTTGGATGGTGGGGGTTTGGTGGTGTGGCTAGGGCGGTGCAGGTTGGATGGTGTGGGTTGTGTGGTGTGGGCTGGGCAGTGCAGATTAGATGTGTGGGCTGGGTGATGCAGGTTGGGCAGTGCAGGTTGGGTGATGCATGTTGGGTGGTGTGGGTTGTGAGGTGCAGGTTGGGCGGCGCAGGTTATGGGATGTAGGTTGGGTGGTGTGGGTAGTGGGGTGTAGGTTGGATGGAGTAGGTTGTGAGGTGGAGGTTGAGCAGTGCAGGTTGGATGGTGTGGGTTGTGGGGTGCAGGTTTGGTGGTGCAGGTTGGGTGATGTGGGTTGTGGGGTGCAGGTTTGGCGGTGCAGGTTGGGTGTTGCAGATTGGATGGTGCAGGTTGGGTGGTGTGTGTTGTGTGGTGTAGGTTGAATGGTGTGATGTGTAGGGTGCAAGTTGGGTCATGCAGGCTGGGTTGCGCAGGTTGGGTGGTTTGGGTTGTGGGGTGTAGGTTGAATGGTGTGAGTACTGGGGTGCAGGTTGGCTGGTGCATGTTGGGTGGTACAGGTTGGATGGTGCAGGTTGGGCGGTGCAGGTTGATGGTGTGGGTTGTGGGGTACAGGTTTGGTAGTGCAGGTTGGGTGGTGTGGGTTGGGTGGTGCATGTTGGGCGGTACAGGTTGGATGGTGCAAGTTTGGTGGTGCAGGTTGATGGTGTGGGTTGTGGGGTACAGGTTTGGTAGTGCAGGTTGGGTGGTGTGGGTTGGGCGGTACAGGTTGGATGGTGCAGGCTGGGCAGTGCAGGTTGATGGTGTGGGTTGTGGGGTACAGGTTTGGTGGTGCAGGTTGGGTGGTGTGGGTTGTGTGGTGCTGGTTTGGCGGTGCAGGTTAGGTGTTGCAGATTGGATGGAGCAGGTTGGGTGGTTTGGGTTGTGTGGTGTAGGTTGAATGGTTTGGGTTGTGGGGTGGAGGTTGAGCGGTGCATATTGGATGGTGTGAGTTGTGGGGTGCAGGATTGGTGGTGCAGGTTGGGTGGTGTGTGTTGTGGGATGCAGGTTTGGCGGTGCAGGGTGGGTGTTGCAGATTGGGTTGCGCAGGTTGGGTGGCGTGGGTTGTGGGGTTTAGGTTGAGTGAGTACTGGGGTGCAGCTTGGGTGATGCATGTTGGGCGGTGCAGGTTGGATGGTGCAGGTTTGGCGGTGCATGTTGAATGGTGTGAGTTCCGGGGTGCAGGTTCAGTGGGCATGTTAGGCGGTGCATGTTGGGAGGTGTAGGTTGGGTGGTGCAGTTTCGGTGGTGCAGGTTGAATGGTGTGAGTTCCGGGGTGCAGGTTTGGTGGGCATGTTAGGCGGTGCATGTTGGGAGGTGTAGGTTGGGTGGTGCAGGTTGTGGAAAGCAGGTTGGGTGGTGTGGGTTGTGGGGTGCAGGTTGGGTGGTGCATGTTGGGAGGTGCAAATTGGGAGGTGTAGGTTGGATGGCGCAGGTTGGGTAGTGTGGGTTGTGGGGTGCAGGTTTGGTGATGCATGTTGGGAGGTGCATATTGGGAGGTGTAGGTTGGATAGTGCAGGTTGGATGGTGTGGGTTGTGGGGTGCAGGTTGGGTGGTGCAGGTTATGGGGTGCATGTTGGGTCGTGCATGTTGGGAGGTGTAGGTTGGATGGTGCAGGTTGGATGGTGTGGGTTGTGGGGTGCAGGTTGGGTGGTGCAGGTTATGGGGCGCATGTTGGGTGGTGCATGTTGGGAGGTGCATGTTGGGAGGTGTAGGTTGGGTGGTGCAGTTTCGGTGGTGCAGGTTGAATGGTGTGAGTTCCGGGGTGCAGGTTCGGTGGGCATGTTAGGCGATGCATGTTGGGAGGTGTAGGTTGGGTGGTGCAGGTTGTGGAAAGCAGGTTGGGTGGTGTGGGTTGTGGGGTGCAGGTTGGGTGGTGCATGTTGGGAGGTGCAAATTGGGAGGTGTAGGTTGGATGGTGCAGGTTGGGTAGTGTCGGTTGTGGGGTGCAGGTTTGGTGGTGCATGTTGGGAGGTGCATATTGGGAGGTGTAGGTTGGATGGCGCAGGTTGGGTAGTGTGTTGTGGGGTGCAGGTTTGGTGGTGCATGTTGGGAGGTGCATATTGGGAGGTGTAGGTTGGATAGTGCAGGTTGGATGGTGTGGGTTGTGGGGTGCAGGTTGGGTGGTGCAGGTTATGGGGTGAATGTTGGGTGGTGCATGTTAGGAGGTGTAGGTTGGATGGGGCAGGTTGGATGGTGTGGGTTGTGGGGTGCAGGTTGGGTGGTGCAGGTTATGGGGTGCATGTTGGGTGGTGCATGTTGGGAGGTGCATATTGGGAGGTGTAGGTTGGATGGTGCAGGTTGGCTGTGCAGGTTGTGCGGTGCAGGTTGTGGGGTGCAGGTTGGGCGGTGCAGGTTGGGTACTCGCCATGTCTCCCAGGTGGTTCATGCCCAGCTGATAGGAGTGCATGCCCTGCTCATACTCCAGGTTGTGGGCCTCGATCAGCAGCGTGTTCTTCTCCCAGACTGACCTGCGCTGCTCCTCCTCCTCCTACAGGTTCAAAGGTGACTGTGTTCTGTTAATGACACTCTATGCCAGGGGTCTGCGACCCTGGTCCTGGAGAGCCACAAGATGTGCTGGTTTTTGTTTTCAACTTAAAATCTGCACCCAGTTCAGACCCAAGAAACCAAGAGAATGAGATAACTGCATATTTAAATGCTCTAACTAATTCATTAAGTGAAGAGCAACAATGAAAACCAGCAGAGCCTGTGCATCTCTAGGGCGCAGGATACAGGCCCCTGTGCTACACCCTGACGAGATATAACTGATGCTATCACAGACAAACCACTAACTGGATTTCACGTTCTTTTTGCTTTACTTTTCCTTAACTACAGAATGCTCTGTAGATATGTAACAGAAGTGTCTGAGGAATCTATCATACATTTTAAATCTGCATGGTACGTTTTCAGAAGTTATATCAAATTGTAATATTTGCCATCAACGGAGACATTGCTTTCAATGTTTAGATTGCAGAGTTGAAAATCTGGTCAGTCTATAGCACTGCTGTCCAGTCTCATCTGAAAAGGGCCAATGCGGACGCAGGTTTTTGTTTTAGCCCACCTTTACGACACCTGATGCAACTCAACAAATCATGGTCTTCAATCAAGACCGAAAGTAGAATCAGGTAATTTAGTACTGGGCTAAAGCAAAATCTGTGGCCACTCTGGCACTTTTTGATTAGACCCCTGGTTAGCCAGTGCGTGTGGCAGCCATGCATGCCCAAACCACAGCACGCCCTGCACGGCCTGCACAGTCCCCAGATCTCAATCCAATAGAGCGCCTTTGGGATGAGGTGGAATGAGAGGTTTTCAGCACGAAATCTGCAGGAACTGTGTGATGCTATCGAGTCAGCCTCCACCAAAATCCCAAAGGAATGTTTCCAGCAACTGGTCGAATCCGAGGCAATAGGAATTTAGGCCGTTCAACCCGATGCTAGATACAGTAGGTGTACCACAGTGCTGTCACCAATAACGACGACTCCAAAGGCAATCGAAAGCCTAGAAGCAAGACTAGATACTGAAACTTATCTTATACCTGCACTAAGGAAGTAATTGAGCACACCAGACTCATCAGAAACACCCGTGAAGCCATTTGTCCCAAACATTGTGGTGCCCTAAAACGGGGGGGGGGGGGGGGGGGTCTATGTAAAAAAAAAAATTTTTTTAAAAAGTGCTGTAATTTCTACATGGCGAAACCAAGATGTTTAACAATACCCTTTTGAAAAACAGAGAATATGTGCTTTAACCACATGTGAATTGTCCGATTACAAATCTAAAATGCAGAGTACAGAGCCAAATCAAAGAATAAAATATGTAGCTCACTGTATATACATATCTCATAAAAAACACGTTCTCAACGTACAAAAATGCCAAGTTACTCACACATACAAGACATACACCGTCTCATTCATTCAGCCAAAATCCAGGCCTGCCATTAAAAGTATTGATATCCAAATGACGCACCCCACAATGGGTAGCATTGCTTTGGAATACATCTTATTTATTTTCGGTGAGGCAAGATAGCCTATGTTGTTTGTAGTACCGTAACTTGGCGTCATTTGGATATCAACACTTTTAATGGCAGGCCTGGATTTTGGCAGTCTGAATGAATGAGACGGTGTATGTCTTGTATGTGTGAGTCACTTGGCATTTTTGTACGTTGAAAACGTGTTTTTTATGAGATATAATTTCTTTTTGAAAAACGTTTTATTATGAGAGTGAGAAATGCAAAGTGACACTGTAAGAAACGGTTGTGGATTATGGCTAACCTTGTGTGAAGTTGTACAGTCTGATGAGCGTGTACCGTTTAGCAGTTTCGGTTTGCTATATGTAAAACAGTGGCTGTGACAAAGCGTGCGGTGGCGTAAGCGTAAACGCATGAGAAACGCAGGTGAAATATGGCCAGTGTATGTACTCACGGATTTGACGGCCATCCAATGAGCCTTGACAAAAGAATCAGCAAGCCTGTAAAACTATATCTACCTAGGTCGCAACTAGTGTAGCCTTCTGTCCTGCTCCGTTGTCTGTTATTTCGTGGAGATGCACTTTTAGTGTTTGTAAGGTTTATAAGGCATTTTGATAGGCTTATCTGCAGGTAGGAATCCTCTTCGCTGTTTTGCTAAGCTAGAACCGGAAAACCTGATAGTGGAGAATAGGAGCAGACGCATATGTCACAGCAGGCTTTGCGTATGAGAAAATAACAACAGTGTGAGATAAATTAGGAGAAATGATGAAATTGCGTAGTTGAAACAATATGTTTTTAGCAGAATTGGCATGTAGGTGAAGGTTGACATGATCACAGACTATAATGCGAATTAAATGAAGTGACCATGAGCAAGCTTAGTTTCCTTATCGAACGGTATATATAGCAGTCTGTATGAAATGTCAGTCGTTGAAGCGGAGGGTTAAGTAGCATGTGTAATCTATTGCACTGATGTGCTTTTGTCATGTTCAGTAGTAGTTGTAATTATGAGTGAGTCATGATTTTAAATGTAATGTTTTAATGCGGAGTTGCAGAACGTACATACGTAGTAATTGTTTGTATGTGGCTAGATAGAGAACAGGGCGAGGTAACATGAATGTAGAAACGTGGCGTTTGCTGATAAGGTTTTGTACGGTAGCCAAGTGAAGAAATATCGTTAGTATAAATGTCACAGTGGTGAACTGGTGTAACTTTTTTATAAAAAGGAATACATTTGCCGTCATGAAATGCATATGGCTGGCCGTGAGTGAGTTTTGGTAAAGCAAATATAAGCGTAAGAAAACTTTAGTGTAAAAGAGGAAACTGTCTGCCTGAGGGCGAGGCGGGATTCAAGCCTTCAACCGGAGGTTTACCAGTCTGTGACTTTGTTAGTGCAGCACCGTGACATAGCCATGCAATGCGTGAAATATCATTAGTAAACCTGTCCGTGGTTTTAAAGAAGCGCACAGGCCAGTAAGCACAGAAGAGCTCCCGTTGAATCCATATGGCTTTGCAATATTGTAGCCGGTTAATAACTGAACGTGCAGACGGTACCTCATAATGCAGTTCAGTTCGGTATACGTTTGGTGAACGGCGGGTAGATATGGTGCAAAAGCAATACTTGAGAAGTAGTAGACAATTATTAGCGAGGGTAAAAGCAGGTTAAAGCAATGTGTTTTTAGCTGGGCTTGAACCTACGACCTCACATTCCCAAGACTGTAACCTTGCCCACTAGGCCACAGGCAGGCTAGCTGTTTAAACTGGAAATGTTTCAGAGTAAGAAGGTGTGGGTATTTTGCGTGTGTATGCAAGTTTTTGATTGGGTCGTGTAGGTGAAGATTTGGCTGGTGTTGGAGACATGTTGTTACTGGGATAGGCGGCAGGAAAAATAAGAATGAGAAGAAGAAGAAAGAGAAGAAGAAGAAGGAGAAAACGCAAAATCCCCTTAATTTGGGGCTTTATTGTGTGGACATGTGAATTTGTTTATGAAATCTGTCTGTTGAAATGGGGTCAGAATGTACAGAATTTAATGTTTTTAAGAGCTGAGTGTTTGTGGCTGTTGTGGTTATTTCTGTGGGGAGCCCTGAAAAGTGCCAAACTCTCGGTGCTGTATAGGTATGGGGCATGCCCCCGCCAAGGCGTAACTTGGCGGGATGGCATACCTGCCATCCCAATATGTCATTTATGACCACCTTGTTCAACAGCACAGCTTTAGTGTCCTGTTGGGAATTAAACGTTTAAGCAACTTTAAGCGATTCTGTTGTCTACATAATCGTCAATGTGTAATGTTTCCCCGTCAGAGTCTGTCCAAAGTACCATCTTACAACTGCATCACGCCCGCACACACACGCACACACACGCACACGCACACACGCATACGCACACACACACTCTCACCCACACACACGCATACGCATGCACACACACACACAGACACACTCTCTCACACACACACACGCGTGCGCACACACATACACACACACAAACACACATATACATGCACACGTACACACACACACACTCACGACAAAGTACACAGAGTAACACCTACAGCATTTTACAATGAACATTTTGCAAAAGCAATGTTTATTTGTATGCATTTAAAAAACCTTGAACTGTAAGTACGGAGTTCTTTAAAACAATTCCAAAACGTGCAGGTTAAACCTGTTCAACCTGTTACACTTTTAAAGAGCAATCATTGCAGATATGAATACATGTCAATAAAGATCGCGATTAGCATGCGGATCAGAGGTGGGCAATGAGGGCCGTATCGGGTTCTGTGTTTCTGGCCTTAATGACTTAATCAGCTCTAATATTTACCCCAATTTAACATTTTAGCTGTGCTTCTTGATACGTGCACGAATGACAACCTAAGTCTGTTCTTGTGTTTCTACACAATTTTTTCGCTGTGATCTAATCTACACATGAACCCAGTGTTGGCGCATACAGCCAGTTAGCTCATTTAAGCAGGGTAACTGGTGGAAACAAAGACCTGCACACACACACCGGCCCAAAATAACCAGAATTGCCCACATCTGATGTAGATATATGCATATTTCATGCAGTTTGCTTTCTGTTGTCTAAGCGAAGATTAATAGGTGATTAACAGCCTGAGATTAGCTTTAGCGTAGCCTGGTACACTGATGGTTTCACATGGTGGGATATATGGGCAAGTTAGCAATTCCACACTGGTTATTCCTGTTCCTGGCCATTCGGATGAATCCGCTTTCACCCCAATCTGTTCCCCAGCTAGAAAACAAGCAAACACGTGAAAAGTCATTATTCAATACATCCATCCATTATCTAACCCGCTTACTCCTGGTCAGGGTCGTAGGGGGGTGTTGTAGCCTATCCCAGCATGCATTGAGTGAGAGGCAGGAATAGACCCCAGTACAATTCAATACCCGGAGAATCTGAACAAAACTAAACCGCACAAATAACAATTTTCATTGTTCAGTGCTTAAGCATTTTATAAAACAAAGACTAAGAGGAAATCTAGCAATAATGGAATTTTTCCGTGATTTCCAGACTTGTTAAATCAGACAATTGGACTAGCATTTAACAGCTGTTGGCAAAAAAAGCCATGGATGATGTAATGTCAGTAAATGGACACTAAATGTCGCCAGCACAACATGTATAGTGAGGAAGGCGCTGCATCCGTTCATCCTGTTGTGAGGATTCATTTTTTCTTCTCTATCTGACACGTGCTTCTTGTGACTGATTTTCAGCTGAAAACCTGTAATCCCCCTCCCCTCCCTTCTCCACACCTCTCCTCTTTTTGTTCCAAAATCATGGGATACCTGTCCAAATGCTGTGTGCCTCTATGTCACTGGTTTTGTTTTTTTATATATGTAGTATTACATCCTACATGGAATTTTCCATGCATCTATACATTGCATATGACTTACTTATTAATAAGAGCCTGTGACAAAATATTTCAATGCAACAATTACTAAAGCCCAGTTCATTCTATATTTTCAACTTTGAGCATGATCCTGTAGGAGACTCACCCGGATGCATTATAAAGAGGAATGGGGAGAGATGTTTACCTGTTCTTCACCAGCCAGAAGTCCTTCCCTTTGTACGTCCCATACCCAGCCACAAGTACCGCGTGATTGGTCTCCACTGAGCTGCACGAGGGGTCATCGTACACGCCTGCCGAGAGACACAGTGGGGTGTGGTGCAGCGGTCAGAGCGATGGACCTTTACACCAGAGGGTGTGGTGCAGCGGTCAGAGCGATGGACCTTTACACCAGAGGGTGTGGTGCAGTGGTCAGAGTGATGGACCTTCACACCAGAGGGTGCTGAAGCCAAGCCCCGGACTCTTGCATTCATGGATCTTTCAATGCATTTTCCATAAAAATGTAACCTTTGCTGTTTAAATAGTTAACAGCCCATTTGGAAAAGTTAGCCAGGTGCATCTGTTCTACTGTCCAGCTAGCTGGCTGGGGCTAGTCAGTAATACAGCTCAATATCTAGCTTGTGAAACATAATAGTTATTTAATTATATATTTAGGGATTTTGTAAGTCGGTTGTCCGCTAATGAGAATTTTGATCTGATGTTAATTTTGATGCGATGTTACTTAACCTACGTTTACCTCCTCTACGCATGCCTGCACAAACTCATTTCATTACCAGGGGTATAAAACCTACAACACTCTGGTGTGGTGCGGAACACTCCAACATTGATTCTACATGGCTACCTGGTCAAAATAAGGTGAAGGAGAGGTTTTGTCCGAAGTCTAAAATGATTTGGCCTTCGTCAAGAGATTTATTTAGAACTTCTTTTCACATTACGAATAAAAAAATGCTGCAAAAACAGCAGCAGAACCTGCTGTTCCATTCGTATGCATGTGTAATTTTCCTTTTCCATACAGAGTTACTCTATACAGTGTTACTCTATACAGGATTACTCCATACAGTGTTACTCTATATAGAGTTACTCGATATAGTGTTACTCTATACAGAGTTACTCTATACAAAGATACTCTATACAGGGTTACTCTATACAGAGATACTCTCTACAGTGTTCCTATTCAATTCAATTATGAGTAAGAGCATTGCTCATTTAAGGTACTGCCTGAAAATTCTGCCAAAAATCTGCCTCAGCCCCAAATACCCTCCCCTCCCCCAACACACACACACACACACACACACATAAAAAGTAATTCATCATATCTTGGTTTTATGGTGTTTTTTCTGCATCAAACATGTTATTTTCCTATGTGAGTGCAGTAGAGTGGAGAGCTAGTGTAATTTCAAAATGTCATTTCTTGAGTGACAGGGTTTTGGGCGGCATGTTGGGGGGGGGGCGCTTTCACCTCCTCTGTAGCTTTGGAAGGACGGCATCCCGGCATTGATGCTCACGGAGACGGGGCCCACGTTGGCAACCGCCCGCTGCAGTGCCCTCTCGTCCCCCTGCCAGAGGATCTGGAACCCCGTGCAGTGCCCGGCTCTGCCTTGTACCGAGTAACGGCACTTCCCCTCCTGGGATGAAGAGAGCCGTGTTACCACCCTTACGCATTCATTACGCGCTTCTCCTCATCATTACCACCATTACGCATTCATTACGCACTTCTCCACATCATTACCACCATTATGCATTCATTACACGCTTCTCCTCATCATTACCACCATTGTGCATTCATTACGCGCTTGTCCTCATCATTACCACCATTATGCATTCATTACGCGCTTCTCCACATCATTACCACCATTATGCATTCATTACGCGCTTCTCCACATCATTACCGCCATTACTCATTCGCCGATGTATCACTTCTCCACATCATTAGGGCCATTACGCATTCATCGATGTAGTGCTTCTCTACCTCAGTTCTGGGGCACTCACACACACTGGCCTTTGTTCCATCCTTAACTGCCATGTCTGAAGTACAAAGAGGCTATTCACTGTTATATAAATAGTTTATAAAGTAATACTTATATTAATTTAATGAGGGATGGTTTACCCTCTCACCGCCATCAATATTTCAAAATAATTCATGTTTCAATGAATGATTAGGAAGCCAGACTGCTTCGAGGAGAGAAAAACGGATAAAAACATGCAATCAGGAAAGAGCCCCAAGTCTCCTCTTACACCCGCTCCCATGATGCTTTGAGGCAGTTCTTCCTCTCCTCCCCTTCTCCCTGTCCTTACCCTGGACTCGTAGGGGTAGGAGCTGTCAGAGTCGATGCCCTTGTTCTTGATGATGTAACGGAAGGTGTAGTAGCGGTGGCCACCGTTGCAGCCCTGGTTGCCATAGCTGCTGCTGCAGTCCATCAGATTCTGGGGGCTGAGGGGGACCAGCTTGCCCGTCTGCCTCTTCATCAGTCCCTCCATGGCCCCCGTAACACTGAACGCCCAGCAAGACCCGCAGCGTCCCTGAGGGAGGCGCACAATCGGCTGTGAGACTGCCTACCAGGCTACGCTAACGCTATGTAACTGCCAGGCTACGTGAATTCTGGGCTAATGCTATGTTACCACCGGGATAAGGCAAGGCCACTGTTAAGCAAATTCTAGGCTAATGCTATGTTACCATCAGGCTAATGCCAGGATAATGCTAAGCAAATTCTAGATTACTGATATTTTACTACTAGGCTAATGCTAAGCAAATGCTAGGTTACTGCTATTTTACCACCAGGCTAATGTTAGGCTACTGCTAAGCAAATTCCAGGCAAATGCTATGGTAATGCTATGTTACCACCGAATGGCAAGACAATGTTAAGCTGATGCTATATTACTGCCAGGCGAATACTAGGCTAATGCTAGACCAATGTTAGGCTAATGTTATGGTGTATTTTGTTTACAGTTGTGCAAGGTTGTTACTGTATACAGATATGATCAGATTCTTTAAGTTCACAGAATGTATTTTCCTTTGCCTTTTTCTCTGGATAAAAAATTCAATGTCAAGTGAGAGTGGGTAAGCTGTTCGTGTACAGTATGACACGCAATGGGTTACAAATCCCTTCTCCAAAAGTGGCCTCTCCAAAAAAAGAGAGGGGGGGAGCAGGGCCGGCCCGTGGCATAAACGGTCTGTGCGGTTGTTTAGGGCCACAACCGCTAGGGGGGGCCACACGACCACGAGGGGGAGCCACACAATCCAATGTTAATATTTTTGTAATAACGTTATTCATTCCCTATTGCGGAACTTGCGATATAAATTTAAAATGGAGGGGGCCTGGGGGTAGGGGGGTAATAGAAGCCTATGTTCATGCACGTTCATCCTCTCCCATCAGTATTTAATTGCTTTGTGCCTCTCCCTTCCCCCACCCCCCGTACCCAATAGAAGAGCTCACCTGGTTTCGGACTGGGCTGACCATGCCTTTGCTCCTCCAGTCCACCGACCGGGGCAGGGGGACCTTGCCGTCGTCTGGCAAGGTGAACGTCAGGTTCCCGTGACGATGGAGCTCCTCCACCACCTCTTCCTCGTCCCTCAGCCCGTTGAGGACAGCGTTGACCTCCTCCGCCATCTGAACAGGTCACAGTGTGGGGGGGTGGGGGGGGGGAGTGGTGGGGTGGGTTGGACGTAAAGGAGCACACTCAGGAAGAGTTTTCCCCTCGTTGTCATGGCAACCCGTTTGACGGGCGGGTCATTAGATCAGGCCAGTGTCATCCCACCACATGTGGCCCTGCAAGCGTGAGGCCCCAGACAGAGCTCCAGTTCTCCAACAGGCCCCCTGCAGTCATCGAGTTTGACCCAAAATCTAAAACGCTGACTCTTAATCACGTGGTAAAACCGCGCCCTGTTACTCTGTTTCTCTGTGGGGCTGAAACATGGGCGTGGCTAACCAGCTCACTCGTGGAAAGTGATTTGCCGCGTGGCAACATAACGGCAGCATGCCCGTTACCTAGCGACAAACAACCTCACAGAACTTCTGAACACCGAGGAGTTCATCGGGGTCTCACATGACCAGCCCCTTTTTAAACAGCCTTCTTCACATTAAAGTATCATTTTATCTTGTTACCAGTAATTATAAGAAGGTCACTGTGAAAGCACAAAATGTTCAGATCCTCATAGAAGGGTAGATTTTATCCCAGATTGACTATGTAATATAAATTACCTTAGGGTTGAATTCATTTTTGGACAGTTGATTTAAAATTGAACCAAGCACAAATAATTCAGTTGGATAATGTTGTAGAAAAGAAAATAGTGCCAAAACTTCAGTCCAAAAAGTGAGGACTGTACCTCTATATGAGGCAAGTCACCATGAGGACTGTACCTCTATATGAGGCAAGTCACCGTGAGGACTGTACCTCTATATGAGGCAAGTCACCGTGAGGACTGTACCTCTATATGAGGCAAGTCACCGTGAGAACTGTACCTCTATATGAGGCAAGTCACCGTGAGGACTGTACCTCTATATGAGGCAAGTCACTGTGAGGACTGTACCACTTTTGGAGGGAATCTTTCAGAGAACTGTACCACTCTATGGGTGAATATCTGAGAGGACTGCATCACTGTGTGGGTGAATCTATTGGAGGAATGTATGACTTTAGGGGGGAATAAGTTAGAGGACTGTGCCACTATGTGGATGAATCTATTAGAGGACTTTAGGTAGGGGAATATGTTAGAGGACTGTACCACTGCGTGGATGAATCTATTAGAGGACTTTAGGGGGGGATATGTTAGAGGACTTTACCACTGCGTGGATGAATCTATTCAAGGACTTTATTGGGGGATATGTTAGAGAACTGTAACACGATGTGGATGAATCTATTAGAGGACTTTAGGGATGACTATGTTAGAGGACTGTACCACTGTATAAATGAATCTGTTAAAGGACTGTACCACTGTATGGGTGAATCGACCAGAGGACTATACTACTCAATGGAAGGATCTAAAGGACTATACCAACATGTGGAGGAATCTGTTAGAGGTCTGTACCATTTTAGGTGGAATCTGTTATAAGACTGTACCACTTTAGGGTGTAATCTGTTACAAGACTGTACCACTCTGGGGGGGGGGGGGGGGGGTCTGTTAGAGATCTGTACTACTTTAGGGGAAATCTGTTGCAGAACTGTACCACTTTAGGGGGGAAGCTGATGGAGGTCTGTACCAGTTAAAGGGGGAATCTGTTAAAGGACTGTACCACTTTTGGGGGAAATCTGTTAGAGAACTGTACCAATTTAGGGGGAATCTGTTAGAGGATTGTACCACTTTAGGGGGATCTGTTAGTGGACTGTACCACTTTAGGGGGATCTGTTAGTAGACTGTACCATGTCTGAGAGGTGGTTGAGGCCCATGGTGAAGGAGTGCAGGCCATGCGAAGCCTCCATGTTGTGTTTCTCCACCATCCTCAGGTTCTTCTCCCAGATCTGCCTCCTCTGTGACTCCTCCTCCTGATCAATATTTTAAACAGATAATCAATCACTTACATGCATGCACACACTTATATGAGCACACTTTTGCATAAACGCATGTACATGCACACACACACACACACCACAGAGACATACAGACACAAACACAATTTACATGCAATCCACACATAAACACATTCACTTCTGCTTTCTCTCTCTCTCTCTCTCTCTCTCTCTCTCTCTCTCTCTCTCTCTCACACACACACACACACACACACAGGCACACACACCACAGAGAAATACAGACACAAACACAGTTTACACGCAATCTACACATACATGCATAAATGCATACACACACACACGCACACATACATGCATAAATGCATACACACACACACACACACACATATGCATAAATGCATACACACACACGCACACACAGGTCAGGTGACCCTTGCAATACGCAGTGGAAGAGGAACACAGTGAGAGCGGAAAACCACAAATACTCTGCATTTCTATATAGCTTCCGTTTCATACCGCAGCTTTTACACCATAACGGCTTTAACTTTAAACCTACGGACCACAGAACTGCGTTACAACTGGAGCATCTATCCAGAGAAATAAAAAAGGACTAGCTGTTCCAGGTGTAATGCAGTTCTGTGGTTTACAGGTTTTAACTCCAGCTAAGCACACTGCAATTGAGCCATTGTGTTTAAACTCAGGGAGGAAAAACAACACAAATCATGCTAGCTGCCAGATGCTAGCTTAGCCCCCATTTGTGCAGCTGTAGATATCTCTTTCAGAGGCTTTATACATGTATACGTAGACATTTCAGGATGACGCACTGTGTGTTACAGTTGCCACCAATTCCCCAGAATATGCACAGGATTTTCACTCAAGAAGCAAGTTTCCCAATTGGGCTCCGAGGTAAAATATTTTTTTCCTACCACACAGACAAAGATATGAATTTTTTATTTATTATTTATTTTAGCCAATGTCTGCACTAGCCTCGTTGTACATGTGATTTAGGGACACAACTGAGCATGTCTGTTGAGTGAAAAAAAATGGTACTTCCTGGTTCTGATGTGCTCCCCATAGGTTTCTATTGGCATCACTGTCCCTACATATTTTTCCTCTAAGGCCTGGGCCTCTGTGTCTGCAGGTTTTTACTCTAAGGTCTGGGCCACTGTGTCTGCAGGTTTTTACTCTAAGGTCTGGGCCTCTGTGTCTGCAGGTTTTTGTGGGCTCTTTTCAATCAGCGGCCAATCAAGGCCCTGGAAACAAGGCGTGTGGACTTTGACACGCTTACCTGGCTGCCATACTCTTTATTGTAATGGTCCTTCCAGTCCTTCCACTGACCATTCAGAGTCAGGTTGAGATGGGAGGAGGCGTGGCTAATGATCCCGAGGACCAATAGAAAGAAGTTCTGCAGGGCATGCATCCTAACAATACTTTCTGAAGAAGAAGGGAGTAGGTGGGTGGGGGAGGGGGGTCGTGAGTTCAAGGCAAAAAAGAAATGAAAAAAAAAACCGACATACATACAGTGCATGAAGAAGTCACAAAATGTCCAAGGCAACCACAGGCGTAGATTTCGGGGGGGGCGGGGGGGACACAGGGGACACGTCCCCCTCAATATTTGGAACACGTGCATTTGTCCCCCTCAATTTTGTGTTTTCCTTTACATAAATAAAGACATTTCCACCATTAATTGATACAGAAAAGGCACAAATTGGTGCATAAAAATTCACAAGAATGCAGGAAATTAAGTATTTGGAACTCAAAATTTCCCCCGCTTAATGTGTCCCCCCCAATGTTCAAACGAAACCTACGCCACTGATGGCAACATATTGACTCCAGTAAATTGTATAGAATCTTTTCTACCGAGACACCATCACCAAGACAATTTATGGGAAACCAGGAAGGATATAGTGTAGTATATCTGGGGCGGGAGTGCAGTATAATGGGTAAGTACCCTAAAGGTTAAAAAAAAAAAAACATTGAATACTTCAGAAATAATAAATGTAGCTCTATACTACAATCACTGCACAGATGCCGGTAGGCTGCTTTGTTGGTGACACAAAGGCGTAAGCCACAAAGTGAAATACATCTCATGTTTGAAATCCATACATGCAAATATGTTTCAAATATATGCATTTGAAATACGGCCTATCCCTGTAGTTACTCTTCATTACCTTACGGGCTGCCCCCATTTACATATACTGAGCACAGCAGATCAAAACATTACATTACATTACATTACAGGCATTTGGCAGACGCTCTTATCCAGAGCGACGTACATCAAAGTGTATAACCGTAACCAGGAACAAGTATGACGAAAACCCTAGAGAGAAGTACCGGTCCAAGTGCAGGGAACAACCGCATAGATCAACTTGGACCCTGAAGGTTAAACTGATTAACACTAATACAACGAGAACGGCAACAATTACTGCTTGTAAAATTTTTTTTTTTTTTTTTTTTTTTTTTAAATATACACTCCACTGTATTAAGACGGTCAATGTGCCTAAGTCACCTACAAAACAGCTGCCTAGTTACAACCCTAAGCTTACAGTCATTTACAGGGGGGTAGGGAGGGAAGGGGAGAGGTGCAGCCTGAAGAGGTGAGTCTTCAGTTGCCGTTTGAAACGGGTCAGTGTCTCAGCTGTTCTGACCTCCACGGGGAGGTCATTCCACCATCGTGGGGCCAGAACAGACAGGAGACGTGATCTGGAGGTGCAGGTGCGAAGAGGGGGAGGTGCCAGGCGTCCCGAGGTAGCAGAACGGAGGGATCTGGCTGGCATGTAGGGTTTGAAAATCTTGTGGAGGTATGCTGGGGCTGATCCCTTGACTGCCTGGTATGCTAGGACCAATGTTTTAAATTTGATGCGAGCTATAACAGGCAGCCAGTGGAGGGTAGTGAGCAGGGGCGTGACGTGGGAGTGTCTGGGGAGGTTGAAGACCAGACGAGCTGCAGCATTCTGGATGAGTTGCAGAGGTCTGGTGGCAGATGCCGGTAGTCCGGCCAGAAGGGAGTTGCAGTAGTCCAGGCGGGATAGAACCATTGCTTGGACCAGGAGCTGGGTTGAGTAGGTGGTGAGAAAGGGGCGGATTCTCCGGATGTTATACAGGAAAAACCTGCATGCCCGGCTTACTGCTGCGATGTTCTTGGAGAGGGACAGCTTGTTGTCCATCACCACCCCGAGATTCTTGACACAGGGTGATGATGTCACTAAGGTGTTCCCTAGGGAAATGGAAAAGTCAAGGAGGGGAGAGGATAGGGCAGGAATAAAGATTAGCTCCGTCTTTCCTGGGTTGAGCTTCAGGTGGTGATTGTCCATCCAGCTCTGGATGTCCCTCAGGCAAGCGGAGATGCGGGCAGGGACCTGTGTGTCTGATGGGGGGAAGGAGAGAAAGAGTTGCGTGTCGTCGGCATATGAGTGATAGGACAGGCCATGGGCTGATATTACAGGGCCGAGGGATCTGGTGTATAATGAAAAGAGAAGGGGACCGAGGACTGAGCCCTGGGGAACTCCGGTGGCGAGGGGACGGGGTGGTGATACCTTACCCGCCCAGGCAACCTGGAAGGAACGGTCAGAGAGGTAAGATTCAATCCAGTCAAGGACTGAGCCGCAGATCCCTGTTGCTGCCAGGGACGACAGGAGGATAGAGTGCTCCACAGTGTCAAATGCAGAGGACAGGTCTAGGAGAATCAGGACAGAGGAGAGGGAGGCTGCGCGTGCGGCATGGAGTGACTCACTGACCGAGAGGAGTGCAGTCTCGGTCGAGTGGCCAGGCCTGAAGCCAGACTGGTGGGGGTCAAGCAGGTTGTTCTGAGAGAAGAAAGCAGAGAGTTGATTAGATGCAGCACGTTCAAGTGTTTTGGATAGGAAAGGGAGGAGGGATACCGGGCGGTAGTTCTGAATGGCTGAAGGATCTAGTGTGGGTTTCTTCAGCAGCGGGGTGATGTGGGCCCTCTTGAAGGATGAGGGGAAACATCCAGAAGACAGGGAGGAGTTCACGAGGGTGGTGACAGGGATGGTGGTGACAAACCGGCCCAGGGATAAACATTATGTGTTAAATCACTCAGTGCAGGACACCGGTTGAGCGTTTAAACTCAAAAGGACCCGTTCTGACGGCTCGGGGACAGAGAGCGCTCTTACCGCTGCGTCTGACGGTGAGACCAGGATGACCCAACACTCCTCACTGGACCGTGTCCCAACGAAAAGAGCACCTGTCTCCGCGCGGTCGCCTAGCAACGGGAGAAGATGAGGCCCGAAGTCTGCCCTCCTTGATGTCGCGATCAACAATCTACGAGCTCTTTCTCTCCCTCTTTCTCTTTTTTCTTTCCCTGTCTGTTCCTCTTTCGCTCTCCCCCTTTCTCTCTCTCTTTCACTTTATGCAGCTCTCTCACTTCTTCTTACTGTAAGTCGTGTGAAAGTTATTTCGGGCCGATAACCGCGCAGGAAAGGCTTGAGGCTGCCGGAACACTGGTCTCTATTTCCTCATTCTGTTCGATTAAAGTATTTTTATCTGCTACACCTAAATGACCCTTAATCAACATGCATCCCCCCCAACACCCTGATCGTGTACAGAATCAATTCAAGTTGCGAGACTTTAAGGTATCACTCTGATTCCTCAAAGTATATTGAATAAGGGATAATTGGCTTTAAATACAAACACAAGACATGTACACTTCAGATCAACACAGCTTTTTGAGCGTTACTCTAGTAACAAATTTTAATTTCAAGTTTAATTAGTTAGTTTCTTTTTTATTTATTGCAGCAGATGTCGCTATGTGGTCATTACCCAGGTGTTTTCGGAAAACATTTTGTTCAAAACACAGACACAATGGAATGGCACACCTTGCTGGGAGGCGTGGATAAAGGTTTGATTGACACTCAGAGCCATTACAATCCAAATAATCCGATTTTAAAACTATAAAACAACTCCTCATTCACATTCTCCTTGCACCGCTACTTCCAATTTTCTGTGGCTATTTCTGTCGTACACAGACAAGGCAGGTCTTATCTAGAGTTAATGTATTTCCCTCCAAGGGATTGGTTATCGTAAAAACAAGACATGAAGTGTTTATTTAATATGGCTGATGATTTTTAAATGTCAGTAGGTAGTACATATCCAACTTTTAATGAATGTGGTCATTCCATATAAATTGTTTTATCAGTGTATCCTGGCTATTTTTTCAATCACATACTGTAATTGCACTTGTACTGATTGAATGATTGATTGATTGAGTGAGTGAGTGAGTGAGTGAGTGAGTGAGTGAGTGAGTGAGTGAGTGATTGACTGACCAGTAAACCCCAAAGAATATACTTTTAAAGTTTATTGATATGCAGATGTTGACCTAATTTATGTATTAGAGAGAATATTGTTTATAACAGGGATACACCCAGGACAGTTCACCTGTCCATCACAGGGCACACACACCATTCACTCACACACTCATACCTATCTCATTATAATTAAGATTTCATCCAATTGTGCGGGGAGTCAGAAAGAGGTCAGCCAATAAGACCCGCCGAGAGCTCAAACTGTGCCAGTGAAACCTTCAACTGCCCGACTGGCTCTGCAGTTCAGCCAATCACATGCAGGGAGACTTCCAGGTCAACAGGTCAGTGCGTCCCCTTGGTTCCCTCCCAGCAGAAGGCTCTCGCCTTACCGCTCTTGTAGAAGACAAAGCTTGTGGATCTGGAGTTGATCCCCACGGAAACGGGCCCATGCACGGCCACGACTGCCCGCAAGACCCGCTCGTTCCCCTCAGGGAGCTCCTTAAAGTCCCAGATCTGGGCCACCCTGTCTGATCTGTTAAAGGCACACTTCTGCTCCTGAGGATGCATACACAGACACACACATAAACACACAAACACACACAGGCACATACACACACCCATAGACAGGCGCACACACACACACACACAGGCACATAGGCACATACACCCACACACACCCATAAACAGGCACACAAACACACACAGGCACATACGCCCACACACCCGTAAACAGGCACACATATACACACACACATACACACACAGGCACACACTCACATACATACACACATACACACACATACACACAGGCACACAGGCACATACACCCACACACTCATATATATACACACATACACACAGTGTTTCCTGTGGAATTGATCTCTTGGTGTAGTGGTGGGTGTCCGAAGGGGGGGGGGGGGGGGGTGGGCATGTAGCAAAGGCGAAAAAGTATAAGACTATGAGAAACATAACCTCTTGAGACTTCTTAAAGTTTTTTTTACAAATATCTAAATCTATCTTTCAGCTCTGACGAGCTCTTGATACAAGGAATAGCAGTTTGCAAGAGCTAAAAAGTAGTTTTAGATGTACTTTAAAACCATAAAAGGTTTGTTAACTGTTGTATTGTTTGGAAATATTGAAGCAAAATAGGCCTGTATTTTGAGTTATGGCGGGATGAGAACAATTAAAAGAGCACATTGTTCATCTAGAAGTTCTATCTTCAAGAATAGAGGACTATATAACCAAAATTGATACTCAAGAAAAGTTACATATTGCACTTCTTTTAAATTAACTCAATTACCATGACAAAACAGTACTTAGTTAGAATGTTTTATCTTTTTATTTAACAATATAATTTGAGCTGGGTCCACATTCAAAGCCCTCTCTCTATGTCTCTCTCACACTCAATGACAGAGTTTACATGCATTGTCCATGCAAAAAAAAAGGAAAAAGTGAGAAAAATGGCTTAATGTATTTTTTATTAGGTAGTGTTATCTGTATTCATTTCTGGACAATGTAGCAACACTTTTTTTTTTTTTTTTTTTTTTTAATGCGCGCTGTTTTGGCGATTTGCCAACAATTTGCGGCCGCGATATCCGACGGGTTTTTCTAGGTCACCATTTTAATCAAATGTATTGTACCATTATAACAGCAGCTCTAGATAAAAGAAGGGTAGGCACGTAACGTATCTCGACTGGAACAGATTCAGCTTCGGCACAAACAAACACTGTTTATTTTCAGATAACGTTACATATTTATCACATTTATTTTTTACTTGTCCGATCAGACAACTGCATGAGGCATTCCACTTGCCCGAACAGAGTAAGGATCCGCCAGTTACACCACCGAATGATAGTTAACGCCAGTGCTTGAGACGGGCAGGAGCTGTCGGGACTTGTATTATGAGTCCTACTGACTCTTCTTTTGATTACCAACATTAATTTATTTTAAACAGTATATATTTTGAGGAGTAGGTACCGGTACGCATTTTGGTCCAATTCAAACGCTGGTTAACATTATGGTATTTTGGTCATATTTGAAGCGTCGCTACCTACCGTTTCGTTGTCTTTCGGTTGTCTTTCCGAAGAAAAAAAAGTAACGCTTTGAAAGACAGTGCGACCTTCGCGCGCTGCAAGTTTTCCAACCACCTCAGAAAGGAGCAAGCACGGAGCGCGCGGCCTAGAAAATAAATATGCGGACGCGACAGTATGGTTTTGAAAGCGCATTAGGCAGATATATTAATAAAGTTTGACATTTTTAATTTATGAATTTAATCTATAGGCTATATACATATCAATATATATATCAATTTTAATGTATAATTATTTATTTTACTTCATTATTTTTTTATTATGGTGTGCGGCAAGGATTGCGCCACGGCAAAACCTTACCAGCAGAAACGTTGCATACACACACATACATAAAAAAAAGGCACACACACATACACGCGCGCACACACACACACACACACACACACACACATTAGACCACAGGTGGGCAATGGGAGCCATATCTGTTTCTGGTTTTCTTGCAGGTTCTGGCCTAAATTATTTAATCAGCCCTGACATTAGCTACATTTGTTGAAATGTAGCGTGTAAATTACTTCTACTACTTTTCTACTAGAGATCTCCCATCCAAGTACAAAACAAGCCAATACCCACTTAGCTACAGCAGTTTGACTCAATAAGGGTACAGGGCAGTACTGCTGAGGTTCATATTTCTTAAAAAAAAAAAAAAATTTAAAAAGCTGTTTGGGTACAGTGCCCTGTGAGTATGTTTTATGAGGAAGTGGGGGTTTATGTACCATGCCCATGTAGGGCTATTTCTTCTCAGAGCTGATGCCTTTCTTCATTGCGTACTTGTAGGCGTTGGTCATGTAGCCGCCCATGCAGCCGTACTTGCTCCTGACGCAGTCCACCAGGTTCTGGGGGCTGAGGGGCACCAGCTTTCTCCGGCTCCTCATTAGCTGGCCCTCCAGATCCCCCGTGGCGCTGATGCCCCAACAAGACCGACAGGAGCCCTGGGGAGGAACCGTGGCGCTGCCATTCCACCCGTGTCCACCGGAGGGGAGCGTTACTTCTTATCGCGGTTTTTGGTGGGAGAGCGAGGGTAAAGCCACACATCCTCTGACGTGATCAGCTGGCTTCACTCTCGCCTCTCCAAATATCTTCGGAGCTTATGGGCGTTTTTTTAAACAGCGTTCGTCAAATGTATTTTTATCCTACATTTTGTAAATCCCCATAGAGCAGTAATTAACAAGACATCTTTAACTGAACTACGTGGACTGGGGAACAAAAGTAGACATTGACTTTTCACATCAGATCACGTGAACATCTCGGATCTTTAATCTGATTGGTTGATCCTTCGCGGACGTGAAAAATCACCTCCCATTGAAATGGACTGAGACGATTACGAAGTCGCTCCTTATCCCAGGATGTGTGGCTTCACCCTTAGCCTTACACATTTTCAGTGGTTTGAACAAGGCAATGATTGACAACTCGTTGTTGCTCCGCCCATTACGGGGTTTGTGAAGTGTCACTCTCCCATCGCTAGTTTCAGCACTCTCAGAGCGTTCTGTCTCTAAATACACTAAATAATCCAAGTTATCTGACACAGGTGTACAGAACGTCACTAGGAGCTACCTATTGACAAGTCTGCCGTGATTGTTCAGACTGAAAGGAGGAAACCAAACATAACATTTTTCTTGGGTACTCAGATTATTGAACAGATTTCATTTAGAGAGTAATGTACAGCGTCAGCTACTACTTTCCATCCAGGAAAAGATGTCCCCAAAAGTGACAGAGCTAGTAGTTTTCCCCTGCTGCCACCTGAGGGCAGTATTGCTCCTTGTGCCTCAACGCATGATCCCGGGAACTGCCTGAACTTGCTGTCCTGTGCTTTCGGTGGTTTAACAGACTGAACACTAAACTAATTTGACCTAATGTTCATTTAGATAAATCATTTAAATGTACCGCTAATCCCTGTCTCTCTGGTCATGAAGCATGGAGATGAGTTCACCTATAATTGTGGCCTCAGTTAGAAATTTTTAAAAATGGCCCGGTTCTTGGTTCCTGGATCTCGGTTCCTGGTTCCTTGTCTCTTTATAAACACACTGACCTGATTTATGACTGGCGTGACGAAGCCAAGTATGCGGTAATCGATGGCATTGGGCAGTTTTGTGGGGATGTCATCGAGAGTGAAGGTGTTGTTAGTCTCTCTGGCCTGAGGAACCACCAGACCAGTCATCTTCTCAGCGACTTCCTCAGCGATCTGGGGTGGGTGGGGGGGAGAAGACATGGTTCAAGAGGAGAAGAGGAGGTTCTGGGTAACTATTCCTCTGTAAGTATGACTTGGTAGTGCGAGCTGTTCTGTCTGTGATTCCCCTCCCCTCCCCTCCTCTCCCCTCCCCTCCCCCACCCCCACCCCCACCCCCACCATGTGAAATAGCAGTCCAGAGTTCTCAGTACTGGCCCAGGAGGAACTCGTCTCCCAGGTAACTAGCTTTCTACTGTGCCAAGTGTGGCCCAGCAGAATACTGTCACTATCAAACCCGTTTGTTGAGATGTTTTCATTCATGTGAAGTTAACTATTCCTTATCCAGAGCAACTTACACAGTGTACTTCCTCATTGCAAACAGTTTTCTACCACTGGAAGTTTCCTGAGGCCGTTCAAGGTAGGGATTGTGCTGAACGACCCATAAGCTTTGAGTTACCTAAGCCCAGTTATGGAGCCAAACCACTACATTGCATTGCATTGATCTTTTTATAGTAAGTGATTTGTGGGTGTTGTTGCACAAAAGCCTCCACTTCGATGGTGTGGGTTGGGTGGTGCAGGTTGGATGGTGTGGGTTGGGTGGTGCAGATCGGAGGGTGTGAGTTGTGCGGTGCAGGTTGGGGGGTGCAGAATAGGTGGTGTGTGTTGGGTGGTGTGAGCTGGCTGGTGCAGGTCGGACGGTGTGTGAGTTGTGGGGTGCAGGCTGGGCGGTGCAAGTTATGTGGTGTAGGTTGGGTGGTGTGGGTTAGGTGCTGCAGGTTGGGTAGTGTGAATTGTGGGGTGCAGGTCAGATAGTGCAGGATGGATGGTGCATGTTTGGCGGTACAGGTTGGATGGTGTGGATTGGGCAGTGCAGGTTGGGTGGTGTGAGTTGTGGGGTGCAGGTCCGATGGTGCAGGATGGATGATGCACGTTTGGCGGTTCAGGTTGGATGGTGTGAGTTGTGGGGTGCAGGTTGGGTGGTGCAGGTTCAGTGGTAAGGGTTGAGTGGCGTGGGACGGGCGGTGCAGGTTGGGTGGTGTGAATTGTGGGGTGCAGGTTGGGCAGTGCAGATTAGATTGTGCAGGTTTTGCAGTGCAGGTTGGATGGTGTGGATTGGGCAGTGCAGGTTTGGTGGTGTGAGTTGTGGGGTGCAGTTCAAGTGGTGCGGGTTGGGTGGTGCAGGTTGGATGCGTGGGTTGGGCGGTGCAGGTTGGATGGGGTGGATTAAGCAGTGCAGGTTGGGTGGTGTGGGTTGGGCAGTGCAGTTTGGATGGTGTGGGTTGTGTGGTGTGGGTTGGGCAGTGAAGGTTGGATGGTGGGGGTTGGGTGGTGCAGGTTGGGAGGTGCAGGCTGGGTGGTGTGAGTTGTGGGGTGTGGGTTGGGCAGTGAAGTTTGGATGTGTGGGCTGGGTGATGCAGAGTGGGCAGTGCAGGTTGGGTGATGCAAGTTGGGTGGTGCAGGTTGGGTGGTGTAGGTTGGATGGTATGAGTTGTACGGTGCAGGTTGGATGGTTCAATTTTGATGGTGTGAGTTGTGAGGTGCAGATTGGATGATGGAGGCAGGATGGTGTGGATTAAGCAGTGCAGGTTGGGTGGTGTGGGTTGGGTGGTGCAGTTTGGATGGTGTGGGTTGTGTGGTGTGGGTTGGGCAGTGAAGGTTGGATGGTGGGGGTTGGGTGGTGTGGGTAGGGTGGTGCAGGTTGGATGGTGTTGGTTCTGTGGTGTGGGCTGGGCAGTGCGGATTAGATGTGTGGGCTGGGTGATGCAGGTTGGGTGGTGCAGGTTGGGTGGTGTAGGTTGGATGGTATGAGTTGGGCGGTGCAGGTTGGATGGTTCAATTTGAATTGTGTGAGTTGTGAGGTGCAGATTGGATGGTGGAGGCAGGATGGTGTGAATTAATCAGTGCAGGTTGGGTGGTGCAGGTTGGATGATATGAGTTGTGGGGTGCAGGTTGGACTGCAAGGTTGGGCGGTGCAGGTTGGATGGTGCAATTTAGATTGTGTGAGTTGCGAGGTGCAGATTGGATGGTGGAGGTTGGACGGTGTGAGTTGTGGGGTGCAGGTTGGGCGGGGCAGGTTGGATGATGTGGGTAGTGGGGTGCAGGGTTGGGCGGTGCAGTTTGGATGGTGTGAGTTGTGAGGTGCAGGTTTGGTGGTGCAGATTATGTGATGTAGGTTGGGTGGTGTGGGTTGTGGGGTGCAGGTTGATGGTGTGGGTTGTGGGATGCAGGTAGGGTAGTGCAGGTTTGGTGGTGCAGGTTGGATGGTGCAGATTGGATGGTGTGGCTAGTGGGATGCAGGCTGGGCGGTGCAGGTTGGATGGTGTGAGTTGTGGGGTGCAGGTTTGGTAGTGCATGTTGGGTGATGTAGGTTGTGGGGGGTAGGTTGGATGGTGTGGGTTGTGAGGTGCTGGTTGGGTGGCGCAGGTTATGGGATGTAGGTTGGGTGGTGTGGGTAGTGGGGTGTAGGTTGGATGGAGTAGGTTGTGAGGTGGAGGTTGAGCAGTGCAGGTTGGATGGTGTGAGTTGTGGGGTGCACGTTTGGTGGTGCAGGTTGGGTGATGTGGGTTGTGGGGTGCAGGTTTGGCGGTGCAGGTTTGGTGTTGCAGATTGGGTGGTGCAGGTTGGGTGGTGTGTGTTGTGTGGTGTAGGTTGAATGGTGTGATGTGTAGGGTGCAGGTTGGGTGATGCAGGTTGGGTTGCCCAGGTTGGGTGGTTTGGGTTGTGGGGTGTAGGTTGAATGGTGTGAGTACTGGGCAGGTTGGGTGGTGCATGTTGGGTGGTACAGGTTGGATGGTGCAGGTTGGGCGGTGCAGGTTGATGGTGTGGGTTGTGGGGTACAGGTTTGGTAGTGCAGATTGGGTGGTGTGGGTTGTGTGGTGCAGGTTGGGCGGTGCAGGTTGATGGTGTGGGTTGTGGCTACAGGTTTGGTAGTGCAGGTTGGGTGGTGTGGGTTGTTTGGTGCATGTTGGGCGGTGCAAGTTGGGTGGTGCAGGTTGATGGTGTGGGTTGAGGGGTACAGGTTTGCTAGTGCAGTTTGGGTGGTGTGAGTTGGGCGGTGCAGGTTGGATGGTGCAGGTTGGGTGGTGCAGGTTTATGGTGTGGGTTGTGGGGTACAGGTTTGGTAGTGCAGGTTGGGTGGTGTGGGTTGTGTGGTGCAGGTTTGGCGGTGCAGGTTAGGTGTTGCAGATTGGATGGAGCAGGTTGGGTGGTATGGGTTGTGGGGTGCAAGTTGGGCGGTGCAGGTTGGATGGTGCATGTTGGGCGGTGCAGTTTGGGTGGTGCAGGTTGAATGGTGTGATTTCTGGGGTGCAGGTTGGGTGGGCAGGTTGGGCGGTGCCTGCTGCGTGGTGCATGTTGGGAGGTGCAGCTTTGCCGGTGTAGGTTGGATGGTGCAGGTTGTGGGGTGCAGGTTGGATGGTGTGAACTATGGGTTGCAGGTTTGGTGGTGCAGGATGGGTGGTGTGGGTTGTGGGGTGCCGGTCTTTTGGTGCAGGCCGGGTGGTGTGGGTTGTGGGGTGCAGGTGGGGCGGCGCAGGATGTGGGGTGCATGTTGAGTGGTGCATGTTTGGAGGTGTAGGTTGGATGGTGCAGGTTGGATGGTGTTGGTTGTGGGGTGCAGGTTGCGTGGTGCAGGTTATGGGGTGCATGTTGGGAGGTGCATATTGGGAGGTGTAGGTTGGATGGTGCAGGTTGGCTGTGCAGGTTGTGCGGTGCAAGTTGTGGGGTGCAGGTTGGGTGGTGCAGGTTGTGGGGTGCAGTTTGGGTGGTGCAGGTTGGCTGTGCAGGTTGTGCGGTGCAGGTTGTGGGGTGCAGGTTATGGGGTGCATGTTGGGAGGTGCATATTGGAAGGTGTAGGTTGGATGGTGCAGGTTGGCGGTGCAGGTTGTGGGGTGCAGGTTGGCTGTGCAGGTTGTGGGGTGCAGGTTGGGCGGTGCAGGTTGTGGGGTGCAGGATGGGCAGTGCAGGTTGGGTACTCGCCATGTATCCCAGGTGGTTCATGCCCAGCTAATAGGAGTGCATGCCCTGCTCATACTCCAGGTTGTGGGCCTCGATCAGCAAAGAGTAAGAATTGAGGAAATATTGAGTAGCATTGCTTTGGAATACATCTTATTTAATTTTGGTGAGGCAAGATAGCCTATATTGTTTGTAGTCCCGTAACTTGGCGTCATTTGGATATCAATACTTTTAATGGCAGGCCTGGATTTTGGCAGTCTGAATGAATGAGACGGTGTATGTCTGGTATGTGTGAGTCACTTGGCATTTTTGTACGTTGAAAACTTGTTTTTTATGAGATATCATTTCTTTTTGAAAAACGTTTTATTATGAGAGTGAGAAATGCGAAGTGACGCTGTAAGAAATGGTTGTGGATTATGGCTAACCTTGTGTGAAGTTGTACAGTCTGATGAGCGTGTACCGTTTAGCAGTTTCGGTTTGCTATATATGTAAAACACTGGCTGTGACAAAGGGTGCGGTGGCGTAAGCGTAAACGCATGAGAAATGCAGGTGAAATATGGCCAGTGTATGTACTCACGGATTTGACGGCCATCCAACGAGCCTTGATTGACAAAAGAATCAGCAAGCCCGTAAAACTATAACTCCCTAGGTCGCAACTTGTGTAGCCTTCTGTCCTGCTCCGTTGTCTGTTATTTCGTGGAGATGCACTTTTAGTGTTTGTAAGGTTTATAAGGCATTTTGATAGGCTTATCTGCAGGTAGGAATCCTCGCTGTTTTGCTAAACTAGAACCGGAAAACTTGACAGTGGAGAATAGGAGCAGACGCATATGTCACAGCAGGCTTTGCGTATGAGAAAATAACAACAGTGTGAGATAAATTAGGAGAAATGATGAAATTGCGTAGTTGAAACAATATGTTTTTCGCAGAATGGGCATGTAGGTGAAGGTTGACATGATCACACACTATAGTGCGAATTAAATGAAGTGACCATGAGCAAGCTTAGTTTCCTTATCGAACGGCATATATAACAGTCTGTATGAAATGCCAGTCGTTGAAGCGGAGGGTTAAGTAACGTGTAATCTCTTGCACTGATGTGCTTTTGTCATGTTCATTAGTAGTTGTAATTATGAGTGAGTCATGATTTTAAATGTAATGTTTTAATGCGGAGTTGCAGAAGGTACATACGTAGTAATTGTTTGTATGTGGCTAGATAGAGAACAGGGCGAGGTAACATAAATGTAGAAACGTGGCGTTTGCTGATAAGAAGGTTTTGTATGGTAGCCAAGTGAAGAAATATAGTTAGTATAAATGGCACAGTGGTGAACTGGTGTAACTTTTTAATAAAAGGAATACATTTGCCGTCATGAAATGCATATGGTTGGCCGTGAGTGAGTTTTGGTAAGGCAAATATAAGCGTAAGAAAACATTTGTGTAAAAGAGGAAACTGTCTGCCTGAGGGCGAGGCGGGATTCAAGCCTTCAACCGGAGGTTTACCAGTCTGTGACTTTGTTAGTGCAGCACTGTGACATAGCTATGCAATGCGTGAAATATCATGAGTCAACATGTCCGTGGTTTTAAAGAAGAACACAGGCCAGTAAGCACAGAAGAGCTCCCGTTGAATCCATATGGCTTTGCAATATTGTAGCCGGTTAATAACTGAACGTGCAGACGGTACGTCATAATGCAGTTCAGTTCGGTATACGTTCAGTGAACGGCGGGTAGATATGGTGCAAAAGCAATACTTGAGAAGTAGTAGACAATTATTAGCCAGAGTAAAATCAGGTTAAAGAAATGTGTTTCTAGCTGGGCTTGAACCTACAACCTCACATTCCCAAGACTGTAATCTTGCCCACTAGGCCACAGGCAGGCTAGCTGTTTAAACTGGAAATGTTTCAGAGTATAAAGGTGTGGGTATTTTGCGTGTGTATGCAAGTTTTTGATTGGGTCGTGTAGGTGAAGATTTGGCTGGTGTTGGAGACATGTTGTTACTGGGATAGGCGGCAGGAAAAATAAGAATGAGAAGAAAAAGAAAGAGAAGAAGAAGAAGGAGAAAATGCAAAATCCCCTTAATTTGGGGCTTTATTGTGTGGACATGTGAAGTTGTTTATGAAATCTGTCTGTTGAAATGGGGTCAGAATGTACAGAATTTAATGTTTTTAAGGGCTGAGTGTCTGTGGCTGTTGTGGTTATTTCTGTGGGGAACCCTGAAAAGTGCCAAACTCTCGGTGCTGTATAGGTATGGGGCATGTCCCCGCCAAGGCGTAACTTGGCGAAATGGCATACCTGCCATCCCAATATATCATTTATGACCACCTTGTTCAACAGCACAACTTTAGTGTCCTGTTGGGAATTAAACCTTTAAGCAACATAATCCAACAATGTGTAATGTTTCCCCGTCAGATACTGTCCAAAGTACCATCTTACAACTGCATCACGCCTGCACACACACGCACACACACAGGCACACGCACACACACACGCACACGCATACGCACACACGCATACGCACACACACTCTCTCACCCACACACACGCATACGCACACACGCACACACACACACACACACACACACACACACAGACACACTCTCTCACACACACACGCGTGCGCGCACACATACACACACAAACACACATATACACGCACACGCACACGTACACACACACACACTCACGACAAAGTACACAGAGTGACACCTACAGCATTTTACAATGAACATTTTGCAAAAGCAATGTTTATTTGTATGCATTTAAAAAACCTTGACCTGTAAGTACGGAGTTCTTTAAAACAATTCCAAAACATGCAGGTTAAACCTGTTACACTTTTAAAGAGCAATCATTGCAGATATGAATACATGTCAATAAAGATCGCGATTAGCATGCAGATCAGAGGTGGGCAATGAGGGCCGTATCGGTTTCTGTGTTTCTGGCCTTAATGACTTAATCAGCTCTAATATTTACCCCAATTTAACATTTTAGCTGCGCTTGTTGATACGTGCATGAATGACAACCTAAGTCTGTTCTTCTGTTTCTGCACAATTTTTTCGCTGTGATCTAATCTACACATGAACCCAGTGTTGGTGTATACAGCCAGTTAGCTCATTTAAGCAGGGTAACTGGTGGAAACAAAGACCTGCACACACACACCAGCCCTCTATAACCAGAATTGCCCACATCTGATGTAGATATATGCATATTTCATGCAGTTTGCTTTCTGTTGTCTAAGTGAAGATTAATAGGTGATTAACAGCCTGAGATTAGCTTTAGCGTAGCCTGGTACACTGATGGTTTCACATGGTGGGATATATGGGCATGTTAGCAATTCCACACTGGTTATTCCTGTTCCTGGCCATTCGGATGAATCCGCTTTCACCCCAAGCTGTTCCCCAGCTAGAAAACAAGCAAACACGCGAGAAGTCATTACTTAATACATCCATCCATTATCTAACCCACTTACTCCTGGTCAGGGTCGTAGGGGGGTGTTGTAGCCTATCCCAGCATGCATTGAGTGAGAGGCAGGAATAGACCCCAGTACAATTCAATACCTTGAGAATCTGAACAAAACTAAACCGCACAAATAACAATTTTCATTGTTCAGTGCTTAAGCATTTTATAAAACAAAGACTAAGAGGAAATCTAGCAATAATGTAATTTTTCTGTGATTTCCAGGCTAATTAAATCAGACAATTGGACTAGCATTTAACAGCTGTTGGCAAAAACAGCCATGGATGATGTAATGTCAGTAAATGGACACTAGATGTCGCCAGCACAACATTTATAGTGAGGAAGGCGCTGCATCCGTTCATCCTGTTGTGAGGATTCTTTTTATCTTCTCTAACTGACACGTGCTTCTTGTGACTGATTTTCAGCTGAAAACCTGTAATCCCCCTCCCCTCCCTTCTCCACACCTCTCCTCTATTTGTTCCAAAATCATGGGATACCTGTCCAAATGCTGTGTGCCTCTGTGTCACTGGTTTTTTTTATATATGTAGTATTACATCTTACATGGAATTTTCCATGCATCTATACATTGCATATGACTTATTTATTAATAAGAGCCTGTGACAAAATATTTCAATGCAACAATTACTAAAGCCCAGTTCATTCTATATTTTCAACTTTGAGCATGATCCTGTAGGAGACTCACCCGGATGCATTATAAAGAGGAACGGGTGAGAGATGTTTACCTGTTCTTCACCAGCCAGAAGTCCTTCCCCCTGTCCGTCCCATACCCAACCACGAGCACCGCGTGTTTGGTCTTCGCCGAGCTGCACAAGGGGTCATCGTACAGGCCTGCCGAGAGACGCAGTGGGGTGTGGTGCAGTGGTCAGAGTGATGGACCTTTACACCAGAGGGTGTGGTGCAGAGGTCAGAGCGATGGACCTTCACACCAGAGGGTGCTGGAGCCAAGTCCAGGCCTCTTGCATTCATGGATCTTTCAATGCATTTTCCAGAAAAATGTAACCTCAGCTGTTTAAATGGTTAACAGCCCGTTTGGAAAAGTTTGCCAGGTACAACTGTTCTACTGTTCAGCTAGCTGGCTGGGGCTAGTCAGTAATACAGCTCAATATCTAGCTTGTGAAACATAATAGTTATTTAATTATATATATTTATGGATTTTGTAAGTCGGTTGTCCGCTAATGAGAATTTTGATCTGATGTTAATTTTGATGCGATGTTACTTAACCTACGTTTACCTCCCGTACGCATGCCTGCACAAACTCATTTCATTACCAGGGGTATAAAACCTACAACACTCTGGTGTGGTGCGGAACACTCCAACATTGATTCTACATGGCTACCTGGTCAAAATAATGTGAAGGAGAGGTTTTGTCCGAAGTCTAAAGTGATTTGCCCTTCGTCAAGAGATTTATTTAGAACTTCTTTTCACATTACAAACAAAAAAATGCTGCAAAAACAGCAGCAGAACCTACTGTTCCATTGGTATGCATGTGTAATTTTCCTTGATTACTCCATACAGAGTTACTCTATACAGTGTTACTCTATACAGTGTTACTCGATACAGTGTTACTCTATACAGGATTACTCTATACAGAGATACTCTATACAGTGTTACTCTATACAGTGTTAGTGCCAGCATGACAAGAACAGAATAGTCTATTCTTCAATTCTATTCTACTTCTAATTCCATTGTATTCTATCCCATTGGATTATATTCAATTATGAGTAAGAGCATTGCTCATTTAAGGTACTGCCTGAAAATTCTGCCAAAAATCTGCCTCAGTCCCAAATCCCCCCCCCCCTCCCCCAACACACACACTCACACAAATAGTAATTAATCATATCTTGGTTTTAGGGTGTTTTTTCTGCAGCAAACATGTTATTTTACTATGTGAGTGCAGTAGAGTGGAGAGCAAATGTAATTTCAAAATGTCATTTCTTGAGTTGGGGTTTGGGTGGCATGTTGGGGCGGGGGGGGGGGGGGGTGCGCGCTCACCTCCACTGTAGCTGTGGAAGGACGGCATCTTGGAGTTGATGCTCACAGAAACGGGGCCCACGTTGGCAACCGCCCGCTGCAGTGCCCTCTCGTCACCGCGCCGGAGGATCTGGTACCCCGAGCAGTACCCGGCTCTGCCTCCTACCGAGTAACGGCACTTCCCCTCCTGGGATGAAGAGAGAGCCGTGTTACCACCATTACGCATTCATTACGCGCTTCTCCACATCATTACCGCCATTACGCATTCATTATGCGCTTCTCCACATCATTACCGCCATTACACATTCATTACGCGCTTCTCCACATCATTACCACCATTACACACTCATTACCCGCTTCTCCACATCATTACCGCCATTATGCATTCATTACACGTTTCTCCACATCATTAACGCCATTATGCATTCATTACGCGCTTCTCCACATCATTACCGCCATTACACATTCATTACCCGCTTCTCCACATCATTACCGCCATTACACATTCATTACGCGCTTCTCCACATCATTACCGCCTTTACACATTCATTACGCGCTTCCCCACATCGTTACCGCCATTACACATTCACCGATGTAGCGCTTGTCCACATCTTTACCATTATTACGCATTCGCCGATGTAGCGCTTCTCTACCTCAGTTCTGGGGCACTCACACACACTGGCCTTTGTTCCATCCTTAACTGCCATGTCTGAAGTATAAACAGGCTATTCACTGTTATATAAATAGTTTATAAAGTAATACTTATATTAATTTAATGAGGGATGGTTTACCCTCTCACTGCCATAAATATTTCAAAATAATTCATGTTTCAAAGAATGATTAGGAAGCCAGACTGCTTTGAGGAGACAAGAACGGATAAAAACATGCAACCAGGAAAGAGCCCCAAGTCTCCTCTTCCACTGCTCCCATGATGCTTTGAGGCAGTTCTTCTCCTCCTCCCCTTCTCCCTGTCCTTACCCTGGACTCGTAGGGGTAGGAGCTGTCAGAGTCGATGCCCTTGTTCTCGATGATGTAACGGAAGGTCTTGGAGAGGTAGCCACCCCTGCAGCCCAGGTTGCCATAGCTGCTGCTGCAGTCCAGCAGATTCTGGGGGCTGAGGGGAACCAGCTTGCCCGTCTGCCTCTTCATCAGTCCCTCCATGGCCCCCGAAACACTGAATGCCCAGCAAGACCCGCAGAGCCCCTGAGGGAGACACACAATCGGCTGTGAGACTGCCTACCAGGCTACCCTAATGCTATGTAACTGCCAGGCTAAGTGAATTCTGGGCTAATGCTATGTTACCACCAGGCTAAGGCAAGGGCACTGTTAAGCAAATTCTAGGCTAATGCTATGTTACCACCAGGCTAATGCTAGGCTAATGCTAAGCAAATTCGAGATTACTGATATTTTACCACCAGGCTAATGTTAGGCTACTGCTAAGCAAATTCCAGGCTAATGCTATGGTAAGGCTATGTTACCACCGAATGCTAAGACTGATGTTAAGCTGATGCTATATTACTGCGAGGCAAATACTAGGCTAATGCTAGACCAATGTTAGGCTAATGTTATGGTGTAATTTGTTTACAATTGTGCAAGGTTGTTACTGTATACAGATATGATCAGATTCTTTAAGTTCACAGAATGTATTTTCCTTTGCCTATTTCTCCGGATAAAAAATTCAATGTCAGCTGAGAGTGGGTAAGCTGTTTATGTACAGTATGATATGCATAAATTGCTTTGTGCCTCTCCCTTCCCCCCCACCCCCCTAACCCCCCGTAACCAATAGAAGAACTCACCTGGTCTCGGACTGGGCTGACCATGCCTTTGCTCCGCCAGTCCACCGACGGGGGCAGGGGGACCTTGCCGTCGTCTGGCAAGGTGAACGTCAGGTTGCCGTGACGATGGCGCTCCTCCACCACCTCTTCCTCATCCCTCAGCCCGTTGAGGACAGCGTTGACCTCCTCTGCCATCTGAACAGGTCACAGTTTGGGGGGTGGGGGGGAGTGGTGGGGTCGGTTGGACGTAAAGGAGCACACTCAGGAAGAGTTTTCCCCTCGTTGTCATGGCAACCCGTTTGACGGGCGGGTCATTAGATCAGGCCAGTGTCATCCCACCGTATGTGGCGCTGCAAGTGTGAGGCCCCAGACAGAGCTGCAGTTCTCCAACAGGCCCCCTGCAGTCATCGAGTTTGACCCGAAATATAAAACACTGACTCTTAATCACGTGGTAAAACCGCGCTCTGTTACTCTGTTTCTCTGTGGGGCTGAAACATGGGCGTGGCTAACCAGCTCACTCGTCAAAAGTGATTTGCCGCGTGGCAACATAACGGCAGCATGCCCGTTACCTAGCGACAAACAACCTCACAGAACTTCTGAACACCGAGGAGTTCATCTGGGTCTCAAATGCCCAGCCCCATTTTATACAGCCTTCTTCACATTAAAGTTTAATTTTATCTTGTTACCAGTAATTATAAGAAGGTCACTGTGAAAGCACAAAATGTTCAGATCCTCATAGAAGGGTAGATTTTATCCCAGCTTGACTATGTAATATAAATTACTTTAGGGTTGAATTCATTTTTGGACAGTTGATTTAAAACTGAACCTTTTGCCAAGCACAAGTAATTCAGTTGGATAATGTTGTAGAAAAAGAAGTAGTGCCAAAACTTCAGTACAAAAAGTTGCCAGATTAGCCTGAAAAAGCTTGAAAAGTTTTACTGATGTTGATCAGGGTAGGACTGACACATACATGAACAGATGCATGTTGTCTGTTTAAGCATCACTGGAGTCATTAAGTCTTTCTATCAGGCATCAGAATCAATGAAGGATGGCAGTATACGGGATATAATCAACACACTGAGATGGAACTGTACCTCTATATGAGGCAAGTCACCGTGAGAACTGTACCTCTATATGAGGCAAGTCACTGTGAGGACTGTACCACTTTTGGAGGGAATCTTTCAGAGGACTGCACCACTGTGTGGGTGAATCTATTCGAGGACTGTACGACTTTAGGGGGGAATATGTTAGAGGACTGTGCCACTATGTGGATGAATCTATTAGAGGACTTTAGGGGGGGAATATGTTAGAGGGCTGTACCACTGTATAAATGAATCTGTTAGAGGACTTTAGGGGGGGAATATGTTAGAGGACTGTACCACTGCGTGGATGAATATATTCAAGGACTTTAGGGATGACTATGTTAGAGGACTGTACCACTGTATAAATGAATCTGTTAAAGGACTGTACCACTGTATGGGTGAATCGACCAGAGGACTATACTACTCAATGGAAGGATCTAAAGGACTATACCACTGTGTGGGTGAATCTGTTAGAGGACTGTACCACTGTGTGGATGAATCTATTATAGGTCTGTACCATTTTAGGTGGAATCTGTTATAAGACTGTACCACTTTAGGGGGTAATCTATTACAAGACTGTACCACTTTAGGGGAGGGGGGGGTCTGTTAGAGATCTGTACCACTTTAGGGGGGAATCTGTTGCAGAACTGTACCACTTTAGGGGGGAAGCTGTTGGAGTTCTGTACCAGTTAAAGGGGGAATCTGCTAAAGGACTGTACCACTTTAGGGGGAAATCTGTTAGAGAACTGTACCAATTTAGGGGGAATCTGTTAGAGGATTGTACCACTTTAGGGGATCTATTAGTGGACTGTACCACTTTAGGGGGATCTGTTAGTGGACTGTACCATGTCTGAGAGGTGGTTGAGGCCCATGGTGAAGGAGTGCAGGCCATGCGAAGCCTCCATGTTGTGTTTCTCCACCATCCTCAGGTTCTTCTCCCAGATCTGCCTCCTCTGTGACTCCTCCCCCTGATCAATATTTTAAACAGATATTCAATCAATGCATGCACACACTTACATGAGCACACGTTTGCAAAAACGCATGTACACGCACACACACACACACACACACACCACAGAGACATACAGACACAAACACAGTTTACACGCAATCTACACATACATGCATGAATGCATACATACACACACACACGCACACACAGGTCAGGTGACCCTTGCAATACGCAGTGGAAGAGGAACACTGTGAGAGTGGAAAACCACAAATACTCTGTGTTTCTATAGAGCTTCCCTGTTTCACACCGCAGCCTATACACCTTAACGACTTTAACTTTAAACCTACGGACCACAGAACTACATTACAACTGGAGCATCTATCCAAAGCAATATAAAAAGGACTAGCTGTTCCAGGTGTAATGCAGTTCTGTCGTTTACAGGTTTAAACTCCAGTTAAGCACACCGCAATTGAGCCATTGTGTTTAAACTCAGAGGGGAAAAACACACAAACACACTGTGCGTTACAGCTGCCACCAGTTCCCCAGAATATGCATAGGATTTTGGGGAAGAAAGGGAGACACATCACCCCCAATATTTTCATACAAATCGGTCCCTAGACAAGCTTGTACGGTTGTGAGGCTTAACATTTGGCTACACAAAGGATTTGATCCCCTGGCGAAAGACTGAAACAGTCCTGAAATGAGCTGATTCAGAACAGATCAACAAAATGAAATTTAAAAAACAAAGCGAGATGCAGTTATGATAAGGGCTCCATCTAGGAAATCAGTTGTGAACCACAACCTCAAATCAAAACAGAATATTCTCAGTCTTTGTTCACCATCTGCATCAGAGGTGCCACACTGTGTCTGGGCCACCTTTCGGTTCTCAACCTCAGCACCGGAGGTAATGTCGCCCCATGTTGATTTCTATGTTTTCACTCAAGAAGCAAGTTTCCCAATCGGGCTCCGAGGTAAAATATTTTTTTCCTACCACACAGACAAAGATATTAATTTTTTATTTATTATTTATTTTAGCCAATGTCTGCGCTAGCCTCGTTGTACATGTGATTTAGGGACACAACTGAGCATGTCTGTTGAGTGAAAAAAAATGGTACTTCCTGGTTCTGATGTGCTCCCCATAGGTTTCTATTGGCATCACTGTCCCTACATATTTTAACTCTAAGGCCTGGGCCACTGTGTCTGCAGGTTTTTACTCTAAGGTCTGGGCCTCTGTGTCTGCAGGTTTTTACTCTAAGGTCTGGGCCTCTGTGTCTGCAGGTTTTTACTCTAAGGCCTGGGCCACTGTGTCGGCAGGTTTTTACTCTAAGGTCTGGGCCACTGTGTCTGCAGGTTTTTACTCTAAGGTCTGGGCGTCTGTGTCTGCAGGTTTTTGTGGGCTCTTTTCAATCAGCAGCCAATAAAGGCCCTGGAAACAAGACATGTGGACTTTGACACGCTTACCTGGCTGACATACTCTTTATTGTAATGGTCCTTCCAGTCCTTCCACTGACCATTCAGAGTCAGGTTGAGATGGGAGGAGGCGTGGCTAATGATCCCGAGGACCAATAGAAAGAAGGTCTGCAGGGCATGCATCCTAACAATACTTTCTGAAGAAGAAGAGAGTAGGTGGGTGGGGGAGGGGGGTAGTGAGTTCAAGGCAAACAAAAAATGAAAAAAAAAACAGACATACAGTGCAAAAAGAAGTCACAAAATGTCCAAGGCAACCATAGGTGTAGATTTCGGGGGGGAGGTGGGGGGGGTGGGGGGGAACGCAGGGGATACGTCCCCCTCAATATTTGGAACACGTGCATTTGTCCCCCTGAATTTTGTGTTTTCCTTTACATAAATAAAGACATTTCCACCATAAATTGATACAGAAAAGGCACAAATTGGTGCATAAAAATTCATGAGAATGCAGGAAATTAAGTATTTGGCACTCAAAATTTCCCCCGCTTAATGTGTCCCCCCCAATGTTCAAACGAAACCTACGCCACTGATGGCAACATATTGACTCCAGCAAATTGTATAGAATCTTTTCTACCGAGACACCATCACCAAGACAATTTATGGGAAGCCAGGAAGGATATAGTGTAGTATATCTGTGGCGGGAGTGTAGTATAATGGGTAAGTACCCTAAAGGTTGCAGGTTCCATTCCCAGGTGTCCCGGGAGGACACTGCAGATGTACCCTTAAGAAAGGTACTTAAACAGCATTGCTTCAGTATATATCCAGCTGTATAAATGGATGCAATGTAAATGCTGTGTAAAATGTTGTGTAAGTCACTCTGGATAAGATGGATAAGAGTGTCTGCTAAATTCTTGTAATGTAATTTAATAGAATATAGGAAAGACCAGGCCTGATCACCCCCCCCCCCCCCCCCCCCAAAAAAAAGTTTGGTAAGAAAAAAAAAATTCCCCAGTGGGGAAAAAAACTTCCAGGTTTGAAGAAATCTCAAGTTGTGGAGGGGAAAGCTGTGGAGGGGAAACCAATCCTCTGGCCAGCTCAGTGTTAGCAGCTATGCTAAATGCTAGCAGGGAGATACTGGCAAATCTTCCAGGAAAGTAATCATAATCACAGTGGCAAAAAAGAGGCTTATACAGAAACTGGGATTTGTATTGTAGCTGAGGCATTGGGTTTGAGATCAGAGGACAGTGGCTTTAATATCCACACAGACCCACTGCCAGTCTATTCCTGAACAAGGTGTTTATCCTGAAATAAATGCTTTATCTTTGGTCTCGTTGCGTGACAGTGTTTACCATCGCTCTGACTCCAGGTCTCTCAAGCTCACTTCCTCTTTCTACTCAAAGAATAACTAGAAATGAAAAACAAGGAAGTGCTGTGCAACCGGTAAAAGTACACTCAAGTATTTCCTGTGAAAAAAAAAACATTGAATACTTCAGAAATAATAAATGTAGCTCTATACTACAATCACTGCACAGATGCCGGTTGGCTGCTTTGTTGGTGACACAAAGGCGTAAGCCACAGAGTAAAATACATATCATGTTTGAAATCCATACATGCAAATATGTTTCAAATATATGCATTTGAAATACGGCCTATCCCTGTAGTTACTCTTCATTACCTTACGGGCTGCCCCCATTTACATATACTGAGCACAGCAGATCAAAACCGGCCCAGGGATAAACATTATGTGTTAAATCACTCAGTGCAGGACACCGGTTGAGCGTTTAAACTCAAAAGGACCCGTTCTGACGGCTCGGGGACAGCGAGCGCTCTTACCGCTGCGTCTGACGGTGAGACCAGGATGACCCAACACTCCTCACTGGACCGTGTCCCGACGAAAAGAGCACCTGTCTCCGCTCTGCAGCTCTTTCTCTCCCTCTTTCTCTTATTTCTTTCCCTGTCTGTCTTTTGCTCTCCCCCTTTCTCTCTCTCCCTCTCTTTCTCTCTCTTTTTCACTTTATGCAGTTCTCTCACGTCCTTTTATTGTCAGTCATCTGAAAGTTATTTCAGGCCGATAACCGCGTAGGAAAGGCTTGAGGCTGCCGGAACACTGGTCTCTATTTCCTCATTCTGTTCTATTAAAGTATTTTTATCTGCTACACCTAAATGACCCTTAATCAACATGCATCCCCCCCAACCCCCTGATCGTGTACAGAATCAATTCAAGTTGGGAGACTTTAAGGTAACACTCTGATTCCTAAAAGTATATTGAATAAGGGATAATTGGCTTTAAATACAAACACAAGACATGTACACTTCAGATCAACACAGCTTTTTGAGCGTTACTCTAGTAACAAATTTTAATTTCAAGTTTAATTAGTTCGTTTCTTTTTTATTTATTGCAGCAGATGTCGCTATGTCTATCTTTCAGCTCTGACGAGCTCTTGATACAAGGAATAGCAGTTTGCAAGAGCTAAAAAGCAGTTTTAGATGTACTTTAAAACCAAAAGAGGATGAGAACAATTAAAAGAGCACATTGTCCATCTAGAAGTTCTATCTTCAAGAATAGAGGACTATATAACAAAAATTGATGCTCAAGAAAAGTTACATATTGCACTTCTTTTAAATTAACTCAATTACCATGACAAAACAGTACTTAGTTAGAATGTTTTATCTTTTTATTTAACAATATAATTTGAGCTGGGTCCACATTCAAAGCCCTCTCTCCCTGTCTCTCTCACACTCAATGACAGAGTTTACATGCATTGTCCATGCAAAAAAAAAGGAAAAAGTGAGAAAAGTGGCTTTAAAGATTCTGTTCTGTTACATTTTAATTCTACTGAGAAGCATGATACAAAAATTTCCTAACTAACTTAGATGCTTGATTAATGTATTTTTTATTAGGTAGTGTTATCTGTATTCATTTCTGGACAATGTAGCAGCTTGTGAGACTGCTCCTCTCGTTATAATCATAATCGTCATTAGAATGCAGCCCTCTTTGTCAGCTGTAGCAACTGTAGCCTAACTCTCAGTTTTGCTAGCGCACTACATTCACAAAACCTTAAAAATAAACACTTTCCCTTTCGTTTTCATGGAAAAAATCACCATGTTGTAGTATGGAAATGGAAGTAGTTGAATCACTCAAACATTTTAAATGCCCTAAAAATATATATATATATATATATATATATATATATTTTTTTTTTTTTTTTTTTTTTTTTTTTTTTTTTTTAATGCGCGCTGTTCTGGCGATTTGCCAACAATTTGCGGTCGCGATATCCGACGGGTTTTTCCAGGTCCTCACTGGACCGTGTCCCGACGAAAAGAGCACCTGTCTCCGCACGGTCACCTAGCAACGGGAGAAGATGAGGCCCGAAGTCTGCCCTCCTTCAGATCAACAATCTACGAGCTCTTTCTCTCCCTCTTTCTCTTATTTCTTTCCCTGTCTGTCTTTTGCTCTCCCCCTTTCTCTCTCTCCCTCTCTTTCTCTCTCTCTTTCACTTCATGCAGTTCTCCCACGTCCTTTTATTGTCAGTCATCTGAAAGTTATTTCGGGCCGATAACCACGTAGGAAAGGCCTGAGGCTGCCAGAACACTGGTCTCTATTTCCTCATTCTGTTCTATTAAAGTATTTTTATCTGCTACACCTGAATGACCCTTAATACGCATGCATCCCCCCCAACCCCCTGATCGTGTACAGAATCAATTCAAGTTGCAAGACTTTAAGGTAAGACTCTGGTTCCTCAAAGTATATTGAATAAGGGATAATTGGCTTTAAATACAAACACAAGACATGTACACTTCAGATCAACACAGCTTTTTGAGCGTTACTCTAGTGGTAAGCAGTATACACTGACTATAGCTTCAGGGATAAAAACAAACGCATTTTAATTTCAAGTTTAGTTTATTTTTTGCAGCAGATGTTGCTATGTGGTCATTACCCGGGTGTTTTCGGAAAACATTTTGTTCAAAACACAGACACAATGGAATGGCACAGGCGAGAAAGTTTAAGGCTATGAAAACATAACCTCTTGAGACTTCTTAAAGGTTTTTAAAAAATATCTAAATCTATCTTTCAGCTCTGACGAGTTCTTGATACAAGGAATAGCAGTTTGCAAGAGCTAAAAAGCAGTTTTAGATGTACTTTAAAACCATAAAAGGTTTGTTAACTGTTGTATTGTTTGTAAATATTGAAGCAAAATAGGCCTGTATTTTGAGTTATGGCGGGGTGAGAACAATTAAAAGAGCACATATTCCATCTAGAAGTTCTATCTTCAAGAATAGAGGACTATATAACAAAAATTGATACTCAAGAAAAGTTACATATTGCACTTCTTTTAAATTAACTCAATTACCATGACAAAACAGTACTTAGTTAGAATGTTTTATCTTTTTATTTAACAATATAATTTGAGCTGGGTCCACATTCAAAGCCCTCTCTCTCTGTCTCTCTCACACTCAATGACAGAGTTTACATGCATTGTCCATGCAAAAAAAAGGAAAAAGTGAATAAAGTGGCTTTAAAGATTCTGTTCTGTTACATTCTATTCTACTGAGAAGCATGATACAAAAATGTCTCTTTGTCAGCTGTAGCAACTGTAGCCTAACTCTGCTAGCGCACTACATTCACAAAAACTTTAAAAACAAACACTTTCCTTTTCGTTTTCATGGAAAAAAATCACCATGTTGTAGTATGGAAATGGAAGTAGTTGAATCACTCAAACATTTTAAATGCCCTAAAAAATATATATATTTTTTTTTTTAATGCGCGCTGTTTTGGCGATTTGCCAACAATTTGCGGCCGCGATATCGGATGGGTATTTCCAGGTCACCATTTTAATCAGATGTATTGTACCATTATAACAGCAGCTCTAGATAAAAAAAAGGGTAGGCACGTAACGTATCTCGACTGGAACAGGTTCAGCTTCGGCATAAACAAACACTGTTTATTTTCAGATAACGTCACATATTTATCACATTTATTTTTTACTTGTCCGATCAGACAACTGCATGAGGCATTCCACTTGCCCGAACAGAGTAAGGATCCGCCAGTTGTCACCACCGAATGATAGTTAACGCCAGTGCTTGAGATGGGCAGGAGCTGTCGGGGCTTGTATATAAGTACCGACTCTTCTTTTGATTACCAACATTAATTTATTTTAAACAGTATATATTTTGAGGAGTAGGTACCGGTACGCATTTTGGTCCAATTCAAACACTGGTTAACATTATGGTATTTTGGTCATATTTGAAGCATCGCTACCTACCGTTTTGTTGTCTTTCGGTTGTCTTTCTGAAGAAAAAAAAGTAAAAAGTAACGCTTTGAAAGACAGTGCGACCTTCGCGCGCTGCAAGTTTTCCAACCACCTCAGAAAGGAGCAATATATATATCAATTTTTTATTTTATTTCATTATTTTTTTATTATGGTGTGGCGGCAAGGATTGCCACGCCACGGCAAAACCTTACCAGCGGAAACGTTGCACTAAATAATCCAAGTTATCTGACACAGGTGTACAGAACGTCACTAGGAGCTATCTATTGACAAGTCTGCCGTGATTATTCAGACTGAAAGGAGGAAACCAAACATAACATTTTTATTGGGTACTCAGATTATTAAACAGATTTCATTTAGAGAGTAATGTACAGCGTCAGCTACTACTTTCCATCCAGGAAAAGATGTCCCCAAAAGTGACAGAGCTAGTAGTTTTTCCCTGCTGCCACCAGAGGGCAGTATTGCTCCTTATGCCTCAACGCATGATCCCGGGAATCGCCTGAACTTGCTGCCCTGTGTTTTCGGTGGTTTAACAGACTGAACACTAATCTAATTTGACCTAATGTTCATTTAGATAAATCATTTAAATGTACCGCTAATCCCTGTCTCTCTGGTCATGAAGCATGGAGATAAGTTCACTTCCAATCGTGGCCTCCGTTAGAAATGTTTAAAAATGGTTCTTGGTTCCTGGATCTCGGTTCCTGGTTCCTTGTCTCTTCATAAACACACTGACCTGATTTATGACCGGCGTGATGTAGCCAAGTATGCGGTAATCGATGGCCTTGGGCAGTTTTGTGGGGATGTCATCGAGAGTGAAGGAGTTGTTGGTCTCTCTGGCCTGAAGAACCACCAGACCGGTCATCTTCTCAGCCACTTCCTCAGTGGTCTGGGGTGGGGGGGGAGAAGACATGGTTCAGGAGGAGAAGATGAGGTGCTGGGTAACTATTCCTCTGTAAGTTTGACTTGGTAGTGCGAGCTGTTCTGTCTGTGATTCCCCCCCTCCCCTCCACCCCCACCCCCACCATGTGGAATAGCAGTGCAGAGATCTCAGTACTGTGAGTTGAGAGGTGCAGATTGGATGATGGAGGTTGGATGGTGTGAGTTGTCGGGTGCAGGTTGGGTGGTGCATTTTGGGTGGTGTGGGTCAGTTGGTGTTGGTTGGGCGGTGCAGTTTGGATGGTGTGGGTTGGGTGGTGTGGGTTGGGCAGTGAAGGTTGGATGGTGGGGGTTGGGAGGTGTTGGTAGGGCCGTGCAGGCTGGGTGGTGTGGGTTGTGGGGTGTGGGTTGGGCAGTGATGTTTGGATGGCGTGGGTTGGGTGGTGTGGGTTGGGCAGTGCAGGTTAGATGTGTGGGCAGGGTGATGCAGGTTGGGTGGTGCAGGCTGGGTGGTGTAGGTTGGATGGTATGAGTTGTGCGGTGCAGTTTGGATGGTGCAATATGGATGGTGTGAGTTGAGAGGTGCAGATTGGATGGTGGACGCTGGATGGTGTGAGTTGTGGGGTGCAGGATGGGTGGTGCAGGTTGGATGATATGAGTTGTGGGGTGCAGGTTGGATGGTGCAATTTGGATGGTGTGAGTTGTGAGGTGCAGATTGGATGGTGGAGGTTGGATGGTGTGAGTTGTCGGGTGCAGGTTGGGCGGTGCATTTTGGGTGGTGTGGGTCAGGCGGTGTGGGTTGGGTGGTGCAGTTTGGATGGTGTGGGTTGGGTGGTGTGGGTTGGATGGTGTGAGTTGTGTGGTGCAGGTTGGATGGTGTGGGTTGTGGGGTGCAGGGTTGGTGGTGCAGGTTTGGTGGTGTGGGTTGTGGGGTGCAGGTCTGGCGGTGTAGGTTGGGTGTTGCAGATTGGATGGTGCAGGTTGGGTAGTGTGAGTTGGGTGGTGTAGGTTAAATGGTGCGAGTACTAGGGTGCAGGTTGGGTGGTGCAGGTTGGGCTGTGTGAGTTGTGCGGTGCAGGTTGGGTGGTGCAGGTTATGGGGTGTAGATTGGACGTTGCAGGTTGTGGGGTGCAGGTTGTGCGGTGCAGGTTGGCGGTGCAGGTTGTGGTGTGCAGGTTGGGTGGTGCAGGTTGTGTACTCGCCATGTCTCCCATGTGGTTCATGCCCAGCTGATAGGAGTGCATGCCCTGCTCATACTCCAGGTTGTGGGCCTCGATCAGCAGCGTGTTCTTCTCCCAGACTGACCTGCGCTGCTCCTCCTCCTCCTACAGGTTCAAAGGTGACTGTGTTCTGTTAATGACACTCTACGCCAGGGGTCTGCGACCCTGGTCCTGGAGAGCCACAAGATGTGCTGGTTTTTGTTGGCAACTTAAAATCAGCACCCAGTTCAGACCCAAGAAACCAAGAGCATGTAATAACTGCATATTTTAAATGCTCTAACTAATTAATTAAGTGAAGAGCAACAATGAAAACCAGCAGAGCCTGTGCATCTCCAGGGCCCGGGTTACAAACCCCTGTGCTACACCCTGACAGAATGCTTTGTAGTTAAGTAACAGAAGTGTCTGAGGATTCTAACATACATTTTGAATCCGCATGGTACGTTTTCATAAGTTATATCAAATTGTAATATTTGCTGTCAATGGAGACGTCGCTTTCAATGTTTAGATTGCAGAGTTGAAAATCTGGTCAGTCTATAGCATAGCTGTCCAGTCTCATCTGTCCCCAACCAACCCGCGAGAGCACAAATCGTTGCCCTGAGCTGTGTAACCCGGAGCTGGCTTGTGGAAGGAAACAGTCCCCCACTCCTGGACAGAGTAGTGCTTGACCGATGCACCCGGGCCCTACCCCCAGATGCCAAGAGGTACGTTGGCCAGCAGGGGCCGCAAAGTATACATCACCACATGCTGGGCACATGAGGGAGCAAGAGCACCAACCTTTCCCGTTAAAATTGCAGGCCAAGATACTGAGGCCATACTCAATTCCGGCAGTATGGTGACGTTCGTCCGACCAGAGTTCGCTGGAGTCGCCCAAGGTGAGGAAATTTCCGTATCCTGCATTCACGGTGACACCACGCTTTAGCTCACCGCCACCATTGACATGTCCACCCCAAGGGGGACGGTTGCCGTACGAGCAGGGGTTGTGGAGAACCTGCCCGTCCCGGTCCTGGTGGGCCAGGATTGTGCCATATTTGATTGGTACTGGAAGGAAGCTCCGGCAAACCGCAACCCAGAGGCCGGACGCAGAATCCAGAAGCGACACACTCAGAGAACAGAGGGGGGTGCTCAACCAGCATGGGCGGGCCTATCTGGGGGAGACCCATCCGAGACGGCGGACCCGGACGTAGTGGTGAGAGGGCCAACACCTGGCCCTGAGGACACCACCACCACCACCACCGCATCAGAAGCAGTAGCTGAGAATCCAGCAGCCCTGGAAGAGGTGGGTCCGAGCGAGACCTTCTCCGAGTTCTCCCACCGACAGAGGGACCCAACCAGAGACCACAGCCGATTTGGGACAGCACAGCTTCAGGACCCCAACCTGGCTCAGGCATGGAGGGATGTCCAGGAGATCGAGGGGCAGCTACAACCAGGGGTGAGTGAAACGACAAACCCACATTTCACGGTTGACCAGGGGTTGTTATATCAGGTATATAATACCAAGAGAGAGTGTCATAAACAGCTGTTGGTTCCCAAGACTTGTGTCTCAAAGGTCCTGTATCTCGCACACACCCACCTCCTGGGGGCGCACCTGGGAGTCGAGAAAACCTATGAACGTATCCTCCCGGTTCTACTGGCCTGGTGTAAAGAGAGCCGCCGAGGAGTACTGTCGCCACTGCGCAGAATGTCAGCTCCACAGCCCCAAGGTGAATTATAAGAACCCACTAATACCTCTGCCTATCATTGATATCCCCTTCGGCCACATCACAATGGACGTTTTGGGCCCGCTCCCACGGTCCAGCCGAGGACACAAATATATACTTGTCATCCTGGATTATGCCACCCGGTTTCCAGAAGCTATTCCGTTGAGGACGACTACCGGGAAAACGGTAGCCAGAGAACTGTTCCTGTTGTTCAGCCGGGTGGGTATCACATCAGAGATACTCACTGACCAGGGATCATGTTTTATGTCCACAGTACTGAAGGCAATGTCGCACCTGCTGAAGGTGAAACAGCTGAGGACCTCAGTCTATCACCCGCAGACCGACAGGTTGGTAGAGAGATTTAACCGCACCTTAAAACAGATGTTGAGGGAAATGATAGAGACAGATGGTAAGAATTGGGACCAATTGCTTCCATACCTAATGTTCTCCATCCGTGAAGTACCTCAGGGGTCCACAGGATTCTCCCCCTTTGAACTGCTGTATGGGCGGCGACCCCGAGGAATGCTGGACCTAGCCAAAGAGACCTGGGAGCAGCAACCCTCGCGCCATAGCACGGTCATTGAGCACGTGGAGCAGATGCACCAACGGATGGCCTGCATATGGCCTATGGTCCGGGAGCACATGCAGCAGGCCCAGCTGGCCCAAGCCCACGTGTACAACCGCAGAGCCCAGGTGAGAGAGTTTAAGCCGGGGGATAAGGTGATGGTTTTAGTTCCAACACATGAGTGTAAATTTCTGGCGAAATGGCACGGGCCATATGAAGTGACCGAGTAAACTGGACCAGTCAATTATAAGGTCAGACAACTGGGACGGCGGCGTACCACCCAAATATACCACGTTAACTTGCTCAAACAGTGGTAGGAAGCTGAACAACCGCCGGCCCAGGCGCTCGCTGCTCACCTCTCTCCCCAGGTCACACCCGCGGTAACCATGGGGAAGCAGCTGACGACTCACCAGGTCCAGGACCTCCGAGAACTCCTGGATCGGAATCGAGATGTGTTCTCTGACCTACCAGGGCAGACCTCGATAACAGAGCACGACATCGTCACCGAACCGGGGAAGAAGGTTAGACTGAGGCCGTACCGAATCCCCGAGGCCCAGCGTGAGGCCATCAGGGAAGAGGTCAGAAAAATGCTACAGATGGGGGTCATTGAAGAGTCACGCAGTTCCTGGAGCAGTCCAATAGTTATTGTACCCAAACCAGACGGTAGCCGTATGTTTTGCGATGAATTTTGCGTTTTGATGCTTACCCCATGCCCAGGGTAGATGAGCTGATCGAACGGCTGGGGCCGGCCAGATTCCTCAGCACATTGGATCTCACTCGCGGGTATTGGCAGGTTCCACTCTTTTCCCCCCAGGCTAAAGAGAAGACCGCCTTTGTGACACCGGATGACCTTTTCCAGTACTGAGTCCTGCCCTTCGGGGTCCACGGGGCACCGGTGACCTTTCAACGCCTTATGGATCAAGTTCTCCGACCCCATCAGGAGTATGCAGCTGCATACCTAGATGACATTGTGGTCCATAGTGCCAGCTGGAAGGTCCATCTGGCCAGGCTGGAGGCAGTACTGGGCGCCCTCTGGGAGGCAGAGCTGACGGCCAACGCAACCAAATGTCGTTTGGGGTTAGAAGAGGCGGACTACCTTGGGTACACCGTCGGACGAGGGTGTGTGAAACCCCAACTCACGAAGGTGGAGTCAATTGCAACGTGTCCCAAGCCCCTGACCAAGAAGCAGGTGAGAACCTTTCTAGGCCTAGTTGGCTATTACCGACAATTCATCCCCAATTTTGCATCCATAGCCGCACCATTGCATGACCTGACTTCAAAGAGTCATCCCAACCGAGTCAGCTGGACAGCACAAGCCAAGGGCGCCTTTGATACCCTGAGATAGACCCTCTGCAGTGAGCCAGTTCTGGTAACCCCGGCCTTTGACCAGACATTTGTCCTACAGACGGATGCTTCCACGGGGGGGATCGGGGCCGTGCTCTCGCAGATACGTGAAGGGGCCGAACACCTGGTCACGTACATAAGCCGTAAGTTAATGAAGCATGAACTGAATTACGCTACGGTAGAAAAAGAATGTTTGGCAGTCAAATGGGCTATGGACAAGCTGCGTTATTATCTACTGGGTAGAGAGTTTGTGCTGGTCACCAATCATGCCCCGCTAAAATGGATGGCTGTTAATAAGGATAACAATTCTCGTGTCACTAGGTGGTTTCTGAGCCGACAGAACTTCCGCTTCAAGGTCGAACATCGGTCCGGGAAGCTCCATGGGAATGCTGACGCCCTCTCCAGACGGGGGGAATACCTATGGTCCGGCGCTCCAGGTGACAGCTTGGAGCTGAGGGGAGGGGTATGTGGAGGGGTATGTTTGGTAAGAAAAAAAAAATTCCCCAGTGGGGAAAAAAACTTCCAGGTTTGAAGAAATCTCAAAGTCAACTCAGCTGTGGAAGGGAAACCAATCCTCTGGTCAGCTCAGTGTTAGCAGCTATGCTAAATGCTAGCAGGGAGATACTGGCAAATCTTCCAGGAAAGTAATCATAATCACAGTGGCAAAAAAAGAGGCTTATACAGAAACTGGGATTTGTATTGCAGCTGAGGCATTGGGTTTGAGATCAGAGGACAGTGGCTTTAATATCCACACAGACCCACTGCCAGTCTATCCTGAACAAGGTGTTTATCCTGAAATAAATGCTTTATCTTTGGTCTCGTTGCATGACAGTGTTATCCTGTCTATTTTTTCAATCACATTCTGTAATTGCACTTGTACTGATTGAATGATTGAGTGAGTGAGTGAGTGAGTGAGTGACCAGTAAACCCCATTTACTTTATTTTTAAAGTTTATTGATTTGCAGATGTTGACCTAATTTATGTATTAGATAGAATATTGTTTATAACAGGAATACACCCAGAACAGTTCGCCTGTCCATCACAGGGCACACACACCATTCACTCACACACTCATACCTAAGACAATTTAGACTCTTTTCAGGATTGTAAATATAAAATTTTTGAAAAAGTGAAATTCTATAGGCAACTTCATCTTGGCCATTGGCCTAGAGTAGTACAGGATTAAATACAGGAGTAATACATGTTAGGTCAGATGAAACCATGTTTCCATACAAGTATACAAATGATGGCAAAGACAGCCATCAGTACAGAAACTAAGCTTTGTGATTGGCTCAGTACCTGAATAACGTGTCCAGCACTCCAAGCAGAATCAATCAACACTTTCTTCTTCACATTTTCTTTCCTTTTTGAAAAGATTTGTAAATCCTCGAGTGTGTGTTCACTGCCATCTGTGCGTTTGACAGCTGCAGAGATGATATGATCAATTTCACTTTCCATTGCATGAAAGAAGAGGTGTGGCACTGGATAAACTAGGCTCTTTTATTTTACCCCCAACTGCTGATCCAAGATCAACAAACAAAAAAATGAATCCCAGAAGATGAAAATGCTGTTATATTAGTTGGCTAATGTGAGGAAAGTTGAAAGAGAGTTCCCTCATAGTGCACACACAGACACACATACATAACCAAACACACACACACACGCACAAACACATACACATGTACACACATAACCACACACTGTCACACACGCACCCGCGCGCATGCGCGCGCACACACACACAGGGCACACACACGCCCACACACAAACACATACACACACACACAGTCACACGCACACACATCATGCTCAGATTAGAGCTATAAAGGCAGCAAATTTCCACTTTTTAGCCTCTTTGCGCCCCCTGGTGGTCACATGATGGGAATGCTGGCCAGGTTGGCAATTCCACAGAGGTTTCTGCGGTTCCGGGCCATCAAAATATAACCTCCATCGCCCCATGTTTGCCCCCAGCTGTTTGGGGCGGGGAAGACACGTGGGGTGGGGGGGGGGGGGTGAAGGGGGGGGGGGGGTGAAAGTGGGAGAAAAACACAGATGGGGACAAGGACAAGAGGTTAACATTTCTTGACTGCTTGTTGGAACATACAAACTTTCACTTATGTGCAATGGAAAGTATCTACTACTGTTGTTATTCTATTCCACAACCCAAACATAATACAGAACTGCCAGAGCTGTAGGCCAGAGCTGCATACTGCATGAAAAGAACACCTTTTCACTGAATGTAAGGTATTGTGGGTTATGTGGGTGAGGTTAATTCAAGGCTGCGTTTCATTGGCTGAGCTGACTGATTTGAAGCGTAACTGCCTCCCAGCTCCGCGGCAGGGTGCTTGGAGATACGCTCCGAGCGTCGAGCTCCTTTTAAAACACACTGTCACACCGGTTAGAGCTGCGTACTCTAACCGGACCAGGGCGTGTCAAGGGGTCGGCGGAGCTCACCTGTTCTTAACGATCCAGAACTTCTTGCAGGCGGGAGTGGCGCCGTAGCCGACCACCAGCACGGCGTGGTTCAGGTCCTCCCCGCTACACTCGGGGTCGTAGTAAACACCTGCAGAGGAGACGGCGGGACAGGTGAGCTGCTCTTACCTGGGGTAAACTGCCACTACACTGTTGTGTCCTTACCCACAAAGCCACTCTTGCGTCATTACCCACGATGACACTTTTACTTTCTGACCCATGGACTTTCCACCTCTGCATTACACCGGAGAGTCTGTTTTAGCTTCAGAGCTTGAAAGATTTCATCCAATTGTGCGGGGGGTCAGAAAGAGGTCAGCCAATAAGAACCGCCGAGATCTCACACTGTGCCAGAGAATCCTTCAACTGCTGGACTGGCTCTACAGTTCAGCCAATCACTTGCAGGGAGACGATATACTTCCAGGTCAACAGGTCAGAGCGTCCCCATGGTTCCCTCCCAGCAGAAGGCTCTCGCCTTACCGCTCTTGTAGAAGACAAAGCTTGTGGATCTGGCGTTGATCCCCACAGAAACGGGCCCATGCACGGCCACGACTGCCCGCAAGACCCGCTCGTTCCCCTCAGGGAGCTCCTTAAAGTCCCAGATCTGGGCCACGCTGTCTGATCTGTTAAAGGCACACTTCTGGTCCTGACGAGGCATACACAGACACACACATAAACACACAAACACACACAGGCACACACACACATCCATACACACACAGGAACACAGGCACATACACCCACACACACCCATAAACAGGCACACATATACACACACACATACACACACAGGCACACACACACTCACATACATACACACATACACACAAACAGGCACACACATACATGCGCACACGCACACACACATACACACAGACACAGACACACACGCACGCACGCACACACACACACACACAGGCATGCACAGTCAAGCACACACATGCAAGCACACACACACACACACACACACACAGGCAAGCACACACGTGCACACGCACACACACACACACACATTAGACCACAGGTGGGCAATGGGAGCCATATCTGTTTCTGGTTCTCTTGCAGGTTCTGGCCTAAATTATTTAATCAGCCCTCACATTAGCTACATTTGTTGAAATGTAGCGTGTAAATTACTGTTTTTGTGTCACTAAATGAAACATTTGCTGTGGTCTAATTTACAAGAGAACTAGTGTTGGTGTATGCAGCCATTTATCTAATTTAGCCAGAGTAATTAGTGGAAACAGAAACCTACATATAGACCGGCTCTCCAGGCCAAGACCTGCCCACCCAGCACTAAACTCAGCCCAAAGGTTTTAAAGTATTTTCTACTAGAGATCTCCCATCCAAGTACAAAACAAGCCAATACCCACTTATCTACAGCAGTTTGACTCAATAACGGTACAGGGCAGTACAGCTGAGGTTCGTATTTCTTAAAAATTTTTTTTAAAAAAGATCTGTTTGGGTACAGTGCCCTGTGAGTATGTTTTATGAGGAAGTGGGGGTTTATGTACCACGCCCATGTAGGGATATTTCCTCTCAGAGCTGATGCCTTTCTTCATTGCGTACTTGTAGGCGTTGGTCATGTAGCCGCCCATGCAGCCGTAGTTGCTCCTGACGCAGTCCACCAGATTCTGGGGGCTGAGGGGCACCAGCTTCCTCCGGCTCCTCATTAGCTGACCCTCCAGAGCCCCGGCGGCGCTGATGGCCCAACAGGACCGGCAGGAGCCCTGGGGAGGAACCGTGGCGCTGTCATCCCACCCGTGTCCACTGGAGGGGAGCGTTACTCCTTATCGCGGTTTTTGGTGGGAGAGTGAGGGTAAAGCCACACATCCTCTGACGTGATTACCTGGCTTCACTCTCGCCTCTCCCAGTATCTTCGGAGCTTATGGGCGTTTTTTTTAAACAGCGTTCGTCAAATGTATTTTTATCTTACATTTTGGAAATCCCCATACAGCAGTAATTAACAAGACATCTTTAACTGAACTATGTGGTCTTGGGAAATAAAATTTTTCACATCAGATCGTGTGAACATGTCGGATCTTTAATCTGATTGGTTGATGCTTCGCGGACGTGAAAAATCACCTCCCATTGAAATGGACTCAGACGATTACGAAGTCGCTCTTTATCTGAGGATGTGTGGCTTCACCCTTAGCCTTACAAATTTTCAGTGGTTTGAACAAGGCAATGATTGACAACTCGTTGTTGCTCCGCCCATTACGGGGTTCGTGAAGTGTCACTCTCCCAGCGCTAGTTTCAGCACACTCAGAGCGTTCTGTCTCTAAATACACTAAATAATCCAAGTTATCTGACACAGGTGTACAGAACGTCACTAGGAGCTATCTGTTGACAAGTCTGCCGTGATTGTTCATACTGGAAGGAGGAGACCAAACATAACATTTTTCTTGGGTACTCAGATTATTAAACAGATTTCATTTAGAGAGCAATGTACAGCATCAGCTACTACTTTCCATCCAGGAAAAGATGTCCCCTAAAGTGACAGGGTTAGTAGTTTTTCCCTGCTGCCACCAGAGGGCAGTATCGTTCCTTGTGCCTCAATGCATGATCCCGGGAATTGCCTGAACTGCCCTGTGCTTTCAGTGTATTAACAGACTGAACAATAATCTAATTTGACCTAATGTTCATTTAGATAAATCATTTAAATGTACCACTAATCCCTGTCTCTCTGGTCATGAAGCATGGAGATAAGTTCACTTCTAATCATGGCCTTCATTAGAAATGTTTAAAAATGGCCCGGTTCTTGGTTCCTGGATCTCGGTTCCTGGTTCCTCGTCTCTTTATTAACACACTGACCTGATTTATGACCGGCGTGACATAGCCAAGTATGCGGTAATCAATGGCCTTGGGCAGTTTTGTGGGGATGTCATCGAGAGTGAAGGTGTTGTTGGTCTCTCTGGCCTGAGGAACCACCAGACCGGTCATCTTCTCAGCCACTTCCTCAGCGGTCTGGGGTGGGGGGGGATGACATGGTTCAGGAGGAGAAGATGAAGTGCTGGGTAACTATTCCTCTGTAAGTTTGACTTGGTAGTGCGAGCTGTTCTGTCTGTGATTCCCCCCCTCCCCTCCACCCCCATCCCCTCCCCTCCCCTCCCCTCCCCTCCCCACCATGTGAAATAGCAGTGCAGAGTTCTCAGTACTGGCCCAGGAGGAACTTGTCTCCCAGGTAACTAGCTCTCTACTGTGCCAAGTGTGGTCCAGCAGAAAACTGTCACTATCAAACCCGTTTGTTGAGATGTTTTCATCCGTGTGAAGTTAACTGTTCCTTATCCAAAGCAACTTACACAGCGTACTTCCTCATTGAAAACTGTTTTCTACGCTGGAAGTTTACTGAGGCAGTTCCAGGAAAAGATTGTGCTGAAGGACCTATAGGCTTTGAGTTACATAAGCCCAGTTATAGAGCCAAACCACTACATTGCATTGCATTGATCTTTTTTTAGTAAGTGATTTATTGGTGTTGTTGTGCAAAAGCCTCCACTTCGAGTGTGGTAGCACTGTGCTAATGCTCCTTCAGAGGAATGCTCCTGCTGGGGCGTGGGTCGGGGGGTGCAGCTCAGGTTGGATGGTGTGGGTTGGGCGGTGCAGGTTGGATGGTGTGAGATGTGAGGTGCAGGTTGAGTGGTGTGGGCTGGACGGTGCAGGTTAGATGATGTGGATTGGGCGATGCAAGTTGAATGGTGTGGGTTGGGCGGTGCAGGCTGGGTGGTGTGGTTTGGGGGGTGGTGATTGGGTCAGATGGCATGGGTTCAGTGGTGTGGGTTGGGTGGTGCAGGTTGGGTGGTGCAGTTTGGAGGGTGTGAGTTGTGCAGTGCAGGTTGGGGGGTGCAGAATAGGTGGTGTGTGTTGGGTGGTGTGGGCTGGCTGGTGCAGGTCGGACGGTGTGTGAGTTGTGGGATGCAGATTGGGCGGTGCAAGTTATGTGGTGTAGGTTGGGTGGGGTGTGTTAGGTGCTGCAGTTTAGGCGATTCAGGGTAGATAGTGTGAGTTGTGGGGTGCAGGTTGGGTAGTGCAGGTTGGGTGGTGTGGGTTGGGTGGTGTGAATTGTGGGGTGCAGGTCAGATGGTGCAGGATGGTTGGTGCAGGTTTGGCAGTACAGGTTGGATTGTGTGGACTGGGCAGTGCAGGTTGGGTGGTGTGAGTTGTGGGGTGCGGGTCAGGTGGTGCAGGTTGGGCGGTTCAGTTTGGATGGTGTGAGTTGTGGAGTGCAGGTTGGGTGGTGCAGGTTGAGTGGTGTGGGTTGGGTGGTGTGAATTGTGGGGAGCAGGTCGGCAGTGCAGGTTTGGCGGTGCAGGTTGGATGGTGTGGATTGGGCAGTGCAGGTTGGGTGGTGTGAGTTGTGGGGTGCAGGTTGGTTGGTGCAGGTTGGGCGATTCAGGTTGGATGGTGTGATTTGTGGGATGCAGTTTGGGTGGTGAAGGTTCAGTGGTATGGGTTGGGTGCCATGGGACGGGTGGTGCAGTTTGGATGGTGTGGATTGGGCGATGCAGGTTGGGTGGTGTGAATTGTGGGGTGCAGGTTGGGCAGTGCAGGTTTTACAGTACAGGTTGGATGGTGTGGATTGGGCAGTGCAGGTTGGGTGGTGTGAGTTGTGGGGTGCATGTCAAGATGTGCGGGTTGGGTGGTGCAGGTTGGATGTGTGGGTTGGGCAGTGCAGGTTGGATGGTGTGGGTTGGGTGGTGGGGGTTGGGCAGTGAAGTTTGGATGGTGTGGGTTGGGTGGTGTGGGTTGGGCAGTGAAGTTTGGATGGTGTGGGTTGGGTGGTGTGGGTTGGGCAGTACAGTTTGGATGGTGTGGGTTGGGCAGTGCAGGTTGGGTGGTGTGACTTGTGGGGTGCATGTCAAGTGGTGCGGGTTGGGTGGTGCAGGTTGGATGTGTGGGTTGGGCGGTGCAGGTTGGGTGATGCAAGTTGGGTGGCGCAGGTTGGGTGGTGTAGGTTGGATGGTATGAGTTGTGCGGTGCAGGTTGGATGGTGCAATTTGGATGGTGTGAGTTGAGAGGTGAGAATTGGATGGTGGAGGCTGGATGGTGTGAGTTGTGGGGTGCAGGTTTGGTGGTGCAGGTAGGGTGGTGTGAGTTGTGGGGTGCAGTGCAGGTTAGATGGTGCAGGTTTTGCAGTGCAGGTTGGATGGTGTGGATTGGGCAGTGCAGGTTGGGTGGTGTGAGTTTTGGAGTGCAGGTCAAGTGGTGCGGGTTGGGTGGTGCAGGCTGGATGTGTGGGTTAGGCGGTGCAGGTTGGATGGTGTGTATTAAGCAGTGCAGGTTGAGTGGTGTGAATTGTGGGGTGCAGGTCAGATGGTGCAGGTTGGGTGGTGCAGGTTGGGCAGTTCAGGTTGGATGGTGTGAGTTGTGGGGTGCAGGTTGGGTGGTGCATGTTCAGTGGTGTGGGTTGGGTGGTGCAGGTTGGATCTGTGGGTTGGGCGGTGCAAGTTTGATGGTGTTAGTTCTGCAGTGCATGTTGAGCAGTACAGGTTAGGTGTTGTGGGTTGGGTGGTGTGGGTTGGGCGGTGCAGTTTGGATGGTGTGGGTTGGGTGGTGTGGGTTGAGCAGTGAAGTTTGGATGGTGTGGGCTGGGTGGTGTGGGTTGGGCAGTGAAGTTTGGATTGTGTGGGATGGGCAGTGCAGGTTGGGTGGTGTGACTTGTGGGGTGCATGTCAAGTGGTGCGGGTTGGATGGTGCAGGTTGGATGTGTGGGTTGGGCGGTGCAGGTTGGGTGATGCAAGTTGGGTGGCGCAGGTTGGGTGGTGTAGGTTGGATGGTATGAGTTGTGCGGTGCAGGTTGGATGGTGCAATTTGGATGGTGTGAGTTGAGAGGTGAGAATTGGATGGTGGAGGCTGGATGGTGTGAGTTGTGGGGTGCAGGTTTGGTGGTGCAGGTAGGGTGGTGTGAGTTGTGGGGTGCAGTGCAGGTTAGATGGTGCAGGTTTTGCAGTGCAGGTTGGATGGTGTGGATTGGGCAGTGCAGGTTGGGTGGTGTGAGTTTTGGAGTGCAGGTCAAGTGGTGCGGGTTGGGTGGTGCAGGCTGGATGTGTGGGTTAGGCGGTGCAGGTTGGATGGTGTGTATTAAGCAGTGCAGGTTGAGTGGTGTGAATTGTGGGGTGCAGGTCAGATGGTGCAGGTTGGGTGGTGCAGGTTGGGCAGTTCAGGTTGGATGGTGTGAGTTGTGGGGTGCAGGTTGGGTGGTGCATGTTCAGTGGTGTGGGTTGGGTGGTGCAGGTTGGATCTGTGGGTTGGGCGGTGCAAGTTTGATGGTGTTAGTTCTGCAGTGCATGTTGAGCAGTACAGGTTAGGTGTTGTGGGTTGGGTGGTGTGGGTTGGGCGGTGCAGTTTGGATGGTGTGGGTTGGGTGGTGTGGGTTGAGCAGTGAAGTTTGGATGGTGTGGGCTGGGTGGTGTGGGTTGGGCAGTGAAGTTTGGATTGTGTGGGATGGGCAGTGCAGGTTAGATATGTGGGCTGGGTTTTGTAGGTTGGGCGGTGCAGGTTGGGTGGTGTAGGTTGGATTGTATGAGTTGTGCGGTGCAGGTTGGATGGTGCAGTTTGGATGGTGTGAGTTGAGAGGTGCAAATTGGATGGTGGAGGCTGGATGGTGTGAGTTGTGGAGTGCAGGTTGGGCGGTGCAGTTTGGATTGTGTGGGTTGGGTGGTGTGGGTTGGGCAGTGAAGGTTGGATGCTCGGGGTTGGTTGGTGTGGGTAAGGCGGTGCAGGTTGGATGGTGCAGTTTGGGTGGTGCAGGTTGAATGGTGTGAGTTCCGGGGTGCAGGTTTGGTGGGCATGTTGGGCAGTGCATGTTGGAAGGTGCATATTGGGAGGTGTAGGTTTGATGGTGCAGGTTGGGTGGTGTGGGTTGTGCGATGCAGGTTGTGCGGTGCGGGTTGGCGGTGCAGGTTGGATGGTGCAGGTTCGTGGTGCAGGTTGTGGGGTGCAGGTTGGATGGTGCAGGTTGGCGGTGCAGGTTGTGGGGTGTAGGTTGGGTCGTGCAGGTTATGGGGTGCAGGTTGGATGGTGCAGGTTGGCGGTGCAGGTTGGGTCGTGCAGGTTATGGGGTGCAGGTTGGCGGTGCAGGTTGTGGGGTGCAGGTTGGGTGGTGCAGGTTGTGGGGTGCAGGTTGGGTACTCGCCATGTCTCCCAGGTGGTTCATGCCCATCTGATAGGAGTGCATGCCCTGCTCATACTCCAGGTTGTGGGCCTCGATCAGCAGCGTGTTCTTCTCCCAGACTGACCTGCGCTGCTCCTCCTCCTCCTACAGGTTCACAAGGTGACTGTGTTCTGATAATGACACTCTACGCCAGGGGTCTGCGACCCTGGTCCTGGAGAGCCACAAGATGTGCTGGTTTTTGTTTTCAACTGAAAATCAGCACCCAGTTCAGACCCAAGAAACCAAGACAATGAGATAACAGCATATTTAAATGCTCCAACTAATTAATTAAGTGATGAGCAACAATGAAAACCAGCAGAGCCTGTGCATCTCTAGGGCCTGGGTTACAGACCCCTGTGCTACACCCTGACGAGATATAACTGATGCTATCACAGACAAACCACTAACCGGATTTCACGTTCTTTTTGTCTTACTTTTCCTTAACTACAGAATGCTTTGTAGTTAAGTAACAGAAGTGTCTGAGGATTCTAACATACATTTTGAATCTGCATGGTACGTTTTCAGAAGTTATATCAAATTGTAATATTTGCCCTCAATGGAGACGTCGCTTTCAATGTTTAGATTGCAGAGTTGGAAATCTGGTCAGTCTATAGCACGGCTGTCCAGTCTCATCTGAAAAGGGCTAATGCGGACGCTGGTTTTTGTTTTAGCCCAGCTTTACGACACCTGATACAATTCAACAAATCATGGTCTTCAATCAAGACCTAAAGTAGAATCAGGTGATTTAGTACTGGGCTAAAGCAAAATCTGCAGCCACTCTGGCACTTTTTGATTGGACCCCTGGTCTACAGCAATATCTATGCTGTTGTTCAGATCTGTAGCTGCTGCGTTGAATCCTACTGTTGAAGTTCAAGTTGATATCTTTGACTCCCCAGACAGGAAAGACTACGATCCTCTGACCTCCAGCCAAGACGGCATGTTGCCGGGCAACGGTCACACCCTTTACTGGAATCACGTTCCCTGTTCTGTGCATAACTCAGTGCAGTGGCGTCACTAGGGTCGGTGCTGGTGGGTATGGGTGCAAAGGACTGCATGTTATGCATTCAAAAGACAAAGCGCTTCTCCTCACATTAATACAGCTAATAAAATAAACAGGCAATAAACTGCATCGGAGGAATTAGCTGTTTCACCTGGTGTCACCCGGTGCGGTCCGCACCCCCCGCCCCCCCCACACCCCCCTGGTCACACCTCTAATCTCAGGAGAGATCAGTGATAACGCAGTGAGGAAAAGGGCAAATTAATCCTCACGCTTAATTTTACATTTTATACTTACCGAGAAACTTCCCCAGCAGGGTACAACAGAAGTCATGTGACTCACAGGGAAGGAGCGGGATCCCAGAGGCTCAAAATTGCCTGTCCCATCAAATCAAGATTCCATCCCCCCAAAATTCAAGGACCCATAAAAAATGATAGTTGTCTATATCACAACTGCCTCAGACCGTCCTTAAAGCTGTATAAAAATGGCTGCAGCGCCCCTGAAAATGACTGCTGTCCCCAGGGAGAGGCCCTAAAGAAGAGTTTTTAAGGGAATTTACAGCAAAGGGACCAGAAGTCCGGTCCTGGAGA
>CM077291.1:49083109-49328109 GCA_039654925.1 Anguilla pacifica
TCAAATGCTGAGTAATGGCTGAACTATTGCAGGCAGACCATCTGAGGAGGACACTGCAACCACTCAATCGATCAGTCCTTCAATAAATCAATCAATAAATCGGGGGGTGGGGGGTGGGGGGGGGGGGGGGGGGGGGGGATGGCAGACATTATGCTCAGGAGTTGCTTGGGAGATGGGGAAGGTCGCCCTCTAACACTAGGGTGTGCGGGGAATGAAGCTCACCTCACTGGCAGGATGCGATGTGCTAGTTCTGCCTCAAGAGTTACCGCTTCCCGGTCACAGTCGGCATGTATGGACCCAGGAGTCCAGACTTATCCGAAGTGATGTACAGTACAAGGTGTGCAGACTTACCGGGTCTAACATGTAGGCCTATTTGCTGGCTAAGGTTGGGGTGAATTCTGTTACAATTCGGGCAATTAATTGAAATTATTATATTGTTTAATTTCCATCAGGACATGAATTGGCTAATATAATATGGAACAGACCCCTGATGAAACATTGGTGTGTGTGAAAGTCCTATGGAGTCTTATATTGTGAAACAATGCAAGGAGAATGCCACCGCTCAGGATCTCACCAGTTATTTATTAATTTTTTTAAATTACATTTGTTTTCCATTCACGCGTTAAGTTGCCAGTCATCTGAGAGCGAAGGCCCCGCTGGGTCCCGCTCTCGGGTTAGGCCAGAACTTGTGACACAGGCAGCGCTGTCGCTCAGTAACCGCGTTTGCCGCTGAATTATCTCGCGCGCCACCATCTGTTTTACGTGTTCCCTCTTCGGAGACGCAGCCATTTACATCAACGGCGCCAGATGCTTCTCTTATCGCCTCGGGTATCCGTGCGCCGCGAGGATGTTCTCTCTCAACGCTGAACTCGGATAGCCCGGTGCTGAATTCATTAAGTGAGCCGGAGGGAGTCCCCTCTACCCCTTAATCAAATAGCAGACTAAGGCTGCGTCTGGACAACCGTTAAAAGCCGAACACCCCGTCCCTTAAATGCTATTTAGGTGTTTATTTATTTATTTATTATTTATTGGTTGGAAACAGATGTTCCGAATTCTCAGAATCCGAAGACAGCCAGGAACCCTGACAACGTTTCGGATCGTAGTTTCCATAGTACCATGCCTGGGTCTTTGTAACCCTTTTTTGAAGATTTTACTTATTACCCTAAACTAGCCGTCATGCTGCTGAACTTTTTCACTCGTAGCCTATCCCTCAAATGAAGGTACGGCATTTCCCTGCCCACTGTCTGCGCATATTCTGCGGTGTAAATATCTCCCCTTTACTGTTAATGATATGTCGCGGGTCCCGTTTCCGTCACTTAGCTAAACTAGTCCAGCGTTAGAGTATCCGTCGTCTCCATGACTCGCCGTCCTTAATTTGGCCTCTATCTCGTGTTTTACCGAAATCTGTGGATTTTGCCGAGCCGTCAGTAGCTTCCCATCATTCTATTTTAAAAAAAACGCTCCCAGATAAATTATGTTATATAATGAATTATATTATTAAGTTCTGTACTGGCACAATCTCCATCGTCTTGTTTATTAAATCAACGCGCGCGCACACACACAAATCCTTTCAGGGTATTCAATACACAAGCATGTTTTCTATCGTTTCAGGCGTGAGGAACCGAGCTGAAGTTACAGAACATATGATAATGATCTGATACTCATAGTGGCCTGTAATTAAATGTCGGCACGTGGGGCTTTTAAAGCGTTATTAATGTGTTGCAGTATCTCCATCAGCAGCCGGCCCAACCCCCCCACCCTCCACATCGCTCCACCTCCCTCTCGCTCTCTCTCTCAGTCGACAAGACGCCGCGCGGAATCAGAACGGGTTGGAAAGAAGACTGATTAAAGGGCCAATTGTACCTCGGCACCGCGAAGCCCAGAAAAATATCAGCCTGAAAGAACGGTTTGGTGGAAACGCCGCGCGGGAGACTGCTGAAATCTGAAATACGCTCAGTAAAGTAGTTACTGTGGATGCACTTTGGCCGAGGGGGTCGTGTTCCGAGGGTCCCACACCGCGGAATACTTTTCTTTCTTTCTTGCGTTTGACCCTAGGTGTATTATCACTTCGTCTGGCACACCTGCACAAAGACAGCATGTAAGCTAAGCGCTTAAGAAATAGTGCCGTGTTTGCACATCTGAAACGGGAGCTGCAACAAAAATATGGGAGGCATTTGTTTTCCAGGTCTGAAGTGAATCCTACTTTGGGTAAGATCGTGTTGAATCATGCATGGTAACCTAATGATCTGTTTTTTATGAATCGGTGTAAACATATTATTCCAATAACAATTATCATGTTATTTATTATTACTGATTCGTAGCGTAGGATGAGAGTAAACCTTATGTTTCGAACTAATTTTGTCAAGAGTGCTGACTGTTGTTCGGGGGATGGAGACTGCTATACAGATGCAGGACAGCGAAATGAAAACTGACAGTTTTTTCAATCGCACATCAGTGAAAGGACGGTTCATTGAGGAAATAAGCTGCTTTTTTTTTACATCAACGAACATATTTTAATAATAGTAACAATTATAACTTCTACTGCTAGCCTACTACTGCTGCTTCTAATAATAATAACAACAATACTAATAAATATATAAACTCATACGAATATAATAATGTATATCTATTATTATTATTATTGATAACACTCGTACACAGTAAAATGTTGTGTTAATTTTACTCTAACAGTGTCAATTCAACTCTTAATAGATAACATTTGGTCCCAAATTCCAGAATGCAGCCATATGTTAACAGTAGAATTAATAGTGCACATATTACTGCGAAATGGGCGTACATTCAACCACAGTAGCAATGCAATACTCATTTGAAATACAGTGAACAAAAGCAGGCTATGGATATGTAAATCCACATCCTTTCATTAAGATGACAAGTTTAACGGTGCCGCTATGTTTTCGCAGTGTTAACTACAAGTTCCTGCCTCCTATAATCTTGCATCCTCTAGAGCGTATCCAGTTTGGTATGTGCCGCTCCACGACCACCATTTCCACTTTTCTCATGAAAACTAAATACGTTAAATGCGTTAGCCTGCACAACGCGTATGTTAATTATTGTTCTGTGTAACCAATTTTTGTCGCGCGCTCCTGTTTGTTTCTGATGTTGTCTCATACTGTGCTTGTTGGCTTCGCACAAAATGTATGACGACACGCTCATTGATACAGGTTAAGTTTGCTAAAGAGTTTTCAACATACAATGAGCGGTTTGCTTACTGTGTTTTAGGAAAACAAAGAGAGGCTGAAGTTAAATCTCCTTGAAGCAGCGTGATTACCGTTTACCGTTAGCTTGAAGGAAAGAGATCTTACATTGTCATAACTTAATTGTCCTCTAGGTGGCGGAAAAAATGAAAGTTGTTGCAATTAAAGATTTATTTTGGCATGCGGACTGTAGGCACCATGGTCAGCTCTAGGCTTTGAAATGACTTCACTGCTGAGGGCTGCATTAGGCTATCAGTGGTCCCTAACAAGTTAAACAAGTTAAAACGTTTCCCTCGGGTCGAGGCAGTTGAGCTTGTAGCATTAACGACGTGGTGGATGTTTTACGAATTAAAAACAGCATAGGAAGTCAAATATAAATCCGTGATGTGCTTATCATTAGACCCAAATGGCCTATTAAATCCAATGCGCTAAATGGGCCATTAAATGAAAGGTTGTTGTTTGTAGGCCGGCTACCATAAACTGGCACTGGTACAAGTGCAAAAGAGGCCCTTTAATCTCGAACACGCGCAAGCTCATGCATATATCGAGCACACAGCACCCAAAACGACGGAGAAGTGCCATTTGTTTCAGACAGTACACACGGAGACTTCGCCAGCGGGCCTTTCGGTCCTTCTCTGTAATCCTATGATGGCTTTTGCCTAGATACAGAAATCGTTTTGTAATCACAAGGCTTCTTTTTCTTCTTCTTATTTTTCCTCTGCGTGGCCAACCTTCTGTTTTAGCAGAAGATGTGTTCAGAACAGTGCCTGAGGTTACATTAATAAAAAAGTGCATTCAACATTTTGATAGTAGCCTGAAATTTTCTAATTTCTCACACATATGTCTCTTACCCCACAAATTAGTAACTGGCAAACCCTTTATGTTTTGGCTCTATCTTTTGATTGGTAACTTTCTTCATTACACATTCTGTGTTTAAAGAGTTACTTTAAAGAGTTAAAGCATGTCCAGTACGTATGCAACACCACTCAAGACAGGAGCGTGGTTCATGCTTGCACCAAAATGGGGCAAGTGTTTTCAGCTTGAAGTCAGCTCCATATGTTTCTTTGAACATGGGCGTCCCACTTCCTGTTATTTAGACTGAAGGTCTGCCTTTGTCTTTCCTTCAAGATCAGGGGTAATAGGCAACACTGGCCCTGCAGTGCTGGTGATGTTTCTGGGTTCATGTCCAAGATTTTGGTGGGTTACTAAGAGCCTGACCCTGAATATTCAGAGCCAGAATGGTGGACGGCTGGGCACCTCCATGACATGGTCACCTGCGTTCGTTAAGCTTCCTAATTAGTAGAGTTAATTAGATACAGGCTTGGGAGGTGGAAAACCAGGGAAGTCTCTGGCATTCCTGGACCAGGGTTGCCTACTCCTGGCAGAGCTGAAAATGTCACCACAATTTGGCGAGGGGAGGGGGGGTCAAACTCTCTGAGCCAGGTAGTGATAGATCTGTTAAGGGGGTTAATCCTCATCTTTGGTTCTGGAGCAGGGTGTTAACTGCAAGGTGCTGATCCGTTTCTGAATTTTGTGTCAACCTCCACGCTTAATTATTGAATTTTGTGCCCATATCATGATCTGGTGTTATTTTTATGCCTCAGCTAGAGCTGTAGACGGATACCCTAGTTGTCCTACTGTGATCCACTCTGGCAGTGAACCAGCACTGCAGCACAAAACTGGTTGGGAAACATAGCCAGGGTAATTGCCGGTTGGAACAGAAATCAGCTTGTGTGCCGTTCCTCCTGGACTGGAGTTGTACACCCCTGTCCTTGGGGACATTTTACACATCTCTCATACCTCCGCTCTGTGTTGGCTTACACAGTGTGTATATTGCACATAATATGAGTGATTTAAATAGGAACAGCTACATATTCATGCAATGAAAGACCAGTTTTCTACTCCGTAAGGGGGGGGGGGGTCTGGAGTTTCCATACGTTTAAATCAATAAAACGAATGCAGACGCAAGAAACCTGGCGTGCCCAGTTAACTACATGGCCAGCTACTTTAATAGATCGATTACATGTAAGTGCTGAGGAACAACAAAAATGAACAGACCCTGCGACTCTCCAGGACCGAGGTTAGGGATCCCTGTTTTAAGGTAACCAATAAAAAAAAGGATTCCTGAGAAAAAAATTGTCCTCTTTCTGTTTTTTTTTTTTTGTTTTTTTTTGCTAATCTAGGTGATATTAGCAATCTTGCCACCAATTAAAATTTTCCTTTGAGTTTTCCATACGTATCTCACTGTAGGCCGAGCCCAGCTAAAAGCAGCTAGTAACCAAACAAACACCCGGGAGGACTGCCTTTTGGATTGTTTTTCAGGCCAGCCCTTAAAAAAAACCGTAGCCTTGTTTTAAAATAATGCTATCAACAGAAACAGTGAATAAGCTGCCAAAGACAGCTGTGAGGAGTTGTGTGTTTACGCAAGACACAATCAAGAGATTAGCGTTAGATAACCCAACAAACGGCGATCAGATTAGGTACAGGGTGAGTTTGCTCTGCTTCATCCCAAAGAGCTGTGGCAAAAATATATATATTTTAATTTTCAAGGGTTTCAAGGGTGTTTTTTTCCACAAACCAAAAACCTCTTTAAATTGATTTTATGATTGCTTTGGATTAAATAAAATGATTTACCATAATTCGTAGGTTTGACTTTTCCATATTCCAGTTGATGAATACCCAAATGCAGATTGATTGATTGATTAGGCTTTTAAATTCCCAAGGGAACATAGGCCATCGATGAAACCCCTCCATCCCCTCCGGTCTTGTGCCCTCCGATCCAGTTGTTGCCATGACAGCCCAAATGCAGGCTGGGTAGAAAAAAAAAATTGATCAGTGATTTTGCTTGGACAGCGGTTATTGTGATTGAAACTTGTTACAATGAAACTTATTAAAGCAATGGTTATGGTCAGTCAAGGGCAACAGATATGAATTATTATGGAGAGGAAGTTGTCCTTATCGATTCGCTGATTGTTTCAGGAAGTGTAACTGCACGGTATTCAGAGTTTGATGGTCCGTGCTGAGTAAACCTCCCTTACTGTGTGTGGGTTGAATGATTGCCCCCCATCTTTGTCTTACCTCTACATCCCATGATCCCTTTGTTCCTGTTATGTATTTACTGGGAGACTCTATGGTAGGGTGGGTTTCAGTCAGAGATAACAGAGTTGACTCTGAACGTACAATCTGGATATTCAGTGTGTGAGGTTATTTCCTGGTTAGAGAGTGCTTATTGGAGCATCGTTGACGCCAGGATTTTGTGAATCGGTCAGAGATTATTTTTCTGGGCGGTCCTGCATTCCTCTTTTGTATTCCTCTAAAAGCTAATCGTGTTCCTGACTGCTTCTCCTCACCTGTCCCCTGGTACAGTGGTTCTCAATGGGGTGGGGGTGGGGGGGGGGGGGGGGGGTAGCCTGGGGCCCCAGCCGGTTACTACAACATCAAAATTTCGAAATTTTAAAAATCACTTTTAGGCTTTTTTGGGGTTAAATGGATTCAACTTGACTAACTGCATTGATGTTTGTACAGATGGAGTCGCAGTCATGTCAGGCAGGCAGGTTATCATGTCTCCTGTGAAGGGGGTGGGGGTGGAATATTTACATGGACACAGGGACCCTTGGGGGCAGAAGTGTCGAGAAGCACCGCCCTAGACTGTTGCAGGGTCGGTTCTGAAATGTGAGGGGAGCTGACTGTTCTTTCAGCAGCAGGTGATTGGTGGACGCTGAATGTTTGTGGGGTGAGAGGGGTTTTCTGTTCTCAGAGAACTTGAACCTCTTTTCATGGGCAGAATATCTTTGAAATGCAATAAAAGATATCCAGCTACTCAGAAATCAAATGACCTGGCTCGGTTGATGCAAGTGGAGTTCACCTTTGAATCTGATTATTGATTTATGGGCTGAAATTCTTCCCCTGAGTGCATGTGCACCTGTTGGCCTTGCTTTGCAGCTTGTGCTGAGGAACCATTCCGAAGGCATCACAGTGCTCATCTTTTAATCTGAAGGGTTTTACGTCTTGAATGGAGAGGACAATTAGCTGTCTAAAGAAACTATAAGCCGGTGCAGTTAACCCCTTAGGGTGTGACGTGTTCTTAACTGAGCATTCTAATGCTGTATGTAACAATAACTACTGGTAACTGAAAGCAATGGAGTTCTGGAACACTGGTTTAGAATTTTGAAGAAAAAAAACACAAAAAAAAACAACTACTCTTCAAAGGGTTAAAGCGGGTTAAAGAAGAACGCTAAATAGTTAATATTGACAATTGCACGGGGGTGTAGGGTTTATAGAACCCTGTCGCAATTCTGTTGGGTGATATTGGAGACGGTGAGACGAGCCAAACTCGTGTGTAACGATTCTCCTTCTCGTTTAAATCCTTACCTGGTCACCTTTGAGAGGAAACACTGAATGGACGCGTGCTCACCTCATTGGTCTTTTGTATCCATTGCGTTTCAGGGGCAACAATGCTGGGCAGAGTGTAGGTAAAGTACCGGCCTTCAGTGAAGTGATGAGTCTGGAGCTGAATCCTGGCTTTGCCAGTGCTGACTGTCGCTAAGGGAGACCTGTCGTGAGAAACGCAGTCTGACTGCGCAACTCCACTGCAGCCCACAGTGTCAGGATATCATTGCATCAGTACCTAATCCCATCGTCCCATCCATCCATCTATCCCATGATTCAGTCCATCCATCCATCATCCATTCATTCATCCATCCCATGCATCTCATCCATTCATCCCATTCATCCATAATCCCATCCCGTCATCTCATCCATCCATCCCATTCATCATCTATCATCCCATCCATCCATCTATTCCATCCATCCATCCATCCATCCCATCATCCCATCCATCTTTCTCATTCACCCTTCCATCCCATCCATCCCATTCATCCATCCATCCATTCCATTCATCCATCCCATCTATCTATTCCATCCATCATCCATTCATCATCCCATCCACCCATTCATAATGTAACCTACTTATTCCTGGCCAGGGTAAGGGGGGGGGGGGGTGGGTGGAGTCTATCCCAGCATGCTTTGTGAAAGTCACCAGTCCATCAACAAGGGACACACATCATTCACGCACACACTCATACCAAGGGGCAATTTAAACCCTCCATTTAATCTAACCTGCCTGTCTTTGGCCTGTGGGAGGAAATCCACACAGACACGGGAAGAACGTGCAAACTCCATAAAGAATGATCACGGCTGGGATTCAAACCCAGAACCTTCTTGCTATGAGGCACCAGTGCTCCCCACTGCTACCCTAGCCCAGTGTAAATTCAATACATTCAGACTCTGCAAACAGCAAAAGTGCTTCAGGCCATGATTCCTTTCAGGGAGCACAGCAGCACCCTTACACGGCTTCAAACCTGCAGCCTCCTGGTTACAGGCTCGGCTCTGTTATCTCATACGGGTTATCCCTGTCTAGCAACCTTCTGTGGGACCCGTTCAACAATCATTCACTTCACAAGAAAGGAACTACATTCTGAGTAATAGATGGCAAAAACACAAATTAAATACCCCTTAAAAACGAAGCCTGTGGGAAAAGCGCTATTTTTTAAGCACCACAAGGACGCTGGTCGAGGAGAATCCAGCCGACCGGTTTTATTACGGGCACAGACGGATTTGGTTATGTGGCCGGTATTTATGCCATTTTATGGCTGATGGATTCCCAGTGGCTTGTTTTGCATTCAGCTAGAAAACAAAGACTGAGGCCAGGAAGCAAAAAAAATCTATTCTTTTTAATGCATCTTCCCCATTTTTTGACATATGCCCATGGCCCAATGGACAATATTGAATACCGATTGGCTATCACTTCATCTAGGCTGACAGAAGTCTCCTCTGATTGGTTCGTGTGCAGGTGCCTGCTGGGTACTTATGCCAGCTCAGTAGAGGTGGACTGTGGAGTGGAAATCAATAGCGAGTTTGGTGGACAGGGTTTTCAGATCAATTCAGTGCAGTTCCATTGTAATTAAATTCAGTTAAGCTTCATTTTGCATTTTGCTAAGTGCAGCCGATCATTTCAAAATGGGACAAAAGCAGGTTTAAAAAAATTGCGTTTTGCTGTTAGATGGAATGTTGGACTCAGTAAGTACAGGTGAGAAGGGTAAACGGATTTTGAAACAGGTCAGGTGACTTCAGTCTTCCTTGATGCCATCAGATGTTGGCTAGTTTTGCCTGACGTTGCTTGACGCTGTCTGAAGCTGCCTGATGTTGCTTGGAGTTGCCTGATGTTCCCTGATTTTTTTCCGAAGTTGATTGATGTTGCCCATAGTTGCGGATGTTGCCTGATGTTGCCTGACGTTGCCTGACGTTGCCTGAAGTTGCCTGATGTTGCTTGAAGTTTCCTGAACTGATGTTGCTATGGTATTGCCTGATATGCCTAATACATTATTGGACATTGTCTGACATTTGTGTGTGTGTGTATGCTGGGGAGTTTGTGTGTGCATTCTGATGTGTGTGTGTGTGTACATGTCTGTGTGTGCGTGTGCCTGTATGTGTGCATGCTTGTGTGTGTGCACGCGTGTGTGCTTTTGGGTTCATTTGAACAGCTCCTCCCATGTCCCAGATATCCAAGACCAGGATGTTTCTAAAATGTCCCATTTTGCACTTAATCCCTGGTACAGGGATCTGCTATTTGCAGATGTTTTTTTTTTTGTTTGTTTTTTTGGAAGGGACGCGGAGGGGGTTGGGGGGGTAATCCTTCCAGTCAGGGCTGTCCAGGACAGTGTCTGCACCCTAATTTCCAGGCTCGGGTGTACTCATGGTCGGAACAGTCTCTCATGCACCCTTCCCCTCCTCCCCTCAGCACCCTCACTGCCCCCCCCCCCCCTCCCCCCCATCCCCGTTCTTTGTTTGCCAGTTAAGCTTCAAGCCCCCCCCCATTTGTTCCATGTCTGTCACCGGCTTATTCTTTAAAAGAAAAATAATTGATTTTTGCGATAGATAACGATCTCCCAGATAATGGGGACCGGAGAGGTGAGGGTGCCGAAGACATCTGCCCCCCCCACCCCACCCCATTTTAACCGCAGGCAGTCGTTAATGGCATTTACATAGCAGCTTGCAGGACCAGAGAGTACTTTTACCAATGATTAACATAATAATCGCTGTCAAAAAGTTATTTTATATAGCTGAGCAGGATCTCACAGTGCTTTTAATAATAATAGCAGTAATAATAAGAAGAGTAAGAAGAAGAGGAAGAAGAAGAAAAGTGTTTTCATTTATACACTGCCATTCTTCTCAGGATCACGAAGTGCTTTACAGCACAACTTACCGACCCGGAGGAGGTGGGATGAACTCACCTCAGCAGCGCCCCCACCTGGGTGACGCACGGCACCACACCTGTCAGCCACGCTTCGGCTTTAGCAGTGGAGCTCGGGTTCGAGGAGGAACCGAGACGGCCGAACACACACCTGCCACTCCAGGTGTTACCCACTGCGCCGCAGTAGTGACAAAAAAACACACACCTGTCACTCCAGGTGTTACCCACTGCGCCGCAGTAGTGACAAAAAAACACACACCTGCCACTCCAGGTGTTATCCACTGCGCCGCAGTAGTGACAAAAACACACACACCTGTCACTCCAGGTGTTACCCACTGCGCCGCAGTAGTGACAAAAACACACACACCTGTCACTCCAGGTGTTACCCACTGCGCCGCAGTAGTGACAAAAACACACACACCTGTCACTCCAGGTGTTACCCACTGCGCCGCAGTAGTGACAAAAAGGAAGGAGATAGAGAGGAAGAGAGACAGAGAGAGAGGGAGTTCAGTGGAAGTACAGAGAGAGAGAGACAGAGAGGGAGTGAGAGAGAGAGAGAGTGACAGAGAGAGAGTAAAGAGATGCCCTGGCTTTCCATGGTGGTCCACGCTGCCACAGCAGCCGTCTGAAATGCTTTCAGAATCGATGAGGGTTTTGCTGGAAAGTTCTCTCATTATACGGCAGGACACCAGGCCTAACCCGGTCTTACAGACTCCTGCTGTCCTTTCCTTCGGTGTACACAGTGTGTGAAAGTTTTGTGAAAGCATATCCACACACACACACACACTCACACAAATCCATACCATGCACGCACACACACACACTCACACAAATCCACACCATGCACACAAACACACACACACACACACACAAACACACACACACACACACACACACACACATACACACACTCACACACACACATCCACACACACGCACACACACACACATCCTCACCGCGTCACGCACTGAGCTGAAGACTAACCCCTGGACCAGGCGAGACGCAGTCACGGCTCAGCTCCTGCTCTCACCTTCTGTGGCAGATAGCGCTCGCTCTCACTGAAACCTGACGTGTGTCACGTATGTGCCGCCGTAGGTGGAACAGGGTGGGGGGAGGGGATTTCGCCAAACTACCAATGAGCGCAACATGGCGTTCCTTTTTTTCCTTTTTTTTGCCCCCTCTCCCCTCCCAATATGGATAGCACCCTAGACCCATATTGCCTATGCCTAGAACCGGCCCTGTACCATGCCTGTGTATGTAAATACACACACACACGTTCGTATCACAGGGGCACATAAAGACGTATATCTCTGCACCAGTTGGCTGATAGGCAGTCTGTCTGTTCGTTTCTTGCCCATCCCTCACTCACAGACGCACACAGTTCGCTGCATGTAATGTCCGCTTAACCAACCGGCAGCAGCAGCACACAGTATGCCGTGTATGAATATGTTATATTTTTTGAAGTATATTATAAAAGAAGCAAAGCATTATTAAAATGTGTAAGAGTTGGCTTCTCTCTTACAGATAATTTTTTTTGACAGACACACTGAAATGCTTTTTTTTTTTCGTTTTTTTTGTTTGGTTTGTTTTTTTCCCCAAATGAAATGCAGACAGCTCACTGAGTCAGCTGTGAGGTGATGCTGGTTAGCTGTGTATTTCACAGCTTAAAAATATTTTTAGGTGCTGAAATAGGCCCTGTGGCTCCCCAGGTCCTGGGCAGGTTGCTGCTGCAGCTGACTGCAGTCGGGGGGCCCTGGGGACTTGGGGGGGGGGGCAGGTTTGGTCAGAGCCATTTCAGGCTAGTTAGAGCAGTTATGAGGAGGTACAGCATCGTGGGTGCATCCAGGAATTTTTTTTTTTTTTGGGGGGGGGGGGGGTGGTTTGCTCACCTTAATGAAGGCTGTGAATGGGGAGGGGGGCACCTGGAGGGAATGGGACTAGGGGACTAAGTGCATATCTTTGTATGCTTGCGCATGAGTGTGTGTGAGAGAGAGCATGTGCGTGAGTGTGCACATGTGTGTCTGTGTGGTGTGTCTGAGTGGTGTGTGTGTGCGTGCGTGCGTGCGTGCATGCGTGTGTGTGTGTGAAATTGTGAACCCACCATGTGCATTGTCTTTGTTTTAGTTTCTGCTCTTGATCCTTGCAGCGGTTGATGAACAGTTCAGGTTTCTCCAAACTCCCATATTTCCAGCTTCTTTTGAGGAGCTCGAATGGGTTTTCTGGAGGTGGCGTTCAGGAGTGGGGGGGGGGGGGGGGCATGGGCCACAAGCAGGTTTTCATTTCTTTCTAAATCCTGGTGGTTCAGGTGCCCTCAGTTAAGGAGGCTCCAGCGCTTCCGATAATCTCGGCTTTCGATTGCCCGCGGCTGGGCGTCAGACCCTCTTCCAGCGGTGGCAGAATATCGGCTATCGGAGGAGAAACCGCGGCCCCGCGCCCCTGTCCAATCGGCGGAACTGGGGATTTTTAAAGATCGAGGTATCGACCGGAACTCCAGCCGAACCGGGGCGGAACGCCGAGGCGCCTCGGGCGACGTCGGTCCCGGCGCCCGTCCCGTTCGTGTCCGATGGGTAGGAACCTGCCGCCTGGGCCGGAGGTACAGCATCGGCGGCCTTTTTGTCAGAGGTGGCCGCGAGCGGAATCTCTTTCCGGCCGCGGAGAGGGACGAGGAAAAGGTCCAGCTGCGTCGAAATGCTTCGAGACGGCCGGCTGCCCTTCGGCCGAGCGCGTCGCGTTCTCGCCTCCCTGTTCACTGCGCGCCGCTCGCCGCGGCGTGAGCCGTCGGGCCGCGTGCGCGCGCGAGCCGGGGACGAGCGGGGAGGAGGCGGCCCGCGATCTCCGAGCCGCCCCTGGCCTGAAACGGAGCGGACGACCGCAAACAAAACGAACCTAGACGAAACAGGCGAATCTCTGCCTTTAGTTTAATACCACGTATAAGCTCGCGAAAGGGCGGGGGTGTCGCGTGGACTAACGAGATTTTTTTTCCGTCGCCGTCCGTTTTTGCAGCCGTTTATCCTCGTAAATGTGATGGGGGAGGCCATCATCTCCTTCTGTCCCCGGACGCCCCCCCCCCCACCCCCCACCCCCTAACATCATCATTTCAACAAAACATGCTTACTAATAGACTAGGGCATACCATATTATGGGCAGAAATGCTCTTTGTTCCACATATTGCGTCTGGGGGACAAATTTCGGGTTGCTATAGCCGATGACTAATGTGTGGCACGAATGTAATTAATTTTCTGAATCAAAACAAACTAAATTAAACCTGGATTAAAGGGTATTAAATGAATAATATTACAGATATGCCCCCCCCCCCCCCCCTTCCGTTAACAATTTCACCAGCATCAGCTCAGCATTATTGAATATGGTCACCTTAGCAACTGTGTTGAGTTGCGCATTCGAGTGGAGAGGAATGCTGACAATGTTCCGGAACAAACCAGAAGAAAACTTCACCGTACCGTGAAGGGTGCCTGCGTGTAGAATTTAGGCTGCCGTGTGTTAAATTGCCTTCCGGAGCGTTCTTTTCCCTTTTTTGCCGGGATTCTAACGGCCGTTTATTTCGGTTGTCTGGGTTTACAGAGGCTGCAGAGTCTGCCCCACAGAAATGAAATGAAGAGTAATCCCCCATTGTTCTGAGCGGGACCAGTTTTTTTGTTTTATTTTTTTTAAAGATGGGGGCTCTGTCTGACCGTGACAGTGACCCAATTCTGCCGGGAACTGCAGAGCAAAGAGACATTGCTTGCTCACGCACAGTCTTATATAAACACATATCCTTCTTCGCGCAAGCTCACACACTCACACACTTACACACACACAAACATGCATGCACTGACACACACACAGGCACACACACATGCACACACACACACACACACGCCCATTTACACACACACACGCACATGCACTCATATACAAACACCCACACACACACAGCTGTCTCAGGCACATCCCATATCTCCTCCAGTCATGGTCTCTCGCCTCTGCATTAGTCACTGCCTCAGCACATCCAAAGAATATAAATACCAAACAGCTCCAGAAAAATGGCCCCCTAACTCCAAATACCTCCCAAAAATATACCGGCAAATCCCCCGGAATCCCTTGCACACCTCAATGCGCTCAACCCCACCTCAATGTGTTCACCCCCACCTCAATGCGCTCACCCCCACCTCAATGCGCTCACCCCCACCTCAATGCGCTCACCCCCACCTCAATGTGTTCACCCCCACCTCAATGCGCTCACTCACACCTCAATGTGCTCACCCCCACCTCAATGCGCTCAACTCCACCTCAATGTGCTCACCCCCACCTCAATGCGCTCACCCCCACCTCAATGCGCTCACCCCCACCTCAATGTGCTCAACCCCACCTCAATGCGCTCACCCTCACCTCAATGTGCTCACTCACACCTCAATGCGCTCACCCCCCACCTCAATGCACTCACACCCACCTCAATGCGCTCACCGCCACCTCAATGCGCTCACCCCCACCTCAATGCGCTCACACCCACCTCAATGCGCTCACCCCCACCTCAATGCGCTCACACCCACCTCAATGCGCTCACCCCCACCTCAATGCGCTCACCCTCACCTCAGTGTGCTCACCCCCACCTCAATGCGCTCACCCCCACCTCAATGTGCTCACCCCCACCTCAATGCGCTCACCCCCCACCTCAATGCGCTCACCCCCACCTCAATGCGCTCACCCCCACCTTAGTGCGCTCACCCCCACCTCAATGCGCTCACCCCCACCTTAGTGCGCTCACCCCCACCTCAATGTGTTCACCCCCACCTCAATGCGCTCACCCACACCTCAATGCGCTCACCCCCACCTCAATGAACGTGACTATATTTGCTCTTTTCCACAGATCCTCAGCCAAAATTCAAATTCCATTTCATTTGGAAAAGCATAGTATTAAATAAAGCCCAAATTAATACACATATGCACTCACACACACTCACATACGCAAACAGACACACACACACACACACACACACACATGCTCCGACTCTCTCTCTCACACACACACACACACACATACACTCACTCATTCACTCTTTCTCACACACACACACACTCATTCAGACACACACACTTACATTTACACACTGACACACACACACACTCATGCATGTGCATGCAGGAACGCACGCACACACACACCCACCACACACGCACACAAACACACACACACACACGCACACATACACACGCACGCACACACACAAGCACACACACACGCGCACACACAAACACACGCATGCACACACACACACACACACATGTATGCACGTGTGCACACAAACACACACACAAACACACGCACACACACACACACGCATGCACGCGCGCACACAAACACACACACACATACATACACGCACACACACACACACACACACACACACACATGCACACACTTGCATCTCCTGTAAGACTTCCCTTATTAAGGCAGAGCTGTCGGAGCCGGTCCACGCCCTGTGCTGGTGGTGTTGGTGGGGGGGGGGGGGGGGCATCCCTTTTTTATATTTTGTGCTGAGAATAGCTTGATTATGAGCGCTGGGTGAGCGCTGTTCTGGGCGCTCCGGCGGAAACGAGCAGCGCCTGAGTGTCAAGCAGACGACGCCGGCGCCTTCGGGCCTGGTCCCCAGCGGGTTTTTTGTAGGGCTGTGTGCTCTGTGTCGTGTGGAGTTGTGCTGTAGGGCTGTGTGCTCTGTGTCGTGTGGAGTTGTGCTGTAGGGCTGTGTGCTCTGTGTCGTGTGGAGTTGTGCTGTAGGGCTGTGTGCTCTGTGTTGTGTGGAGTTGTGCTGTAGGGCTGTGTGCTCTGTGTCGTGTGGAGTTGTGCTGTAGGGCTGTGTGCTCTGTGTCGTGTGGAGTTGTGCTGTAGGGCTGTGTGCTCTGTGTCGTGTGGAGTTGTGCTGTAGGGCTGTGTGCTCTGTGTCGTGTGGAGTTGTGCTGTAGGGCTGTGTGCTCTGTGTTGTGTGGAGTTGTGCTGTAGGGTTGTGTGCTCTGTGTTGTGTGGAGTTGTGCTGTAGGACTGTTCACTCTGTGTTGTGTGGAGTTGTGCTGTAGGGCTGTGTGCTCTGTGTTGTGTGGAGTTGTGCTGTAGGGTTGTGTGCTCTGTGTTGTGTGGAGTTGTGCTGTAGGACTGTTCACTCTGTGTTGTGTAGAGTTGTGCTGTAAGGCTGTGTGCTGCATGTTGTGTGGAGTTGTGCTGTAGGGCTGTGTGCTCTGTGTCGTGTGGAGTTGTGCTGTAGGGCTGTGTGCTCTGTGTTGTGTGGAGTTGTGCTGTAGGGCTGTGTGCTCTGTGTCGTGTGGAGTTGTGCTGTAGGGCTGTGTGCTCTGTGTTGTGTGGAGTTGTGCTGTAGGGTTGTGTGCTCTGTGTTGTGTGGAGTTGTGCTGTAGGACTGTGCGCTCTGTGTTGTGTGGAGTTGTGCTGTAGGACTGTGCACTCTGTGTCGTGTGGAGTTGTGCTGTAGGGCTGTGTGCTCTGTGTCGTGTGGAGTTGTGCTGTAGGGTTGTGTGCTTCGTTCACTGTGAGTGGATGTCAGGATGTTGAATCTGCAGGTATTAGAGCCAAGTGCACATTTCTGTGAACAGGCATTTGACGCAAGTGTGAATTTTTCTGTCTGCTTGCCACATCACCCTACAGGGTCAAATATCTTTAAACCCCAGTTATAATTCTTTGTTTTCGCCCTAGTGTAGTGTATCTGCTTACTCACCAGCCTAAATTTATTTTCCATTTTCAACAAAATGTCTCTGGATCAGTTTTAAAGTGATTAGCTGTGAGCAGGGGTTATGTTAAGGGCTGGATAAGCCTGATCCTGGGTCAGTTCTTGGTGAAGTCTTCATATGGATCCTGAGAGGAATTTCTTGTTGCACCTGGATATCCCATGTACTCCAAATTACCAAGACCATACAGTACCACAGAAATTATGCGTGTCCAGAGTGGACAAGATAAGGAGTTCTCCGCACACAGAGGAAATAAGTGCCATGTCTTCAAATCAGACGTTAATTATGCACTCTTTCACAAACTGTCGCCCTGCTCCCGCAGCGTCAGGTTCACACACAGAACGCTCAATTCACATCAGAGCCCATTTTTAAATAAGCCAAACCATTTCTTTGGAAATAAGTGATTAAAAAAAAAGACGATTTTTAATTAAGACACACCACTCCTTTTGAATGAAGTGACATAAAGATGATGTTTTTGCCGTTGTCGCTGACAGGGACAGGCGGGACGGAGGCGGAATGACCGAGGCTGCGCGTCGCTGGGTATGAGAGCGCGTCGCCCCGAAGAGAAGAGGTGAGTCATCGCTGGCCCACGATGCGGCCTCCTCACCCAGCACCGCCACAGCCTCTCCTGTCTCTCAAACCCACCTGCACTGCCCCCGGGGAGAGGGGGGTGTGCGCATGCGTGTGCGCGTGTGTGCGTGTGTGAGTGTGTGAGTGTGCGTGTGTGCGTGTGTGAGTGTGTGAGTGTGTGTGTGCGTGTGTGTGAGTGTGTGCGTGTGTGTGTGCGTGTGTGTGTGAGTGCGTGTGTGTGTGTGAGAGAGAGAGAATGTGTATGAGTGTGTGTGTGTGTGTGTGTGAGAGAGAGTATATGTGTGTGTGTGATAGAGAGAGAGAGAGAGAGTGTACGTGTGTGTGTATGTGTGTATGTGTGTGTGTGTGTGTGTGTGTGTGAGTGTGTGTGTGTGTGTGTATGTGTGTGTGTGCAGCTGTCCTCATCTCCACCCCAACATACGCATGAATTTCATACACTCATCTCTTTCTCTCCATTTATCTGTCTCCATCTCCCTTCTGATTCACTTTCTTTCTCGCTCTTCTTCTTCTCTCTACTCTCTAATCTTTCGCTCTTCATTTATAATCTCTTTCCCCCCCTCCCTTTTTCTATCTGTCCATTTCCCCATCTCCCTGTTATCTCTCTCTCTTTCTCTCAGTGTGGATTTTCAATTTGAATAGAGCTTCATGGGCACGATAAACAAAACACAAAACAGCAACTGCAGCAACACAACAGCACACAGTAATCAGTTAATCTTTATTTACACAGCGCATTTCATCCATAACCAGGAATGACACCGTGTATCTATGAAATTCAGGTTTGTACCTGAAGTTAAGGGGAAGCAGAATAACATGCAGTATTCAGGCATGGGGGGGCTTCAGTCTTTTTCACGTTTTTTTTTTTGGTTGTTTGTTTTTTTTTGGCTGGTGCCTCGGTGGCCCTCTCTCCCTCAGGCCGCTGCTCACCTCCATCCTTCCCCTGCATCTGTCAAACGTGGGGAAATGCAGGATTAATGAAGCAAGCTGCAAGACAAAGTTTTCCCCCCGGTGGTTCCGCTGGCTGCGTTTTCAGAGAGAGCACAACTCTGTCCGTCTGTCTCTCTCCATTTCTCTCCCTCCCTCTCTCGCGCACACGTAACGTCTCCCTCCTCTGCTTCCTCTCCCTCTCTCTATCTCTTTTTCTCTCTCCGTCTATCTGTTTACCTCGGCTGCTAATGAAAATCTCACTGTGTGTGGGAATGTGGGACGGGGGAAGGGTCGCTCTTTCTTTGTCATCGTCTAGGTTCTTATTGCTTTAGCGGCACTCTTTGCTGAACAAATAAATCGCATTTGAGTTTGGTTTTGGATTTTAAAGAGAGACAGAGAGAAAAGAGAGATGAAGAGAAGGGGGGAGTGCAAAAATAGAGACCGAAAGTTTGAGCTGATGGCCCTTTCTGTAACCCCCTCCCCTCCCAAACCCTACCCCCCTACCCATGCAGGGAGGACCCAAGATGTTTGTGGAGTCTGTCGTCCGCTGGGGGTCATGGAGCGCCCTCCTGCTCTGGGTGGGCGTGGCCACGGGCGGGACCCCGGCCAGCTCCTCCCCCTGGCCCTGCCCCCCGCGCTGCTCCTGCCACCAGGAGCGCCTGGAGGCCAACTGCTCCTCCCAGCACCTCTCGTCCGTCCCCGAGGGCTTCCCCCGCGACACCCGGCTCCTGGACCTCTCCCGGAATCGGCTGAAGACGCTGGCCCGCCGGGGGTTCCTGGGCCTGCCCCAGCTCCGCCAGCTGGACCTGAGCGCCAACGTCCTCTCCATGATCGAGGTGGAGGCCTTCCAGGGGCTGCCGGGCCTCCAGACCCTTCTGCTGGGGGGCAACCGGCTGAAGATCCTCCCCGTGGGGGCGTTCTCTGGCCTGCCGGGCCTCCGCCTGCTGGACCTGTCGCGGAACGAGATCCTGGTCTTCCTGGACCACACCTTCCGGGAGCTGGGGGGGCTGCGGAGGCTGGAGGCCGGGGAGAACGACCTGGTGTTCGTCTCGCCCCGGGCCTTCTCGGGCCTGGCCGGCCTGGCCGAGCTGGAGCTGGACCGCTGCAACCTGACCTCCGTCCCCACGGAGGCGCTGTCCCAGCTCCAGGGCCTCTCGCGGCTGCGCTTCCGGAGGCTGAGCCTCGGCGCGCTGCCCAACGACTCCTTCCGCGGGCTGGGCCGCCTGCGGGAGCTCAGCCTCTCCCAGTGCCCCCGGCTGAGCGCCCTGGCGCCCAACAGCCTGCTGGGGCTCAACCTCACCTCGCTGACCGTCGCCCGCTGCAACCTCACCTCCGTCCCCTACGCCGCCGTGCGCCACCTGGTCTACCTGCGCCACCTGGACCTCTCGCACAACCCCATCGCCGTGGTGCGCGCCCACCTGCTGGGCGACCTGCTCCGCCTCCAGGAGCTGCACCTGGTGGGGGCGGGGCTCCTGAGGGTGGAGCCCGGGGCCTTCCGGGGCCTGGCGCGCTTCCGGCTGCTCAACGTGTCGGCCAACCGGCTGAGCACGCTGGAGGAGGCGGCCTTCCACGCGGTGGGCAGCCTGGAGACGCTGCGGCTGGACGGGAACCCGCTGGCCTGCGACTGCCGGCTGCTGTGGGTGGTGCGCCGCCGCCTCCGCCTGGACTTCGACGGGCGCCCGCCCGCCTGCCACACCCCCGTCCGGGCGCAGGGGCGGGGCTTCCGGGGCTTCTCGGAGGCGGAGCTCCCGGGCCTGTTCACCTGCCGGCCGGCCCGGATCCTCAACCGCAAGCCGCAGGAGGCCAGGGTGGAGGAGGGCCACACGGCGCTCTTCTCCTGCCGGGCCGACGGGGACCCCGCCCCGGCCATCTCCTGGCTCACCCCGCAGCTGGCGCCCCTCTCCCCCACGGGGCGCATCCGCGTGCTGCCCGACGGGAGCCTGGAGGTGCGCTACGCCCAGGTGCAGGACAGCGGCACCTACCTGTGCGTGGCCGCCAACGCCGCCGGCAACCAGAGCTTCTCCGTCGGCCTCCACGTCCGCGGCTTCTCCTCTTCCTCCTCCTCCTCCTCGTTCTCGTCCTCGTCGCGCAACCGCTCCTCGGCCTTCTTCTCCGAGGGCTGGGCCCCGCCTTCGGGGAACCCCGCCCCCGCCAACGGCTCCGCCCAGGGGGCCGGCCCCTTCCCCTTCGACGGCAAGACGCTGGTGATCGCCGTGACGATGGGGTCCCTCTCCTTCCTGAGCTCGGTGGTCATCTGCTTCGTCTTCATGTTCTTCTGGAGCCGAAGCAAGGGGCAGCTCAAGCACACCGCCACCATCGACTTCGTGCCCCGCCCCGCGGGGGGGGCCAGCCGGCAGGGCGGCGACCGCTTCGAGACGGGCAGGTTCACCATGAAGCTCATCTGAGAATGTGATTGGGCAGTGTTGGGGAGGGGGGCGGGGCTGTACCCCTTCAATTGGTTGCGGTTGCGGCGCTGAGCCAAGCGACTGCAGTAAAGCCAGGGGGCGCGGTTGCGAGTGTGGTCGTGGTCGCCAAGCAACGGGGTGGTGTCTCGGACCCGTGAACGCTCCTCAAACTGATGTGTGGGACACAAACTGAGAAGTCCTGGTAACGCCAAGCTGTGTCACCAGAGCAGTTCGCTTTTGGAGTTAGAAACTGGACTTTTCATTTTTTTTTTTTTTTTACATGGATATTTCAATGTGGCTATGTGTTCTCTCTAAGTCACACAGAAGTGTAACACTGGAGGTTTTTACACTAGTATATTTACATCTTAGACACACTTAGACACATTTACACAGAGCACCTTACACAGATTATTGTTATTTTTTAACACACAATCCATTTATACAGCTATATCATAATGGAACATCATAGTATAAAATGGTCTTTGAGCAGAAGCCAGTCTACACAGTTTTATTCAAAGAAACATTACTATTCTGCAGCTGTAAAAAAACAATAACTCCGCACTTTGAAAAGGATGCTATTGCAAACCCATAGTGTGAGAATTGATCAGGTTGGTTACATAAATAGGTTATTACTTCTACTAGCATAGCCCAGGTTAACGGAAGTGACACTATCTGCTACATTACAGACCATGACATAGTTCATTCTCTGTTTTGCTAGGGCATTTGTGAAAGAAAATCTATTGCGTTTGGACTTGAAATTAAAAAACGCTTGTATTACACCCTCGTTGTGTTTTTTGCGTGTTTTTTTCCGAAAGAGGTGCTAAGCACATACTTCCCGAGACCGACAATTTCGCAAGAGTGCAATGTACTTCTCTGAATATGTAACGGTCGGTATAATTCTAAACACACCTCATGTCGGATGCTCAGGCGTTTGCAGGCACACTGACATTTTTTCGTCCAGACGTATCCCACACACGAGTTAATTCCACCAGTGGAAGGCAAATCTCTCTCTCTCTCTCTCTCTCTCTCTCTCTCTCTCTCTCTCTCTCATAACCCAGAAAAATAATAATCACGTGTATGACTGGGGATTTAAACCCATTTGGATTACCTCCGAGTGTTTCGACCCCCTCCTATATGGGCTTGTCTGGGCCACAGTCTCGCTTCATATCATCCTTTCGCAAAGGGGGCCAGGGCTTATATACGAAAACCTGCTGGCAGAGACCTTAAATATTTACCGTTCATTTTTTTCATGTCAATTCATATTAGTATTTTGTTGCACGCACTAACAGTGCCACCTTGCGGAAAGGGCAAACCGTTGTTTTGACAGCGCAATTTTTTAAATTATTGTATCCTTGTCAGATCTTACTTGATCTGTGATTACGTCGTTTGTCCTTTTCTCGTCTGTTTTGCTGTTCCCGGTGTGATTTTGAAGATTGCTATTGTCATTGTACATAGCAGATTACGGAAAAAATACGACAGACTGTGGACATGGTGAGTGTGTCTATTAATAGAATCGGATGGAAAGGAGAAGGGAGTTAGCGACAGATTGTAAACACTTAGAGATGCGATGCCAATCACTTGAGTTGACTTTACCTTATAATAATTTAATGCTTTGAGTGTGTATTAAAGCCTGCGCGCACTCTCTGCCAAATCCTCTTTTGTTAATGGAACTCTGCTCTGTGGGAAATCTTCTCCAACCGCTTTTTTGAATGATGATGTTTCTTACTTATGGAGCTGCCGCGTGCCCGGTCGAAAAGCGCGACCCAGGATGCAAGAGAAATCCCTAATTAAAGCACATTTGGTCTCACATTTTGGTTTGCAAATAAACTTTGATAAACAACAATGATCGTTGTTAGTCTATAACGATGAGACTAGTCAATGCTATCGTTGCTTCGTGTTCTAATATTGCCATCATACACTGATCAGCCACAACATTAAAACCACCTGCCAGGTGAAGCGAATAACACTGATTATCTCGTTACAACGGCACCTGTCAAGGGGTGGGATATATTAAGCAGCAAGTGTCAGTTCTTGAAGTTGATGTGTTGGAAGCAGGACAAATGGGCAAGCGTAAGGATCTGAGCGACCTTGACAAGGGCCAAATTGTGATGGCTAGACGACTGGGTCAGAGCATCTCCAAAACGGCGGGTCTTGTGGGGTGTCCAAGGAAGGACAACCGGTGAACCGGCGACAGGGTCATGGGCGCCCAAGGCTCATTGGTGCGCGTGGGGAGCGAAGGCTAGCCCGTCTGGTCCGATCCCACAGAACAGCTACTGTAGCACAAATTGCTGAAAAAGTTAATTCTGGCTACGATAGACAGGGGTCAGTGCATCGCAGCTTGCTGTATATGGGGCTGCGTAGCCGCAGACCGGTCAGAGCTGTTTTGGCGGCACAAAGGGGACCTATACAATATTAGGCAGGTGGTTTTAATGTTGTGGCTGATCGGGGTATATCACACTAAAAGGCTAAATGATAACATATAAAAAGAATTGGGAATTACCCGCCTTTTCTTGTAGTTTCCGTCATAAAAAATGGTTTGAAAACTTCGGCAGACACATGGCCCCATTGCTTATCAAAGACATGAAGACATGCTCACGCCGGCAATCAAGGCTAAATGAGCCTTATTGAGCGGTTGTTGTTGTTGTTGTTGTTGTTGTTGTTGTTGTTATAAACATGGATATGAGCCTTGTGTGGCTCTTGATTTAATCTCGTTACTTATTTCCAAAGGAGGCCTACACAATCGAACTTTATATTTTCATGCCGCAACAGTCCTGAAAACAGTCTCTAGTCATTGAAATCACGCGTATGCACGTTTCCGCCTGTCAATATTACTCAGTTCAGCACCACAGACAACTACCGCCCGTGATAAAGCATTAAGACAGGGTCATCCCATATAACTCCAAGGGTTCCCAGCCCGGTCACTTGCGTTGCATCAACACAAAGCTTCACGTCAGCTGTTCATTAGCCCACAATGCACCAAAACACTAAAGGTGATCGGCACGCGACCGGAATATCTGCTGTGCTTTCTTTGCATTCAGTTCACGTTTTGCGTTCTTAAATTACATCAGAAAATGAAGTAAGAACGGTGTCTCGTGGCGAAGCCTGTAGAGCACTGTCCACATGTTCATTACGTCGGCTGTTCGAGTCCGACCGCGCGACCCTTGTCGCATGTCTCTCCCTCTCTTTCCCCGTCCTTCCTGTTTCTCTACACTGTCCTGTCCAATAAAGTAGGAAAAAGCCCATAAATATATTTTTTAAAAGGAAATGAAGTAGGAACAGCAAGGATCAAAATGTATATTTTGTAAATATACGAGTGTACCAATGTACCAAAAACACTTTTTAGACACATTTTCATAAAATATATGAAAAAGTGTCTAAAAAGATACAAACGTCTCTCACTGGGGTGCCACCGGAACCCCATAGATAATACATGAAATCCTATCCCCCAGCCAGCAATGTATATAATTAATTTATAGCAATGTATAATTTGTCTTTTTTGCTTGTAAATGGTAGTGCCGTAAAAACATTTGCTCATTTCCTGATTTCCTCCATTTCTATATTTATGGTTTCAGATCTAGAGACAAAATTTAATATTTTGGTTGATTGAGTAACTAAGAGGGCAATCACTGTTCACAACGGTTAAATGGGCGTTTGATAACTTTTTTCATTAAATAAATGAAATAATAATTTTAAAGATGTGTTTTGTGTTTACTCAGGTTCCCTTTGTCGAATATTACATTTTGTCTAAAGATCTGAAACCATTCTGTGTAACAAATACGCAATAATAAAGGAAATCAGGAAGGGGGTAATTTTCACCTTTTCATGGCACTGTAGGCCTATTTATTAGTCTCAAAAATTACTTACTGGGAACTAAAAAAATTATATTTACTAAAAAATGAGGACTTTCAGGGTACATTTGGGAAATGTATTTCTTCAAGGACAAACTGCTTATATTTCTGAGAATGAATGCGCCAACGCTTTAATGAAAAATTGGCTATAGGCTATAATTGAGACTTATGTTCATGGTATATTCTTTTGACATAAGGTGCAATCTATTGAGCAATTAAAGTGCCCACGATGAAACACGTTTTTATGAATGCTCTTGGCTGAATAGGTGTATGGTAGCCTGTTGAGCATATGGGGAACTTGATTTAGGTCCAGAAGGCTGTAGGTTCAAAACCTGGTGAGACCTGGCCGTTGTACCCTTGAACAAGGCCTTTAATCTTTATTGTAGTGATTAAAAACCTCCGCCGATATAAACAGATGTGTATTGCGTTAAAAGCTTTCCGTGAAATGTCTGTCGGCATAGAACGTCAACCGTGGAATCATGTCAGGGTAATTCACTAAACTGAAGTCTGCCATAGGCCGTGGTCACTCCTTATTTCCAGTTTAGTCTGCAGTACTTTACCAACAAGTGTTTAATTCTGTTGAGCGGCAGGTCAAAGTGGAGATTTAATCTATAATCTCTGAGAATAGCCTCTGATAAACAAAGCAAAACAAAAAAATCCCAAGAGATCAACAAACACTGCTGCGCGGGCGTGGGTAAGCGAGCGCGCGCCTGTGCACGTGTGCATATCTGTGTACGGTTCTCCTGAAAGAAAAAATAAATCTCCAGCTCTGTTTAAATGTTTGAATGAAGTCAGGGGTCTGCGCACAACCCCCGTTTTTCAACTGAGCTGGGTGAAAGCCAGATGAAAGCCAGTCCATTCCTGCGTCTCAGGATCCCAGATTAGATTGGTTCCCAGACCCGTGAAAGCACATTGCATTTCCTCATTGAATGAATTCCTTCCTGAATATTCGATTTTTTTATTTAAAATTGTATTCGGTTTTCATTCAATAAAACACAAAGTGCTATATGAATGCTAGGCTACCAAAAATGCTTTAGGCTACAGTATTATTTTATATATATATATATATATATATATATATATATATATATATATATATATATATATATATATATATATATATATATATTAATCGTGCATACACAAAGAAACCATACAGATTTATTAGCCTATATGACACCTGTGATAGGCTATATTTTGGATTTATGAAAAAATAATTAAGGACGGATATTGCTGTGTTTTTGCGAAGTGCCTGCATGCTACTCTCACAAATCTGAGCTTTCCTATCTGCAGTCTCAAGAAACCATGACAGGGTTCGGTTATGAAAAACCGTCCATACGGGCCGCCAATAAAGCCAGTTGCGATAAACTTCTCAGTCATGTTGGTCCTGACGATGCCACACAAACGGCTGGGACTGATTCACACAGGAAGCTGAGGGCTGACTGGAAGTTGTAAAAGTAGCCTATTTCATTACACTCGGTTCACTGGCTAAAATACAGAGACTGTAAAAAATAGCTAAAATATCACGCGCCTTGTGAGTCATTTTAAAGTGTTCGACGACGTGCACCAAAGTCAGGTTGTCTTAAAACAATAGCCTATAAACGCTCGATTTACACCTGCAAATAAAGAAAACGCTTTTCCAAATCTAGCCTAAATTTAGGCGAAATAATAAACCCTTCAAACATGACTCCACTAATGCTTAGAATCTGTATGCAACACGTTTTTTTCTGATTGTTGGCAAAAATGACTTAATCTGTAAGACACCGAAGCATAGGCTATCTGTTTGGAAATCTGTAACTAAGAGGTTGCACAATTTTTCATTTCTATATTTATGATTATTATCTTTTTTATAGGCTATTCAAATACTTGAATGTCAGCCTAGTGAAAAGTCAATACATTTTTGAAAACTGTAGAAATCATCATTCGTTTAATTATTTTATGAATGATTCAAAATAAGCAATGTCACGAAAAATGAGCAGCTCATAAAACCGGTTTCTATCAGCTAGGAACCAAAATAAAACGAAGAAGAAGTAGGAACCAAAATATCAGGCTTCTGTACGAACGCCAGTGGGGACCTTCTTTAATCGGCGTCGCACTGTCATGCTTTTTTGGTCCCTCCGTTTTTGTTGAGAGTAACATTTACAGAACACTTACAGCTTTACTAAATCATGGTAACTACGTGTTATTGAAGAAAACAAGTATTTTCACATTTATTTCGCTTTTAAAGGGAAACTGGTGTTTTGCTGCATTGCTTACCGGCTAACCATGTGGTGTCGGAGCCGTTATGTCCTTGAAGGTCTCGCCCGGGAGTTCAGTAAAGTGACGGTTTCTCCTGTTCAAAACTTCTCACAAACTGCGTGCAGGGTAAGCGTTTAAGGGTATCTAGTAAGCATTTGTCAGGGAATGTGCTACTTAGCTTGTACATTGACAATACATGCTTAATTACTGTACAATTGATACCTGTACGCCTCTACAATACACTTAGCTAGGTTAGCTAGCTACGTAACCAGCTTGTTAGTTTATCCCTGGAAACTAAATTCAGAAACCGTGTATATGAGTCATACAGGTGAATCGATATGTTATTTAAATCCGTTTAACTCAAGGAGATCGACGCCCCTATTTGGTTTAATAAAGATGGAATAAAAGCTCGTTTCAGCAAGGATCTGCCTATATTGACCCGCCCTATTGTTTTATCATACACCTGTAATTGCACTGATTCATGTAGGCTAATGTATCTCATTTGCTAGCGAATGGCTATATCTGGCTATCCCGTTTTTTCGTGCTAATTAAGACAATTTGATCGGTAACAATGATTGTTAGTCACACACGCCCAGTTTTTAGTTGAAATTTAGTCTTCTACACAGGATTTCGTCCCTGTATAGCTCACTGTGTACAGGCAGCGTTGGTGACATCATTTTCTCCGCGCAGAACACGGTCGTTGTTGAGCGATGGTGGCAGGTACCGCTCTCGAAGGAAGGACGGCCGCCGCGGCTCCACCCCAGGCGGCATCGGGTCTACAAATTGGTGGAAGACACCAAGCACCTTCCGAAGGAGAAGATGGAGCTCATTCTGACACAGACCGTTCCCAGTGAGTCGGTGAACCAGCAGCGGGATTCGATCACATTCTCTGACCTCTGATTCGACTGGTCTGGCCTTCCGCTTTCTGGCAAGAAATCACACGAGTTTACAGCTGGATACTCGGCTGAATTATGGATTAGAGAAACGCTATACGCTGTGTTATAAACTGAAACTGTGTTGAATTTTACAGCATGATTGCTATTATTGCTCTGTGGCTGGTAGTGCTGTTGGTTTTCATTCTTCCCCTCTAAACATGGACTGAATTAGACCTGGAACACCAAGCCACCCGGTGACATTAATCACTCAATTAATCGGTTATGAAGGAAGATAATCCGTACTACTGACCTCAAAAGCCAGATTTGAGTATTTGGGTAGTACAGTGTACTACCAATTCTGAAATCTCTTACTTCTCTGCTGGTAGTCACATTAATGCAGGGAGGAGAAAGGATGGTGAAACACTGTTTAAGATGTGCTCCTCAATTTGTATGGTGTCAGAGTTTGGGGGCCGGGGAGACACAGTCATCGTGAAGAAGTCTGTGGGGCGCAACAAGCTCCTGGCAGAGGGGCTCGCCGTGTACCCCTCCCCCGAAAACAAGCAGATATTCCTGGATGAAAAAAAGGTGAGGGCGTGCTCCTTCGTTTATTTGCTCGTATGGTTTCCTTATGCATTTAAACTCTCAAAATGGCTGCTGGAAGCGGGTAAATGCATTTATTTAAGCTCTCAAAATGGCCGCCGGAAGAGAGTAAATGCACAGTCTCGCTGTAAGACGCCGAATGTAAGTGAGATGGTAAGAAATGAAGAATTGAGCACGTGTTGCCATTCTGCCTGAGTATTCATGTGGATGTCGCCGTGTTACGGTGTCACAGTCTCTACATGTCAGAGGTGGAAAGTCCGGGGGTCAGAAAGTCCTGCCGTGTGTTTCTTCCACCCCCCAAACTCAGCCAGCTGATTTCACTAATCAGCTCTACCTCCTGACTGAAGAAGTGTGCTCATTAGCAAATACAGGTGGTTGGAACAAAATACCGGGGAGGACTTTTACTTTCTGAACCTGGACTTTCCGCCTCTGCTTTGTTTTCCCTGAGCGTCCTGGCGGGACGCCAGTGCGACCGCGGTATGCAGGCGCAGTATTCCGCTGAGGTCCAGTGCTCAGGTGTTTCGGTTCTTGTTGGTTCCCTTACAGCAGCTGCAGGAGGGGAAGCTGGAGGGGAGGACCCAGACTCGCACAGGAGAGCTGGTGAGAGCAGGGGCAGCCCAGGGGTGTGTTATACACCAGATCAGTCAGTGCAGGAAACCCCATGCACACACGTACACACACCCACACACACGTGCACATGCATACATGCACGCACTCACACACATGTAGACACACTCACACATACACACACAAAAGCACATGCAAACATACTCGCGCCTACACTTCAACTCACCAACGCCCAGACACTTTGTGCCACTCAATGGTCTTTTAGGGAAACACATCTGAGTTTTTGCGCTGAACATTTTCTGAGGTTGTGAAACGTGCTGCAAGTTGTTTCTTGGTTTCCATGGTCCTTTTATTGTATGAGCTTTCTCGTGGGCCCCTCCTTAAGACTGTATCTGTTTCTTCAGACAGTGAACTTCCTGAAAGGCTGTCACCTGGAAGTGGGTATGAGGAACAATGTGCGGTACGAGCTGACTAAAGAAATCGTCTGCCGCCATTTCCTCCGGAGGGTGAGTTGTTGGTGGTAAATGCTGTGTAATAACAGAGCTATGGGGTCTTTCTCAGGTAAAGGTTAAGGGCTTTACACATCATTCACTAAACCAGATTATAGATTTTTTTTATTTTTGGCCCGTTTCTATATCCAGGTGATGGTTGCTATGGCAGCACAACAGCACTGGCCTGGGTGACATGGCAATTGTGACATCACAAACACTTTTTTTTTTTTCTGCCCGACAGCTAGGAGTGTTTGTCCCGCCCCACGCCCTGACGCTTCCAGAAGAGCCAATCACGCGATGGGGAGAGTACTGGTGTGAAGTTACGGTAGGTCTGCAAAACTGACCGTGGCTGGAAACGTTTTGAACGTTTTTTGTTCAGTTTAGCAATTCCATTAGAAATTTGAATTTAAACAAACTACAGTCATCACTGGAACAGTATGCTAACAGATCTTACTGTTGAATCAAATGCCTTTCTTGAGTTTACATAACAGATGCAGAGGGAAGCTAACCTCACTGGTTGAACCACACAGTGATTGGAGTCCCATTGGACGAGCCACAGAGGGGCTCTCGTCTCATTGGTCGGTTGCATTTCGCAGGTGAACGGGCTGGACACAGTGCGCGTCCCCATGTCCGTGGTGAATTATGAGAAACCCAGGACAAAAAGTCGCAAGAAATCGCAGAAGGGGGAGGAGCCTACACCGCAGGGAGCAGAGCTGATGCCGCAGGGGGTGGAGCCGGCACCGCAGGGGGAGGAGTCAACGCCGCAGGGAGCGGAGCTGATGCCGCAGGGGGTGGAGCCGGCACCGCAGGGGGAGGAGCCAGTGCCGCAGGGGGTGGAGCCGGCACCACAGGGGGAGGAGCCAACGCCGCAGGGAGCGGAGCTGATGCCGCAGGGGGTGGAGCCGGCACCGCAAGGGGAGGAGTCAACGCCGCAGGGAGCGGAGCTGATGCCACAGGGGGTGGAGCCGGCACCGCAGGGGGAGGAGTCAACGCCGCAGGGAGTGGAGCTGATGCCGCAGGGGGTGGAGCCGGCACCGCAGGGGGAGGAGCCAGTGCCGCAGGGGGTGAAGCCAGCACCACAGGGGGAAACCAAAAGGCCTGGCTCAGACGAGCCAGCTAAGAACGACCCGTAACACGTCCCAATGTCTGTTTCAGGACCGCTGATACCAGCGAGTGGGGGGGGGGAGAGAGGTGCATCGTTAAAATCTCTTATTTAAAGCATTGTCTAATATGCCAGAGACATTTCCCCAGTGGTGACTGAAGAAAACACTTCCAAAGCACTCTCAGTCTAGACTTGCACCTACTACTCCTCCACCCAACTCTTTGTGATGTCACCAACTCTTTGTGATTTCACTGACTCGCATTACATCATCCCCATGGGGGGCGGGGCTGTGGCTCTATGCCGTTATTGGTTGAAAATTGTTTCTGTGTAATTCTGGCTTGTTTCTTCTCTTTGTTATGCAAATGTGTCAAATCAGGTTGGTGGGGTCATTTCCATTCTGTGGGAATCCACTGAAATTCAGTTAATGAACCGAGAATTGCATGTGTCTGGGTTCCGGGTGGACATTTCAGTTCATGAACTGAATTTCAGTTGATTTTCTGAATAGGCTGGTTTAAAATGGGATCAACCCCAAGCCTGGTATGTCACGGGGTTTGAGCAGAGCACCTGCTTGTGGAAGCATAATCATCGTCCTCATCGCTAGTATCATCACCGTCATCATCGAGGGTCCTGTGTTAACTATTGGGTGTGAAATGGTGTCCCTCTTCTTATCTTGTCCTTGTTTGGGTGGGAGGGAGGGGGAGGACAAAACAAAAATCTGAGCCTACAGTCATAAAGCATCCCGGCGTACAAGCGCTGATCTAGGATCAGTTGTGGCTTTTGGCTGTTTATGGTTATGACTGGGATATGGACAGGGGAAAACCTGATCTCAGATCAGCTCTCATACGCTGAGATACTGTACAGATACAGAAACCTGGAAGCTTTTGCCCTCGTGATGGGTATAAGGAGTGAGACTGATGTTAAAACAGACTTAACAAACCCTAAAAGTTTAAGCTGCCAACAGCTGTGACGCACCCGTTTGTGCCGAGCGCGTTTCGCTTTGGAGAGCAAGCCCTCGGATTGGCTCATCGCCGGGGCCGTGATTGACAGCCCGGTTCACGAGGTGTCTCTCCCGTTACTCATAAGCAGCGATGCGTACCCGCGGCCGCCATTTTGTTAAGTAATAAAAACGATGTGTGAATCCGCGCGTCGTGAGAGATTAGTCATCCGGCGGGCTCTCGACACGACCAGTTGGCTCGCCAAGTCTTTGAAGTGTGTCTGCAGAAGTCCAGGCTAAAGGAAACATGTTTTGAATATTAACGAGATGGCGACGGTTGCACTTTGTAGGAGTGCAAAGAAAAAAAAGCAGTATCACAAAATCCAGCATCTCGCCATCTTTGTTTGGGGGGGGGGGTGGGGGGGGTGGCGTTGTAGTTTGTAAATCATTTCCCTAAGTCAATGGACGGAAACAAAGCATTGGTCCTAACCATGTGTACAGGAATAAGATTTGGTTGTTCCTTTCATGACTCATGTAAATGGCAACAAGACCAGGTCAAAACCTAGTATATGGCTGGACCTCTCCGGCCGACCAATGGCGTAACTTCATATAACTCGGCCGACCAATGGTGTAACTTCATCACTCACTCACTCAGTCACAGACATTCGCGTTTGTAGGGCTGGCCCTGCTGTTGCGGTCCGGCCAAAAATGGACCGAACCGCAAGGTGGGTCACTATTCGGAGTGGGGCGCACGTAAATGGGGGGTCATTGTGACCCTTTTAATTTAATCAGGGGAACTCCGAAAGTTCTCTGCGTCAGTAGCGAATGCCATTCTATGAATAGATGTTCTTTTTTTTTTTTTTTCTTTCTTTCTTTCTTTCCCCCCCTCTGGGACGTGTAAGAACGCAGCGATGTGCTTCAGCTCCTGCTCTTATGGTTGAGTGCAGAGTGCATCGTGTTTGCACTGAAGGGCATTTGCAGCATGAGTACAATGCTTTATGATGCACTAGCGAGGACATTTACCAGGCAAAATGAGGTGTGCGCATCGCGGTCAGTTCAATATCTCAGATTTTCTGTGGCTGAACTTTCAGCCTGCTTCCTGTCTCGCAAAACTCAATTAAACTTTGCTTCGCTCTGTGGAACACTATGTCAAGCAAAAATGTGCATTCACCAAAACTTTCTTGCAGGAAAATATAAAAACGCTGTGTTTGATTTTTAGTTTAATAAATGGATGATCTTAATATCATTTTCATATTAAGAAACTTCAGTTCAGCGGTCTCGTTCATCTGTAAAATCTGCATTTGTTAGCTGCACAAAAAAGACACTGGATGTGTATGCTGCCAGCAAGTGGCCAATCAGAAATCCTCTTCGGTTCATTAGATACCTGACCTTACAGCTTCATTGATAAAGTCCCATAACTGTTCCATTGCAAACAAATGCATGAGGTCTGGGTCATTAATCGTTTCATTTCTCTGAGTTTCACGGCTAGTGTTTATAAAGCCAGTTCTTCTTCTTTTTTCATCCATCCATTATGTAAACCGCTGATCTTGGTCAGGATCTCTGGGGGGCGCTGGAGTCTATCCCATCGTGCATTTGCCGAGAGGCAGGAATATACCCTGGATAAGTCGCCAGTCCATCGCTGGGCGCACACACTATTCACTCACACACTCATACCTAGGGGCAGTTGTGACTCTCCAATTAGCCTAACCTGCATGTTTTTGGACTGTGGGAGGAAACAGGAGTACCCGGAAGAAACCCACGTGGACACGGAGAGAACATGTAAGCTTCACACAGAGCTGCTTATTGCATGTAAGCGTGTCTCAGCATCGAGGGGTGTGACTTCAGTGCAGTTGTCTGGAAATTATCCTGCTGTTTTTTTCTAATGGGAAAAAAAATGAACCCCACAACAGGCATTGCTAGAGCTGCATTCAGCTTCTTTATCCGGAACATTCTCTTTTTTTTCAGAAGGCATGATACTCTGTACATGATACATTATTATGGAAAAAAAACTACACATCACAGAAGCACTGAGAATGATTTAAAAAACAGGCACAAGGCAACAGCAGTTTAGAGCAGAGAGGCCTGGAGCCAAAGACTGCCAAAATAAATGCACAGAACAGTGAAAGTGCTGTTCCTAATCATACAGGGATCCTCAAATCTGGCTCTCGAGGCCAGTGGTGCGGCTGGCTTTCAATCCTCTCCTCCAATCAGGGAGTGATTTAAACGCACCTGGTGAGGGTGACCTCTGGCCAATGAGGCAGAAGAGAAAACCAGCTGTACTGCTGACCCTGGGGGACAGATTTGAGTATCCTACTTCAGTATTACTCATACTTGGATAGCAGTGGCGCCTCACAGTGATCTCCACAGGTGGAATTACGTTGTGTCATAATTTCATAATTATAATATCATTCGGTGTATTTTCAGGGACTTTTTCTACTTCTACTTTTTTCGCTCTTCTATTTTTTTTGGAAAATATCATTATCATTGAGGAAACACAGAATGCCATAATTGGGAATCTTGATTTCTGCTGATGTCTGAAACAATTATTCTCTTAAAATTTTCTGGATGTAATACAAAAGAAAAATATTTTGGAAATTGTAGTAGATATCGTTATCCATTAATTTGAAAACATTGATTCACTTTTAAGTGTTGAGATACTTCTAGCTATCAGAGATGACCAGGCTGAAGTTGTGAACGTAATGCCAAAGGTAAAGGTAATCTTTTCTTCGTCTCATTCTTATCCTGATTCTTTGCTACAAATCTCATATCTTGAAATGATTTTTTAAAAATATGGTTGCAATTGGTGGTTCAATTCTAGTGATGATTTCAGATTTTAAAAAATAATGGTTCGGATCTTGTTCCAGCAAAAACTCTTCTTCGTCAGTTAATTTTCAAGATGGCCGACCCCGTTGCCAGGGTGAGCATTGCCAGGCACAGATGGGGGTGTGATGGGACCCTGTCCTGGCTGGGTGTTGGGTTCGGAGGGCTTGGGGAGGAACAGATCCGTGTCTGTGAGGAACGGCCAGTCAGATAGAGAGAGGTCATCGAGGGGGTCCTGGCCCAAGTCCAAATTCTGCCCGAGAGAGAGAGGTGGGATTGGCAGCTGCTGTCCCATCAGGACGTCCTCAAAGAAGGAGTATTCCAGGTCAGAGCTCACACGGATTCCGTCCCATGTGCCGGGGGACCGTCGCTCTGTCCCGATTGGTCCAGGAACCGGGATAGGCTGTGTTGTGGGCGGGGACGTACGGAAAGCCTCGGGCTCCCGAATCTGCGATTGGTGGAGCTCTCCGTCAATCAGCGCCTCGACCATGGCGGCCATCCAGTCCAGCTCCGCGCTGTTGTCGTGTTCTTCGTCCTCCTCCTCCTCCTCCTCGTTCTGAAGAGGGGCAGGATCCTCGCTCCTGCTTTTCTCCTGTCCTCCTCTGCCGCCGCTTTCTCTCTCCGCACCGCTGCGCTCCTCCTTGGCGCCTTTTGCCTCGGTCGCGGGAGTCGCCGCGGCGACGTTCCCGCCGTCGGGCCCCGCCCTTTTCTCCTCGCTCCGCCCCATCACCTCCATGAGCGTGCGGAACTTGACGGAGTAGCTGTCGGGGTGCCTGGGGCTCTGCTGGGGACCTCCGTGGGCCCCCTGGTCCGGCTGCCCCCCCGGGCCCGACCCGCCCGCCCCCGCCCCCGCACCCTCGTCGCTCCCGCCCATCGCCTCCATCAGTCGGCGGTACTTCTCCGAAAAGCAGTCGGGACGGCGGGACAGCGGCCTGTGCCTCTTGGGGTTCGCCCTCCTCTCCGGGCGGGGTTTGCCGGCGGCCACCGACCGCGTGACGGGCCCCAGGTGGGGTCGCTGGGGGCCCCCGTCCGGAGGCAGGATGGGTGCACTTGGCCTTTTTAGGTTTCGGGTGTCCTGTGGGGTGGGGCGGTGGGGCCATCGTTAAATGAAAAACATTGGTGGACATTACTTGCATCTGTATTTCAGGGCTTTATAGGAGATAATTGAGATAGCAAGCAACTCTGGGCCGAAGTCAGCACTGCCGGGCCGGATTCGGAGATCGCTTGCTATCTTGGTAACCCTGGTAACTATCTTACTGTCTGGCTTACTATCTGGATATCCCTGCTCATTTTCAACATATCCTATGAAAATACCAAAACCAAAGATGTTTCTGTCCAATGCTTCAGTGCTTTTTTTTTACACATCTTCCTCCCCCATTTAGCATTCAACCAGGAAAACCATTCATTTCAGCTATGCGCTGCAGTCCTGAAATACAGCTCAGAAAGGCTTATTGTCATTTTCAGACAATGCAACCTCTTCTCACGAAAAACATGGCCCGTGAAGTTTTTGCCAAATTTACTTAAAAATGGAGCAAAATGTTCATTTCGATGGGGACGATTTGGTTTCCATGCTGCGGTGAATACTCTCCACATATCAAAAATGCAATGGTTGTCTCTTTATTAAGTTGTTTCAGTAAAAAGTCCAAAGGACAGGTTCTTTGTAATGGTAAATTATGCTAAACGAAGCAGCAGTATGCTTCTTGACTTGTTTTAAAATGACTTTTTTTGGACAACAATGGAGATCTGACTTGGGGCATATAGGTTTTGGCTGGATGGAAAATAATTGTTCATAGGATAAATTCACTGAGAGTTGGACAGAAACATTATCGGTGTTGGTCTTTTCATAGGATATGTTGACAATACTGAAAAGAATGTAAATTACCGGTGTTATCCTTTAACAAGTCGAAGTATCAGTACACAAGTTGTAAGAACAGATTGAAATTAGTATAGAATGGCATAGAAAATAGACCCTTTTATTCATCGGGTTGCACCTTACCATTTTCTGGATGTAACAGGCAACCGTCTTCTCAAGAGGTCATTTGAAGTACATATCAAACTTCAGATAAGCAGACTGTCTGAACCAGACAAGGTGAGTTCTTATTAAAGAGAACAGTGACAGTACCCGTCTCCTGTGATGTCACAATACAACAATCCAACAAGACACTTTTTTTCCCCCGCTATTGACGTTTCCATGGCAACATAATGAATTTGATGTCTATGGGCAACAGGATGGATAATCCTGCTTCGGAAAACTGCCAAGCAAATAGTTTGAGTACTGCGTGTACAATATATAATAAGCTTCCTCAAGGGTGCAATGTAGGTAAAGGTCAACACTGAATAAGCAAGTTTCATGACCCTCATTTCATTAATAGGTCCTCAAATACACTTGATCCTCTAAACCAGTGGTAATCAACCCTGTTCCTGGAGATCTACCATCCTGTATGTTATCATTGTAACCCTGATTGACAACTCAGCAAAGATCATCAGCTGTTGAGCGAGGTGTGCTTTGTTAGGGTCGGAGTGAAAACCTACGGGACGTTAGATCACCAGGAACAGGGCTAGTTACAACTGCTCTAAACTCTGGTGAAAAGGCTTGTGAACCCTCTGTAGATAGCAGCATCAGTGACTTTTTCCATCAATGGTGCCATCTGCTGGCCAACAGGCAACATTACAAGGGCACTTGTTGATAAATAGGACAATAACTGGACATGTATAATGCTCGTGTATATAATGTAGTTTACTTGCAACCTTTGTGTATTTGCCTATTGCAACACATTGGTATATAGTTGAGACAGGACCTTAAAGTAGGGTCTCCCAAAACCCTTATTATAAACAGAAAATTTAGAGGATTATACAATGAGGTTGTGAAATGTAATACATGTTTCAACTGACACCAAAAAAAAGGTTTCATAGCACTGCCCACCCTTCTGTGATTGGTCGAGATAACCCATGTGACTCTTGTGCAAACTGACAGGTAATTTGTGTTGAGTGTGGTTTTCATTGCAGTTTATATAGCGGAGACAGTCAGGCAAGCCCCCAGTGTTCAGCATTAACGCGACACCAAGCGGCGATATCCAGGGACTTTTATTTCAACACCACGTCAGGTATGTGCATTACAAAGGGGCAGCGCGACACACAGCCGTGTTCAGACCACCTTGGTTACAGCTTGCATAACACTACAGCATCAGGAAGGTCGTAAAAGTCACCTTGTTCACCTTTCAATCAAACAACTTTGTTTTATTTTTTTTTTGTTTTTACATAGGGTTATTAAGAACAATACATCAACGATTGGCATAGACTTACTTACCAGTTGCACTATCCTAGATTCAAAAAACCTTGCTAATGTTTGCTTGCACTCAGTGGGGAAGCTACTGTCATGTAGATGCTCACTCTGTCTCCCTGGGCTCGGTAACGTTTTCAGTGGGTGCGGACTGGTTTGGGACGTCCCGTCCGAGACGGGGGCGATCTGAAACGGGCCGAACGAAAAAGCGGGGATCCCGGGGATTCGGCCCGGCCAAATAACCACGTCGCCATGGCTGCGGACAGCTTGGGTCCGGAAAAGGGGGGGGGGGGGGGTTTAGGGTAGGGCGGTAGGGCGCTGGGGGGTCGTGGCGGGGGGCAGGCAGGTGACCCATGTGACACTGCGGGAGAAACCCAGGGTGACAGGAATGCCGGATTCCAAGCTGCGTTAAGCTCAGTCCAGCGGGAAACGCGGCACTTCCAATAAGGGTTCCGTCTATGTGCTCGGTTAATTCTGTACAAGGGGGGAAGGTTTGGGGGATGACTCCAGTAGGGTTGGGATCAATTCCACGTCATCTGTAACCCCGTACGGTTTAAACCAGAAGCCCAGAATCTTCCTTATGACCCCTAAGCAGGGAAACAGCCCTTATATATTTATACAATAGTAATGGAAGAGACATTATAAACAAACAGTGCAGTAAATGTGCACGTATCAAAGAGAAAACAAGGACTGAGACAAAAAAACAAAGAGGAAAGAGCGTTCTGGCATCTACATCTCCAACGGCACGTATACTGGGTGCACTAGGGTAACTCTGTGGGATGTACCATTTCAGTTCCAGGGAGGGGAGGGGTGGGTAGGGTTCACGTGAAATACTGGCTGCTCGACATAGGGGTGCACAGGGGATGCACAACATATTGAGGGGTGGGTCAGGTGACCCTTCCTATCAATACCACTATCCGGTTATCACCCAAAATCAGGGCGTTCCCCAATCTTCAGGGAAGGTACACACATTCAGGACTCAAGTCTTCTTCATAAAAAATACTGCCCAAGGAATGACTCGGTGGCTACGTCCAACTTATTTACAGTCGTTCACATCCAGACAACTGCACGTTTCCTCCTGCTGCTCTGATGTTTTGCACGCGAGAGTAGGCATGTAACAGGACGACACGAAGCCACTGGGATTAAAAACGCCACCGTCGAAACCGTGTGTCACTGAATCACGCGGGCCGCTATCCGATATCTGCTTATGAGGAGGGGGGACCGTGGGGCTCGTCCTCTAATCATTAAGAGAAATAAACGCAATGACAATGAAAGACCTGATGAAACTTCGAGATCTCAATCAAAGACATGCGTTCTCAAGAAGCGTAAACCTGACCGGAAGAGTACAGTTCAGACGGACAGCTACGCAGTTTTTTGAGGAAATCTTCGCCTCGTCCATCTGGAAGTGCCTCTTCGGCGGCACCTGCCATGGGAATACGGAGCACATGCATCGCCATGGCGAGGCGGTCGCCCTGGCGAGACGTGCCCTGCATCTGAAGATCGAACACAACGGGGAGGACGTGGCCTTCTGTGACATCACGGCCAGACCAGCCAATGGGGTGGTTCCGAGAGACAACGCTGCCCGTCACGAGGCAACGACGTGATGAGCCACAGACATGATTATGTTCCTGAGAAATGATCGGTAAAAAGCCTGCCGCTTCAAATTTCACGGCCTAAAAAACAGGAACCTCATAGCCGCCCTGCGTTTCCCTCGCGTTCCCCCGTCTTCGTTCGCACGCGACCGCAGACGTCCTCGAACGTCGGTTCCTCCGTTCGATGGCGAAAAGCAAAAACGGAGGGCTCGCACCAAACTGCGGTTGGGTTAATCGGACCGAAGGCCATCGGCAGAACTCAGATGGAGATGGGTTCTGAAGCAGAGTCTGGGTCTTACTGCGGAAGTTCAGAAGCACTTCTGCATGGTTTGGGGGTTCAATTCCATTTCAGTTCTGTAAACTCGGGAAATCAACTCAAATTCAATTTGTGAACAGAAAATCTGGACAGTGTGTTCTATTTTTTCAGAGGAAGGAACAGGATTTCCATTGGTATGCTCGGAGAACCTGGATATGGTCCGGCTTCCTCCATTTTGGAAGCAGTGAGCACCACTGAAGTCATCAACTAACCCAGCTCGGAGCCTCTTTTTTTGGATTGTATCAACCCTCCATGAGGCCCAAAACCACTTCACTGATACTTTCCCCAAAATTAAACTCAGCCCTCAGCCGCTTTTCGGAGCAAAGCTGAACGCTGGCTGGGGACGACCTGAACACCCAGCCCCTCCTCTGACGCCTGCCCCCAAACCCTGACAGCCTCCGCTCAGCTTACATCACCACAAAGGTGGGAACGCAACTTAACCGTGAAATTTTTAGTTCATTTTCTGCAAACTTTCATTTCCCTTTTCCTAACTTCTGCTGTTTTCACTAAGTTTTTTTTCTCACGAAGTGTCAGATCTAAAGGAAACCTCATACAAACAGAATAGAAATATACTTCAGTAAAACATCACACAGTTTGTGGGGGGGGGGGGGGGTAACAGGTAATGTGCTGCCCCTAGTTTCTCAACTGGCCATCGTGAAGACTAAAAACAATAGGAAGGAAAAGGTTGTGCACCCCAGCCACGCCCTCCTCCGCCCCGCCCCCAGCCCCGCCCCCTTGGAGGGCGCGGCCCCTAAAAGCCGTATTTGGCCTGCGTCTGTCGCCGGGTCAGCTTGTTCTCCGCCCAGCTGTTCTTCAGCTCCAGCTCCCGCTCCTTCGCCTGCGGAGAGACACACAACTTTATTCACTCCCCCTGAGCGCCGACAGTACCCGCAGAGCAATAAAGTTACGTTCAAACGAATGGAGCTGATGCCCAACAGCCCGAAACAGGCTGTTGCTCTACTGAAGGCATTTCCACAGACAGGAAGTCAGCCTTCTACAGACAGGATGTCCATCCCCAGCTCAGACAAAACGCTCTCACAGTGTTCCTGGAATGTTTGTAACGTTGCCACCGCATTGCAGGAACATCATGAGAACGTTCAGTGTTAGCTGAACACTTCACATGCACATTTAAGCATTCCGCTTAACCTGCGTATAACGAAGCTAAAAAAGAGAGCTAGAACGAGACAAGCGATTCAGTCAGACAAATCTGAGGCAATTACAGAGAACTGGAGCAAGAGACGAGGCAGCAGTTTAATCACACGCAGCCCAGCACGTGTGGCTTAGCCTCCTTCTGAGCGGGGTTTTTACCCCCACTTTTTTTGTTGGCAAATTTTTTATCCTGTCTGCTCCCAGTTTGTGATATCCGATTGCCATCATAGGCCTGTCGTATTGCTGCAACGTCCACTGTCAGCCTCTCAGGAGCGGATCCGGTGGGTGAAATGTGCATCCACAGTAAAATATTCAACCGTAACAAAGCTTTTAATTAAGGATGTTTGCATTTCGATCAAAAAAAAAAACATTCTTTCATTTTCTCAAGATTTTCAAAAATAAACTGACAAATTCCAAACATTCCAGATATTTCTTTCTACCTTCAAAACATAAAAACAAACTGTAAATGGGGAGAATTTACTGCAATCACATGAGAAGATATGACCTTTGAACTGGTAAATGAGATATGTGAGTGTAGTGGGCGGGGCCAGCTCTTACCTGGTGAATGAGATATGTGAGTGTAGGGGGCGGGGCCAGCTCTTACCTGGTGAATGAGATATGTGAGTGTAGTGGGCGGGGCCAGCTCTTACCTGGTGAATGAGATATGTGAGTGTAGGGGGCGTGGCCAGCTCTTACCTGGTGAATGAGATATGTGAGTGTAGGGGGCGGGGCCAGCTCTTACCTGGTGAATGAGATATGTGAGTGTAGGGGGCGGGGCCAGCTCTTACCTGGTGAATGAGATATGTGAGTGTAGGGGGCGGGGCCAGCTCTTACCTGGTGAATGAGATATGTGAGTGGAGGGGGCGGGGCCAGCTCTTACCTGGTGAATGAGATATGTGAGTGGAGGGGGCGGGGCCAGCTCTTACCTGGTGAATGAGATATGTGAGTGTAGTGGGCGGGGCCAGCTCTTACCTGGTGAATGAGATATGTGAGTGTAGTGGGCGGGGCCAGCTCTTACCTGGTGAATGAGATATGTGAGTGTAGGGGGCGGGGCAAGCTCTTACCTGGTGAATGAGATATGTGAGTGTAGTGGGCGGGGCCAGCTCTTACCTGGTGAATGAGATATGTGAGTGTAGGGGGCGGGGCAAGCTCTTACCTGGTGAATGAGATATGTGAGTGTAGGGGGCGGGGCAAGCTCTTACCTGGTGAATGAGATATGTGAGTGTAGGGGGCGGGGCCAGCTCTTACCTGGTGAATGAGATATGTGAGTGTAGGGGGCAGGGCCAGCTCTTACCTGGTGAATGAGATATGTGAGTGTAGGGGGCGGGGCCAGCTCTTACCTGGTGAATGAGATATGTGAGTGTAGGGGGCGGGGCCAGCTCTTACCTGGTGAATGAGATATGTGAGTGTAGTGGGCGGGGCCAGCTCTTACCTGGTGAATGAGATATGTGAGTGTAGGGGGCGTGGCCAGCTCTTACCTGGTGAATGAGATATGTGAGTGGAGGGGGCGTGGCCAGCTCTTACCTGGTGAATGAGATATGTGAGTGTAGGGGGCGTGGCCAGCTCTTACCTGGTGAATGAGATATGTGAGTGGAGGGGGCGTGGCCAGCTCTTACCTGGTGAATGAGATATGTGATCTGGTGCTTGCGCCTTTGCTGGCCGGTGGGCTGCTCTCCCTTTTTCTGTAAAACAGGGGAGTTCAGAATGAGTGGGGACCGATCAGTGAGCCACAAACGCACATCAAAGGCATACTATGCAGGATTTTTACCACGAAAATATTCTAAAATAGCCATGCTAAGAATTCATGCACCTTTAATTGTATTTGTTATTCTAAAATGTGTTTGGGACATTTCTGGGCGTGGCGCTCTTTTCTGTGTGGGCGAGGGGTGGGTGTGGCTACAGCGCCTCAGGTTTGGCAGCAGAGTAGTATAATGGGTAAGGAGCTGGCATTATAACCTCCAGGTCACAGGTTCGATTCCCAGGTAGGACACTGCTGTTGTGCCCCCGAGCAAGGTACTTTACCAGTATTGCATCAGTATATATCCAGCTGTATAAATGGATGTAATGTAAAAGCTATGTAAAAATTTGTGTAAGTCGCTCTGTATAAGAGTGTCAGCTAAATGCCTGTAATGTAATGTAATGTAAGATTTTTGGTTTGTTGCTAGCAGCCACAATGGCCCAGATACAGTGAAGCAAAAAGACAAGCTGACAGGGCTGTTCCAGACCAAGAGTTAACCCTCGAAATGCTTTTCCTTGGTGGCTTCAGCCCATTTTGTGGTCTCGATCAGTCAATGTAGGTAATGTCGGTCCGTAACATGGTCGGGTGAGTGGGTGGGGTTCAAGATGGAGGAGGAGACTTCTTTGATAGTAAACACAGGCTTAAAGATCCTGCATAGTATGCCTCCAAAGACACAGAAACAAACAAACACTATTTCCACTGCAGTCCAGCATCTTTAAAAGTCTGGTAAGGGGGATTAAGAGCCCTAAGCGTGGGGTGTCACTGTGGACAGAGTCCCTAAAGCACAGGCTAATACGCTATGGGGTACTGGTCCCAAAACCTGGTCCTTGGGGCACCACTGCACCCGCTGAGTTTCGTTCCAGCTGTGCACAGGCAACCAGGTAACCACACCGAGCTGTTAAACCGCACACTCGCCTGGATGTGACGCATCAAAAGCCATCTGCTCCATGTCCCTTGTTAGCTTAGTGTGTCAACTGAAGACAGTTTGTTACCCCAGGGAGGGACGCCCTTGGCCTGGCTCTTTTGGACAGGGCCGGACCCCTACCGTCCAGGCTGTTTTGGGTGTGACCCCTTTGGTGGGACTGTTTCGGGTGGGGGTCATTCAGGCAGGGCTCTTTCAGGTGAGGTTGGACCCCTACCTTCTGGGTAGGACTCTTTTGGGTGGGGCTGTTTTGGGTGGGACTCTTTTGGTCTAGGCTCTTACGGGAGAGGCCATTTCGGGGGGGGCCAGACCCCTACCTTGCTGAAGGATTTGCGCTGCTCCTTCTCCTCGGTCATGCTCTTGGTCATCCACTGCTGGCTGCCGCTCAGCTGGTCATCACCTTTGATCTCCAGGAACTTCACCTCCTCCTTCCCCCTGTTCCGCTTGCCCTGGAGCCTCCGAAACTGTGGGAGGAGGAGGAGGAGGAGAGGGAGAGGGGGAGAGCAGAGGGAGGGGGAGAGAGAGGGAGAGGGAGTGGGAGTGAGAGAGGAAACCGCCCAGGTTTCCACAGGTTAGTCGAGATGGCAGGCCTTGTGAATCCCAGAATGGGTGGAACTACAACATGTCATGAACCAATCAGGAGTGCTGCAAGGCCAGCAAGTGGATTGGACAGCAGCCAGTGCTCCTCCCATCACTTTTTTTGATTGACAGTGTGATGGGTTTTCCAGCCATTCCCCAACCACCAGACAGCAGTGACACAATCCCGCCAATGCGGAAATAAGACCCACTTGACTACCAGCTAGGTATGTAATACCCAATGCAGTTTACGAATTCTTACAATGTTGCATCTGTAACACATGACACAAACCACCACGAGTGGTCCAGACATCGGTTTTTGACTCGCCAGACGTACGTGTTCCAATTCTATTATCTTGCACGAGCTGAGGGCCCATGCGATTATAGTAGCATTACATGCAGGCATAAAGTGGGACTCCCATTACCGCTTCGTCATCAAAAAGGGACGAGGACCCTGGCCCTTCCACCTCCGTTGCTGCAGGCTCGGGGTCCTGGTAGTACCCCCCGCTGTAGTAATCCTGCCAAACAGGAAGCACCCGGTTAGACGGCACCTCAGAGGTGAAAAGTTGTGCAACTGCTCATGTCAAAACCGGCTGAAGCACAATATGGAGAACAAGATAATGCATTGCTATGAACCAAAGAGGCCTGATTCCACGATTCCATAATTTTTTCATTATCGACCCTACACAGTACTTTCGTTTGTTAGTTTCAGTTGGCTATCAAACTTGTGACATTGACCAAGAACTCAAAAACTACTAAATAAAAATGTAAAAATTTGCTAACTTAAAGTTAAATCAAATGCCAGTGTGTTGCAGCTAGACTGGCAAAATCATAGTCAAAATCAAAATCGATGCATGTCGTAGCCATCAGGACTCAGCTTAAACATTTTTCCAAGGTTTGGGGTGGTGAATAACTGGGGAGAAACTCTGAGTGTGGATCTTACTGACGTTTACTGAATAAGCAGGAAATGTACCAGCAAAACCTTTCAATCTCAGCCTGACATGAACTACAACAACAAAAAGAATTTCAAGTGTGAATCTTTCACGAGTGTAGGCCTGGTAACGGAATTCACCCTGTCGCGGTTACCTGAGAGAGCGGCTGCTGTTCCGTGCTCTGACTGGAGGATTCTGGGTAACGGGGGTAGTACGCCTCCTGCTGGTGCTCCTCCCAGGCCCCACTGGATCCTGGGAAATTCTGTGGTGCAGAGGAGAACTCCAGGGGGGCGTCAGACTGGAAGGGGGGCTCGGTGCCCGGCGGGAGGGGCAGCGCGGCGGCGGCGGGGGGGTCGGGGTCCGGGGCGGGGAGCACCGGGGGAGCCTGGGAGCTCTCGGAGAGGGAGAAGTAGTTCTCGGGGGCCAGCTCCTCGTCGCTGCCCTCGTCCTCCTGGGCGATCTGCCGGGCCAGCTGCAGGGCGGCGGACTTGGCGGCCGCCTTGATGGCGGACGGCGAGGCGCTGGCGCCCAGGGGCGGGGCGGCACCGCTGGCGGGACGGGCGGGGGCCCGCGGCTCCTGGGGCCGCTTGGTCAGGGCGTGCGGCACCAGCACTCGCTGCGTCTCCTTGACGACCAGGTTTCGTGGCTGGGGGAGGAGGGAGGAGAGGCCGCCCGAAGACTGGGGAGGGGGGAGTGGGGGGTCAAAACCAGAAACAGGAAACACGTGAACCTCATGAAAGAAACTGGACCGTCTGGTGCCACATTCCGCTGAAATGGACTTCAAGGTCAGAGGATCAAACCACTTTCAATTTAGTCAATTCAGGAAAACAACTTGAGAAATAGTTAAAATGTCTGGTTCGCCAACTGAAAACTGCCCACAAAGTGAACTGAATTTCATCATTTGCTGGAGTGACTGAATTCAAAACAACAATCCTGATGGACACGGAGACATTCAGGCTACTGATAACTTTCAGTTAAAGCCTAATACGCATCACACACCAGCCACAGCCAGGGTCCTGGACAGCAGAACCATCTGCTGGGTGTTTGTATTCAACTTCAAATCAGCAACCAATTCAGACCCAGGAAACCATGAGTGGAGCCAACTGTGTGCCAAGTGCCAATGAAAACCAGCAGACCCTCAGCTCTCTGGGTTTAGAGGGAACTGCCTTTGGTGGGTGGTGTTTGGTGTTTGGTGGCTGGGTGACATAGACAGTCGAGTGAGCGAAAGGCACCAAACAAACTCTCTGTCTCCCACAGAAGGAGGCTTATACGGACACAGAGCAAGAACAAATTGGGCCGATTTTTCCCCATTACAGGTTTCATTTTTGGAAGCTTACAGTAGCCTTCCCAAAGCCTGTAATACGCATTATCCTGGCTTTCAGCTGAAGATCAGAACAGCCTGCAATGGGGGGGAGGGGGGGTTATGGGACACTGTGTCCCAGGCCCCGGGGGGGGGGGGGGGGGGGGGGGGGGGGGGGGGGAGGATATGGTAGTGTAACTATTTTTAATTTGTTACAGATTTGCTGGGGGGGGAGGGTGTCCAAATATATTTTGTTCCAGGTCTAAAAATTCATAGCTGTAGCCCCAGCCTGCAACACCGACCAGGGGACAGAAGGCCAGAGGCATTTTAGCATAAACAAAACAGTGGGATGAATCTTACCTGAGAAAGGGCCTTTTTACTCACTGGTTCTTCTTCCTCAGAATCTGACTGTAAAAAATAAAAAAGACAAGTATTCAGCACAACCTTATGACAATCCGGTAAGGTAAACTATGTGACAAACGTGTATATAAGCACTGCAAGGTGTTTTCTAATTTGTAGAAGTTACTTCAATTATTCATGAGATTAATGAGATTACCAGCGAGTTCATATGCACATTGAAAAACCCAAAAAAAACGGCCTGGGTCTTGCCAATAACTTTTCCCTTGCCTTTAGGATAGGAAGAACGCTGGAATATCCTTGAGAAACCACAACACTACAAGTGCTGATGTTTTAAGAGTACTCCAATCTCTATTAGTCGATCAACTCTCATTGGTACGTTACAGGTTGCTCAACGTTTACACAAACTGAATACACCGCAGAAGTATCAGACGATGGAACATAACGAAGAAAACCTGCGCAAGTAACACTCACGTCTCCTCTCTGCAGTTCTGGAATGGTAATTTTCACCGGCTCAGTGCGCTTCTTCGGTTTCGGTAAATTCAAACGCAACCCACTCGAAATAGGAGGGTGGTTGACTGTAGTCGTATCGTGGGCGCCCTTTGGGTCCAAATTCTGCCCGGGGTCCATATCTGACATGAAAGACGCGGGTATCTGAGGGCTACCGGACCTTTGAGAAGTGTCCCGTTTTGGAGGTGGCAGGTTTAACCCCATGCTTGGTCCAGTGTTTTTTAGACCCTCTGGTTCAGAAGCAGGCTTCTTCGGAGAAGGGAGGCTTACAAAAAGTCCCAAACTTTTCCCTCCTGTTTCGCAAAACTTCGGCGTGTCTTCGGATTCGCTCTCATCGCTGCTACCGTATGCTACCAGAGACATGGTGGAATTTTTTGACAGTTAGCGAGCTAACAATCGGGCATTTACGTATGGAATTAACTTATCTTACAAAAAAGCACTCCTCACGTGGAGCTACGTGCTAACGTTTGCTTGCTGTGGTACTTTCCTTTTGAGCTGTAGGTAGAGTCGTTAGCTAACTGTTAGATGGCTGTCCAGCTAGGAAACTACTTGGAGTATAAAACGGGCTACAATTCTGTATAAAAATTAAAACCTAAATTTTTATTCTCCACTACATTCAACTCAAACTTTAAAATTGGCAGACTTGTAGCAGTAACATTGCATGCTTGTTTGCTGTCTCACGATATAGACTGTTTTTTTTCATTGTCCCAGTACCAATCCCCGTTCTAGTACTGCTAAGTTATTAGCTTGCGTGCAAGAAATACCATTGGTCTCATCGCAATTACATTACTAAACACAGTAAACTTCAGGTACCTAACTTTGCCAGTGTCAGATGGTAGCGTAACGCACCAATATTAAATGCGTTGCTACGGACAGCGTTATCGGTTTAGTGGTTCCAGTTGTGAGTACAATCGAAGTCGGCAGAATGCGCGATTCAGGCCTGGCTTCAAATTGAGGCCGGGGATTTGGCTAGCAGCTAGGCCGCAACTGGTTGTTTTCTCGCACTGTCTTCTGAATTTGAGTCCAGAACATCTTCCATGCTGCCCGTGCGATCGCTTCGTTTTCGCTCGGTGATACGATAAGTCCAGCGTTCCCCGTCACCTTGCATAAATTCACGATGCTATTTTCATTTGAAGGTAACTTCGGCTAAAGCCTTACAGAGGCACTCAAAACACAAGGTAATGGGACGTTCACGAGGCTCAATGTAGCGCAGCAGCTGGTCACTGCGCAACAGCGCAGAAAACGTAGGGGCTCCGATACCATTACCAAGAGTTTGGTACGAAATCATTTCCACAGAAATAACCACAGATTCTCACTCCTCGCAAACATCAACTTGCGCACCGGCAGACATCTTGTAAATAAATATTACATTATTGTGCTCATCAGTTAATTGAGATGTTAAATTCCATGGTTAAGGTTTACCGATTTCCCATCAAAAATGGTCAAACTTCTGGCAAGGAGCACTATAGGGCCGTGTACAAAACAGCTTACTTGCCTACTATTGAGTATACAAGTTGTAACCTTTATACTCAATAGAGCTCCGGGCATCACGGCATTGGATCAGTTGCCTCCGCCATGTCGGTGGGAAAGCTGTCATTAAAAATGAATGCACATGAATGTTGGAAGACTCACAATCAAACCTTGTGAGTTCACAGCACACTTTAATAAACAAGCACAAAACCATCCAGAACCACGGCGCAACTTGGCGAACTATATAGCTAGCTAGCTATTACATCCTCACCTCTGTAACGTTATTTGTTGTCCTCCGCGTGTGTCCATACATCTGTATCGGTGGTTGTAGCTGTGTGTCCTTAGCTCCTACTCATGCGTGCAGGATAGCATCCGTACACGCAAACTTAGCTCAATGCCTTTATCTGTCTGCATCTCCCAAAATTGTTACTTTAGCTAACCCTAACATGTTTGCTTTTCGCCTACTCCTACTAAACGAAGCACCACCTGCGCATGCGTCCCGTTTCGCCTACTCCTAAACGAAGCACCCCCTGTACATGCGTCCTACTAAACGTTCCTCTCAGATCGTCCGTGAGTGAGTGAGTGACCACAATTTGCCATGCATAGCCCACGGCGCCAGTTCCTGCACGCCATGGGAAAAAGACATTGATCGGTATATTAAAAAGACTGACAGACTAAATATCAGTGACCCTTACCATGCTCCTGGGGTGCTTCTTACCACAATCCAAACTGAGAAAAAGGGAGAAAGTTCCTGACCTGCAGTATCCCAATATTTTTTACTAAACTTTCTCTCCGTGTACTCTGTGATTGTTTAAAGGCTTCTAAAAGCCTGATAGGCTAGAAGTGAATAAAGCCTGGATTGGTCATGAATGTTCAGGTGTGGAGTATTCCTTCCGAAAACTGCATTGTCTTTACTGGAAGAGTAGCCCAGTGACACTACTACCTGACATTAGCATTGGAAAGTGTCAGAATAAGTCCTGTGTCCGACAATAGGTGCTAGCTTGATTTTTACACTAATAAGTGATATCACAAGCTCTGTGTTCAGTTAAACATGGGTAAAACACAAGTAGTTGGTATAAAAGTGTTGATTTCACCCATTAATAAGTAACATTTGCCTGTTTTGAATAAGCTTTAAAGGATTACGTTATACATGTAAAGTTAACGTTATGATAAGCAGTCATCTTAATATGGTTTAGCTGCAGCCTACAGGGGCCAGAAATCCATTATTTTGCCTTACAGGATCTTCTGGCATTCACTAAAAAGATCTCCCCTTTCCATGCCCACTTTTGTTCTAACATCCTGGGACAGAACAACTATCTACTATTTAAAAAAAAGTAACTATTAAACTGAAATGAATGGCGCAGAATTAGTGGCACTCCCAGATACCTGCCAATGTGGCGTAGTTTTGATCAAGGCAGATGCATGCTGGGATTGTATGACGTCAACTCCCGGCTCTATAGTGTGCAAGTAAGTTGTTCAGGACACGGCCAGTGGTTCTCAAACCCAGTCCTGGGGAGCTCTGTGCATTCTGGTTTTCATTCCAACTACAGTCACAATCCCAGAATTTTAACAGGCTGTTCATTTTTATGAATTAGATCCTTTTTGTGTTTTGGGGTATTATTTACCCTCTCAGCCACATTATGTACGAAAAGGCTAGGCATGCCATGAAGAATAAGAATCCAATATTCACATTGTGCTATGCTGTAAACGATTATATAAAAGGAGGAAAAAATAGGTAAAGAGGTAAAAAAAAAAATGCTCAGATTAAATACTGAGGTGAAGCAATAGGCTCCTAAGTGGTGAAAGTGTGCACAGGCCCACTGAATTTAACCATTTGGTAGATAATGAATAAATCAAAGACAAAGCAAAAATCATGAGCCAAACCTGCTTTGTATTAATGGCCGAAGGCTACAATATACATTTTAGCTCAATTATTATTCCATTTTTTGTACAAATAATTAATATTGTCATATGGTGCACTGTTTAATTCAAATATCTAGATGAGCAAAAAGGGAATAGAAAGACCTGAAACCCAATGGGGAAAAAAATCAGAGGAGTGCAAGTTGATTTTTCATCAACTGTCAGTTGATGAAAAACAAACCGACAGAGGCCTAACAGTTCTCTACAGTTGTTCTCACTCAAGTGTGCGGCAGTTATTACCCATGAAACTAATTTTCTCGGAATCAGAGAGGCAGTTGCCCACGGTTTAACCCTTTAAGGTGTGAGATCACAAATATGAGATTCAAACGTTCTTTACTGCACATTCTAATGCTGAGGTAACAATGGCTATGCTCAAATTGCCAGGTACACTTGCTGGAAAACACTATTGAGTGTAAGAACAAAGAAAATTTGTTCAATGTGAAATGTACTTGTAGTTTGACGTCACCACTACTGACTTCTAAGCCTACCAAAAAACATATTGACACTACAAAAATCAAAAAATAAAATACACAAATACATGAAATGATCCTGCCTTCTGTTGTCCATTTTCTTGACTGAGTAAAAACCTCTTCGCCCTCAAATACAGAGCCAAAAGCGGAATGGCTACAGGGAAGGGAAAGTATTAAAAAGTTGACTTCGACGCATACTTTGTTTTTTATTACCCAAGAACACAAAGACAGAATTGTACCCATTTCTGCTAAAAAGCTGCATTATTGCAACTTGCTATGCCATGCATAAAAAAGCTTGGTTTTCATATCTTATATGCCCCCAGTTACCACCATGAGCTCTGCTCCTATTGAATGTCTGAACCTACACAGGTGTGGGCTTGCTTTGTACTTCAATGGGAGACCCCCCTGGAAAAACTAAGTTGCTGCTGTAAGCGGTGTTGGTGGGCCAGGAGAGGACAGTCTTCCCTCTGGCCAAATATACCCCCAGTGCAGTGATGGGGATGCTGTGCTGTGAGAGATACCGCCTTTCAGACGAGATGCAAAACCAAGGTTCTGACTCACTGTGGTCATTAAAGATCCCACAATGCTTATTACAAAGAGTAGGGGGTATCCTGGTATCCTGGCTATATTCCCAACCTGGCTATATTAACCTGCCACATAACCAACCCCTAATTTAATGAGATAAAATTGTTACCTCCTACTCCACCTCAGCTGATGTGTGGTGAGTGTTCTGGGACAATGGGTGCTACACATTGGTGCTGGTTGAAGAGAGTTTCCCTCTCATCACTGTGAAGCACTTTGTGAGAAAATGTACAATTATGTATTCTGTAACGTACACTTTGTTGTACGTCGCTCTGGATAAGAGCGTCTGCCACATGCCTGTAATGTAATAATGTAATGTAACTATTGTTATTATTATTTGGGGCTGGAGCAAAGAATTCAAAACTTTACCTTAAAACTTCCCCTTAAAACTACTTATGGTAGTTTCCAAGAAGTTATAACTATATGGGGTAAAAGATCTTCCAATCAATTAGCTTTTAATGTATGCTAATATTATGGTTGGAGCAACATTGACCCTCTTAAAAGGATATGCATTTTACAGAGTATGTCTTCATCTTTGTAATATATTTTTTCATTATGTCTATATAATTTCGTTATTCTCCATTTAGTTATAAACCTGGTCTTGATTATATTCACAAATCATCTTCTATTGTTAATGATGATGCAAAATCAAAATAGTTCAAAACGCACTCCTGAAAAAGCCAGGCATATGATTGGATGAAACGATGCGATATAAATATCCAGGGAAAAACATTTACATTCAGGGCAGTTCATGATCAGAAGATTTTAACCTGTAGCAATAAATAAACCTGCTCTATCGGAATATCGATGTATGATGCCTTGCTGTGGCGCCTGTTTCTTATTCTAGGCCTTACGAGTCAACCTTGATGTGAGGAACCAACAGGAGGGGGTGTCTGTGCTCGGAGGAGGGAAGCAGTTCCGATTTCAAACAAAAACAAGAAGACTGAAGAGAGAGTGGGTTAGACTTCTTGAACCAGGAATTCCCCACAAAAAAGTCGAAGAAAAAAAATCACAACCGTGAGTTGTACCTTGTCAACTTTGCACGCGGTAGAGGACTGTGCAAAGTTTGCGAGCCTTGCTCGCTTGCAAAAATTTTCCAATTATTATTATTATTTTTTTTTGCGCCGGATTTATTTTGATGTAAAAAGCGTTTGATAAAATAGCTAGCTGCTGACATAAGCTGGCTTGTGGTTACAGTAAAATATTTGTGTAGCTAACGTTTGAAAACTATTTCGAATATACTTTCACTTTTTACTGTTATTGGGGGAAAGGAGAATATGCCCAGGTCGAATCGGCAAAGGGAATACAAGCCTGGCGATCTCGTGTTTGCAAAAATGAAGGGCTATCCACACTGGCCGGCGAGGGTAAGAAACTTTAATACTAGATTTTATTGTATCTAACTTTCTTTACTTGTGCGTGCTCGAAGCTGCTGTACGCACGTTTAACGTTGGCAGTTGACGGGGCCTAGCCATTGCTGTTCACACACTAAGTTTATTAGCTAAAGCTACTGTAGGTGGCTCGTGGCACGCTTGCATGGGGCTGTGTATAGGGGCGGGAATAATACGTATTTGTTGACAGTTATTATGTGAAATAATATTCCACTACCCGAAATAGAAGATGCTTGAATGTGTTCACCGAAGCGTGTTCAAGCGTGTTGGTGGCTAATACCGTTCAAGCTCGCTCATTTTAAATCGAGGCCTACGTCAGTCGAATTGTAAAATCTATGTCTGTTTAGCCATTTGGCTAATTGAGGCATGCCAACAGATAAACATGGAACATGAAATTGGGTTTGCTTGTGTATGCAGGAGGGAAAATGGCATTCAGTCCTTCCAGGAATTATTTTTAAGCTGTTCGAAATGTGGGTGGCATTGTATTTTGTAGCTAGCTGGATTGTACAAGTTGACAGGTAGCTTTAGGTACCTAACTTGATAGCTAGCTTACTGGCTGGCTAACTAGCATGGGTTTGCTTGTAAGTAACTAGAAAGCCTGGGAGCTACAAGTTATTTAACCGCTTAGCCAGCTACGGTGCTACAGATGCCCGTGGTTGATTTTTGACACTGTTGCAATCTGCTTGACTGCCACATTGTTGTACTTGCTAGAATAGTCGAGTGACGGCGCGGCGTGTGGTTCTGTCCGACAGCCTGAATGACATGTAACCACTCAGGACAGCGGGAATCCGTATCAAGTTACTCCAGAAGCAAACAGTAACTGTTATTGATCTTCCCCGTGAGGGCGTGTTGTTGCGTATGTGTAATGGAGGACACGGCGGAATGGCTCATTTCCCCCAAATAACCTCAGACGCTGGAAATCGTTTGATCTTGACACGTTTCAATACTGAGTTGTCGCTATGTGCAGTACAGTACAGCTGGTGTAAATGTTTTGATAGTTTGTGATTCGTAATAATTAATTAGTGAGTGTTACTTCTGCATCAACCAGTCGGTTATCTAAGCAGGCTATATTTAGCAGGAAAATTGGGCAATTTGCCAATTTCAGCGAAATTACTTTAAAATGGTTATTTACAATTAGTTTCTTGGATGAAAAATGGCTGGGGTGTCTCTCTGTCTACATTGTGGTGTCGAGGAAAAAATCCGTCTCTTGTGGTGAGTGCATTGCGCTGTGTTGTAGGAGGTCCCGTTATTCACTGGCGATGTTAACCAGATGTCATTGGTCACTAGCCTTATTAAACATCCCAACGCGTTCGTGTTTTGAATATAACATTATATTACATTTATTTAGCAGACGCTTTTATCCAAAGCCACGTACAAAAGTGCATACACGCACTGAAACTAAAGGTTGAAATTTCAACCTCGGTTCAGCCTGAATTCTAAATTGGAGTGTTTAACCAGAGTTTTTGTTTGCATAATTGTTTTTGAGATTTTTTAAATGGGTAAGAGTTGAGGGTGAATATTTTAAAAGAGTCAAGACATTGCTTGGTGGAAGCCTTGCCACATTTAGCCTCAAGGCCTGGATTTGGACCGTTATGACATGCTTGATTTTGGTGTTTTGGCAACAGGTGTCTCGGGGCTAATGCTTGACGGGGGAGTTCTGCAGGCAGAGATTCACAAAAATAATTAAACCTTTTTCTGTTTGCCACAAGCGCTCTCTGTTATGTAACTGTCTGAAAAGCTTGCACTCAGCGAATAAAAATGGCTGCCAAATGGGAAGATGCTGAAAGAGCACGCAAGTTGGCAGACATTCGGCTACTGTAATTAATTTTTGTGGATGAAAATTTTTTTCCCCCTAATTTTCAAGAACAATATGCTGGTAGTCTATGATGAAGTGTAAAACTCTTACACTTCATCATAGACTCTTCTTAGTTGCATCCATCTTAATTGTGTAATCAACAAACAAAATAGAGCTTTCAGCTTGAAATCCTTCAGCAGCAACCCTTACACAGTTTACAGTGAATAGTCTTGTTGGGAGCCTGGTGGTCTTGGTTTCCTTAGCTCACCCCTGCCCTGTCCCAAGAAGCGGGTGCCACAGGTGTGACGGCGAAGACCCGTTGAACATTAGAGGCGGCCGGAAACTGGCAACATTTTTGCAGAGAGCAGCCATTAGTTGGCGCTGGAGAGCGTCGGCGGTCGGTGTGTGCGCCAGGTGTGAACGCTCGGAGAGCGTCGGCGGTCGGTGTGTGCGCCAGGTGTGAACGCGTTCGGCGAGTGCGGTGGTGCCGGCGGCCTTCGACAGTGGTGGGGAATCCGCGGCCGCTGTCTGGGCCTGGCGTGGCGCCCGGGAGGAAGCGGGCGGGGGTTGGGGGGCGGGGCCATCCACACCGCGCGGTGACTCAGGCCCAACGACCCGGCTTCCTGGCGGTTCTGCGGGTGGGGAGGGGACGGGGGGGTCACTGCTGAACAATGAGTTTTGCACTAAACAGAAGAGGGGACGGGGGGTCTGGGTGAGAGGTTGTATCGTCATTGAGGATGGGAGAGGATTCTGGACTGAATGCCCCCTACACTGGGGAGTGAGGGGTTGGCTGTTTGGGCGGTTTCCAGGTAAAGGTTCTGTTGAGGGGTGGACTCATGGGCTGTGGTGGTTGGGCACCACACTTCCACCCTGGGACTCTGTGTGAACTGCCCCACCCTACCCCACACAAAATCATTTGATTACAGTTTGAATTGGCTGTAGTGTGAATTTTTCCCGCCAAAGCCGCCACGCTCAAACTCCCCACTTCAAGATTATTGGCAGAATTGGACACCGACTGGGAGTTTTAGTGAGCAGGGAGCCCTCTGATTGGGTCAGAGAACGTGCACCAGCTCACACGCACACTCACACACAGACACACACATACTGACACACACGCACGCACTCATACTCACACACACGCATACCCTGACACACAAGCTCACACACACACACACACACACACACACACACACACTGACACACGCGCTCACACACACACGGTGCAGCAGCAGGCAGCAGTCTCACGGGCCAGGGCAGAATCTAAGCTCCTCCCCCAATTCAAACTGAAAGAGGCAACAGAGATAATCAGTGGGGTGTGTGTGTGCGCACACAAGTGTGTGCATATGTATGTGTGTGTGTGTGTGTGTGTGTGCGCGCAGGTGGTTGCAGCGAGGTCAACTGACTGCATGTTGCCTCAGAGAAACTTTCAACTGCAACAGCAGCAGCATTGGCAATAGATCCCACACATTATACACACACTCGCGCGCACTCACACACACCCACTCTCTCTCTCTCTCTCTCTCTCTCACAAGCCCTAATCTCACTTTGGCAGCCCCGGATGGCGTTGGGACGGGCGCCAGCGAGGGCAGGAAGCTGTGGGATATAACGGCTGTGCCCTGCACGCCCCCCTGGCCCGCCTCCATGCGGGGTGAGGGGCGTGGCTAGAGCTGCCTGCCGGCGGGCTCCGCCCCAAATACCAGCCCGTCGCCACCGCTGGGCAGCTCGTGCTGGGAAGAGCTTGGATCTCACGTGTCCCCTTCCGCACGTTCCTGCAGGCGTCCGAACAGCCTGGAGCTTTGAGCGGTGCAGTCACAGCACGGTTTCCCAACGTAGGGAACCGTTTGGCAAGGCATTATGCGGGCTAATTATGTAGTTACGTGCAGATGATCTTGCCTTGCTCACTTTGGAGCCTGTTTTCTATTTGGGCAAATGCTCAATTTGTCTGAGTAGATTATCTTCTCTAACAGGACAGTGGTGTGAACAGACTGAGGGCCTCTTGGTGTATGCTTCTGGACGCAGTAATCCAAGGGATTCGGAAGGTTGTTCGTAGAAGTCTGTGAATATAAGAAGTTGCTCAGATTTTACTTATTTTACTTTTTTTAACGTGTGTGACCAGTACAGGGATCCTACACAGTTTAGAGATGCGTGGTAAGTCACAGATCATCCTTGCTCTGACATATGGTTTGACTGGTTTGATGCAGTTTATTTTTAAGTCATTTAGGTAAAGTACAGTTCTGCTCCCACACAGTAAAAAAACATATTCTTGTGTTAGTGCGATTTTGCCAACTAGGAAGCAGGTAGGTAACAGGAGAATTTGCACAGACCAATGGCAGTTGAGTCATTCAGTGATTTTTTTAAAAGAGCCAGAAAGCCAATTGGGTGTTGCCCTGGGTTGAGGGGGGAGGGGTTATGGCTTGAATTGGCCAATGGTTTTCTGGAAATCCCCTTGGCTGAGTGCTGCCCAAGCCTCACAGTCCTGGCCTAACAGCTGTGGAATGTGATTGCACAGGTGTGGCTGTTAGCTGGGCTCTCTGACAGGTGGCACCACAAACACGCACACATGGACACACATGCACGTATAGTCCGACACACACAGTCAGACACATGTACATTACATTACATTACATTGCATGTACACACACACATACACAGACGCACACACACACACACAGTCAGACACATGCACGCACACACATACACAGTTGCATGTAATCACACACACTCGCATACACAAAGTTTGTGCACAGCCCTGCCTCTCAATACTGTCTGATGGCCGACTGGCCCACTTCACACTTCCTGTGATTGGCTAGGCTTCCCTGAGTCTGACTGGCTGGGCTATCCAGTACATTGGCCCTGTTCTAGAATGGGTAACCGTAGTTACTGGAGTGGTAAAAATACCACAGACTTCGAAAACCCATCCAATGCTCCAGCTCCACTCCATTTTCCTAACATTAGAAGTTCAGCCCTTCTTCTGTTGACACCGGGACATCCTGCTTTGATGCATGGTGCGATTGCATGTGTCATTTAATTTCAGCAATTGAAACTGAAAAGCTACCAACACATGCTTTGTTTTATCAGAACAGTTCTGGAAACGGATGGGTAGTGTTTCTGTGGTAATTGTGTCTTCTGCCATCTTTTTCTGTCCAGTCTTTTAATGGTCCATTAAATAAACTATGGGAAAGAGGGGGGGAGGGGTACATTTTTCTGGTTTTTGGAGGGCGCAGTAACATTGGGAGTCGTCATTTGTGATAAGAACAGTTGTTTCCCTCAAATGTATTTGCCTACATGAAGTGTGAACCTGATTTTTGCTCCGCCCTTCAGATCGATGAACTCCCAGAAGGTGCAGTCAAGTCTCCCTCCAACAAGTACCAGGTGTTCTTCTTCGGGACCCATGAGACGTGAGTACATGGTTTCCATGGCCATGGCGCCATGGGGTTTCCTACCCAAAAACGGAAGGGCGCAACTGAGCCCGATCCAGCCTGCTTCTCACAAGACGCTCGGCAGTACTGTAAAAATGACGCCCATTTCACAGGGGTAAAAGCCAAGGTGGCGGGGGGGGGGAGGTGGGGATTCAAATTAACCGTGTGTTTACCATCCCACCAGGGCGTTCCTGGGCCCCAAGGACCTGTTCCCGTACGAGGAGTGCAAGGAGAAGTTCGGGAAGCCCACCAAGAGGAAAGGCTTCAGCGATGGGCTGTGGGAGATCGAGAACAATCCCACAGTGAAGGCCGCGGGGCACGAGGTAGCTGCTACATTCTGGCGCGTTGCCCTGCGTGGCTACATCGCATCATGTTCATTTAGCATGCGCCACTTACCCACAGCGACTTGCACAACTTGCATTGTGATGTCATTATGATGTCATAATGCAGTGTTTGCCAACTGTGTTCCTGGAGATCTAACCTGTAGGGTTTCACTCCAGCCTTAACAAAGCACACCTCAATCAGCAGCTAGAGATCTCTTTGAGCAGCTAAAAATCAGGTGTGTCAAATTAGGTTTGAAATTAATAGCTACAGGACAGTAGACTCCCAGGAACAGGATTGGGAACCACTGGCATGCAGTCTTTACATTAAGTCCATTCATAGAGCTGGATATTTACTGACGCAATTCATGTTGGTAGCAATGCCCTACTTGGGAATCAAACATGCAGCCTCTTGGTTACAAGCCCAGTTCCCTCACCATTACACTACAGTATCAATCCCCAGGTTCTGGAACTTTGAGGAGCCACAACCTGCTTCATGCCTGTATGCGTTTTGGGTTCCTTCATTTTGAATACTTTACCTCTTTAGACACCTGTTATATTCTGCAGATCACTGCCTGGCCATCCCTTAGGTGGCGCTGTCTTAACCATGGCTCCTCCTTTCCCCTCCCAATCTCTCAGCCTGAGAAGAAAGAGGCCCCAGCGAAGGGGGCGGGGGCAGGCGAGGCGGCGGCCGGGCCGGGGGGGAGGGGGGGGGACGCCGAGGGCAGCAGCGACGAGGGCGAGGGAAACCTGGTCATCGACGAGAAGAACGAGAAGGGAGCCGCCAAGCGGAAGGCCGAGGACTCGCTGGAGGTGAGCGCCACCGCGGCCGCTCGCGGCCCGTCCCGCCAAGTTCCCAGAGAAATCGCAGCTTTACAGCCATTAAACTGGCCTGCTTTACATCCATTAAACTGGCCTGCTTTACAGCCATTAAACTGGCCTGCTTTACATCCATTAAACTGGCCTGCTTTACAGCCATTAAACTGGCCTGCTTTACATCCATTAAACTGGCCTGCTTTACAGCCATTAAAATTCCCTGCTTTTCAGCTATTAAACTGGCCTGCTTTTCAGCCATTAAACTGGCCTGCTTTACATCCATTAAACTACCCTGCTTTTCAGCCATTAAACTGGCCTGCTTCTCAGCCATTAAACTGGCCTGCTTTACAGCCATTAAACTTCCCTGCTTTTCAGCCATTAAACTGGCCTGCTTTACAGCCATTAAACTGGCCTGCTTTTCAGCCATTAAACTGGCCTGCTTTACAGCCATTAAACTGGCCTGCTTTACAGCCATTAAACTGGCCTGCTTTACATCCATTAAACTGGCCTGCTTTTCAGCCATTAAACTGACCTGCTTTTCAGCCATTAAACTGGCCTGCTTTTCAGCCATTAAACTGGCCTGCTTTTCAGCCAAAATCCCCTCACTACAATCAGCTTGATTGAAGGTCTGAGGTAAAGGCGGTAATAAAATTTTGGCATTCCAACATAAACCAATACATGGGACGCTACACACATGAAAATAGGCCAACAAAAGACCCTTGTACTTCTAAGCATTCCCTCAGATTCCCTGCACCAAACAGAAAAAGTATCTGAGTGGCGAAGGAAAGCGTGTAGTCTTACCCAGTGCTACTGGAACTGGATTAATTTAATGATATCTTGTTTATCAGACTCCAAAGTAACGTTTTAACCTTTCCTCTGTGCTAACAGTTGCACAGAGACAGTGGAGACTGCTTTCCACCAGCAGCATGGCTCTATACACATTGCTATCTATCTTGGTAGAGCGGACATGCCTTTCTCATGTGTAGTCTGCATGGATGCAATTGTGTATCTTGCTATGGCACTAGTGCATAGACAAGTGACTACAGGGTGCAGATATCCTGGGTTTATGTGTTAGGACCTTAAAACTGCTAGATGTCAAATACCAGGTTCAACTGAATGCAATAATGGCAATATACAAAATGTAAATGTGTGTGTAGTGGAATGGCTATACGCAAATGGCGAGCAGGAGACTGTTGATGAGTCTCCTCGAACCATTCCACTTTTCCCCTTATATACCCAAGGGTGAAAGTGAAACCCCAAGTCCTCAAATGAAGACACAATCCTGCTTGCACTGCCTCTGTAAGCCTATCGCACTGGGCTAACCTTTGTTGCTGGCTCATGCTAACTAATAACTGTTCACTTGTGAATGGTGTTTTTTAGTCAGCGCCCACTGTACCACACCATCAAAGACACCAGCTTAAGGTTTACATGATGCTGATCCGGGAGAATGTTCAGCAACTGCCATCCTTATATTAAAACCGTGCCTACTCACGGTCTGTTTTCCTTTTGGGGTTTTATAAGGGGCACACATTGGTTGACCACCCTATTCACTAGACAGGGTTCCTCTACACAATAGCAAAAGAGGCTGCAGCAGTGAGCTCAGCTGGTGAATATTACTGGGAGGAAATTCCCTCCAAATTGGGACGCAAAGAGCGGGGATGAAAAAGCTTTAACTTTGAAGAGTAGTTTTTTTTGGTTCTCAGTGGTCTAGAACTACATTGCTCTTATTTCCCAGCAGTGATTGTTACATCAGCATTAGAATGTTCAGTTAAAAACATTCTAATGAAGTATTTGTGACCTCACAAGGGGTTAAAAGGCTGATACGGTGGCTGTGTTTTAATATCTGATGTAATTAACTCTGGTGTTCCATTTCTAGGCTTCTCCAAAACGGCCCAAGGATGCTGAGGGGGAGGGAGAAACGAAAGCTGACGGCAAGAAATCCGACGCCGAGGGGCCTGGCGGAGACCGTGCCGAGCTAAAGGCCAATGACAGCGCAGGGGCGGGGCTCCCGGTTGCCCCACCCACTGCCACAGCTCCACCCCCTGCTGTCGCTCCACCCAGCGAATTGAAGCCAGGGAGCCAGGCTAACCCGCCGACCGAGGGCCAATTAACAGCAGAGAAGGTGAGAGGGTGAATCGTGGCTGGCCTCTCGCAAACATGTGACCTCTGAATGTGAGTGATAGTCATGCTTGCAGCGGTGGGGGGGGGGGTCTGAAGCTGATGTTACAGAATATGACACATCACCTTGGTTGAAATTAAAAAAAAAAAATTTTTATGCAGCATTAGGTGGAATCTCTGGTATGTGCTCTGTGCAAGCAGGCTAATACAGCATTGCTGAAAACAAGCTATTGTCATTAAAACAACCATGTTAAAATCATATGTATATAAATATACACACTGAATTAATTTTAAAGATTTGCCACTCATTTAACCATAAGCAACATAATTTCACCGTACATGATGAAGGGTTCGTTCCAGTCGCTTATTTTATCCGTCCTCGTCTCCTCAGTCCTTGCATGACTCAGTTGAAGTAATCAGTTGAGGTCTGCCATATTTAAGGACATTCAAATCCGTGTAAATGCTCCTAGGAGGAGAAGGGAAGCTCCCGGAGGATGCTTCAGTGAGGAAACACAGCCTCGCTGTGGAAGAAATTTTTTTGAAATGATCCACCTGTGGATCCACCTCTCCACATCTGCCACGTCTGTAATTTACGTAGCTTCAAACTGCCGCTTGACTGAACAGGGACGTTACATTTGCCTAATACTTGTTGCCTTGATTCCTCCATCCTCATATCTCATGCTTGCATGTCTAGGAAGACATGCAAGAAGTGAAAATAAGCGATTGGAATGAACCCACAGTGTCTGATAGTGATCTGTGGGAACATGATTCTTAAGTCTAAGCAGTGTTGCTGGGCAACAACTTTTTCACATTCTAGAACTCTTGAAGATCTCACATGCTCTGTTTTTTTTGTCCCCCCTACCCCCACCCTTTCTTCTTTGTATTCTCCTGCCTAGGCTTTGACAGACAGCGCTTAACGCCCTGAGAAGCTTGGAGGCCCCGCCCCCTGGCCACACCCCCCATCCCAGAACTACAGATCGTTTTTGGAGACAGAAAAAATTTGCAGAATTTCTAGGTTTTTCTGCAGTTAAAGTAATGGAGACATTTTTTGTTGTTGCAAGAACTTAAATATTATGAAAGAAAATACAAAGCTCATATGCCAGTATTGGATGTTGTTCATCTGGGATCCAATTAAGCTGAGTTGCAGAGACCAGATATAATACAGTATAGACAAAAGTTTTAGCCTTGGGGGGAAAGGGAAAGGGTTGTTTTTTTAAGTGCAATTACAAAGTCTGGCCACTAGGTGATAATGAAAGATTAAGTTAAATATGAAACACACTTGGTTCTCTTTTCAGATGTTAATTTGAAAGAATAAAACTTCAGTATTTCAGATACAGAATTAGCAATGTTAATCCATTTGAAGAGGAAAATAATCACTCTGTTGCATACTCAATTTGAATCTGTCTTTAGTTTCAGTTTGTTAGTTTGATACACGTTTGCTAATCGCTGTATGTATGTTGTGCTTCATAAGAAAGAAAACATGAACAAGCCTGCAATAGCATTCTGGGATTCAAGATGTATACATATTATCTTAATTTTATTCCCTTTCTGACCTAACTTGGGTTGAAATAATTAGTTTTCTTACGGATGATGTTCTGCACAGTGTTTTAATTGTTTTGCTTTAACTGTGCATCGCTTTATATATACACCAGTCAGACTGCGTGGTTGATATTAAGATAAGTGGCATGCTAGAGCTGACCAAATGTTTTAAGATATGTCACCAAATGACAATTAGCTCCCACTGTGCTATTGAATGTTCCTGGAGAAATTATCTACTATTTTTATTGAGTTCATTGATATTTAAGATGTTTAACCCAGCTGCCCAATTTATTTTTATTTTATTTTATTTTTTTCATTAAACCAACTCAAACTTATGGGAAATCGGTAACATAATTGGATTCGGTCAAACGGCATGAGTAACTTGCAAAAAGCTTTTGCTAAAACGCAAGCTAAAACATTCCTAAATGTTGCCTTTAAGGTTTCCGAGTTGCCCCACAGGTACCAATTTAAAGTTTTATGGTGCAGCAAAATTATAGCCAAGCTTCGAAAGACAATTTAAAAAAAGATTTTATGGGGATGTACAGTTACTGGTCCCATGGTTTTTTTTTTTTTTGGGGTGTAGTGTGGTGCCATTGAGGCCCATTCATAACTTTTGTCACTGATACTTGAGGTTTTACAACAAGAGACTGTATCCGTACAAAATCCCTGGCAAAGAAGCTGAATTTACTGAGGGCTCCCTCACTGTTGACTAATGTGTTTTCTTGTTCTTTGTAGACTTCACCATTTTAAAAGTGCTCTGAAGTGAACCTGCACTAAGCTTTGGGGATGAAGTGATCCCGATTTGTAACTGAAAGATAGATAACAACAAAACCAAAGCTGTTATCCTGTTTTATTTAATTTTTTTCCTTTAGCGTATTAAACATAAGAAGGTAACAAAAATCGAATCAAAGTGTCTTAAGTGTTTATGTATTCTCAGTATGAGAAGTGTTACCCCCTGGTTGGGTCAGGTTGTCTTATTGTTGTGACTGGAGAACTAAATTTATTTGTTGTTTTTTTGGTTTTTTTCTGTTAAAAAAAGTCTCCCTTATGTAACATGCACTTATTGTTGCTTTAAATTATGCGATTATGTTATGTTGGGAGCCCCTGATCTCCTCCCTGGATGTTGCCTGGAGTGTACTGACCTGTGCCTAGCCCATTTGAAAACATGTTTGATCGAGGCTTTCATTCAACTTGATTTCAACACCGTTTTCCCTTTCACCCACCCCCCCCCCCCCCAAATCAAACTCATCCTTTGTAATACTGACTGAGTGCATGACTTCTGAGGCCCCCCCTTTCTGAAACATACTGAGACATGTAATGCTTTTTTTGTGTTGTAGCCTGATCATTCATCATGATCCCGCCTCCTCACCCCCACGCTATCCCATCATCACATCACATCTTTCTAGTCAAGTCTCTTTTTAGAGTAGTTGGTCGGGAAATTCAGACATAAAACACCTTTTTTTTCTTCTCTTTTATGCAGATTGATACTCAGCTATGTTCTAAGCCTAGTTCTGCTGTAGCCTTCAGTTCATTTGGTTAAAACAATAAACAAGTTGATTATTAAAAATATGCCTGCTCTGTATTATTATATTATATTTTATTTTTGCTTTTTTTACATGAACATTTCCAATCTCATTCTTTCTCTCTTGTAAGATGAGGTTGATGCACTGCAGGCACTAATGGAAGCAGAAGTGGTTTGTGAGCGTCGCCTATCAAGTAAATCTTGAGTAAAAAGGTAGTGCTTGTGTGTGTTGATCAAGAAAAGGGGAGAAATCTCAGTTGTGCTTCATTATGTGTCAGAATGCACAGAGGTGCTGAAGCATTACTTTGACTTGTTGGCAAAAAGAAGAAAAAAAACATTGAGCACTGGTAATATGCATTACACAGAAACTCAAAATTGGATGCCCATAATCTGGCTTTAGAGCAAAGTTGGACCAGCAGAACACAAAACTGTGTATTTCAAATTTGATTAATGTAGGAATAAAATCTACTCTTTATGACATCAGTTTGGGGTTGTGCTAAAAGACAGAACGTATTCAGATTTAATCAACATAATGTCATGACAATCTCAATTCGTAAAATCATAAATGGATTAACATTTAAGCGTTTTTAGATGTTATTTACAGAATAGGTTGTCAAGAGGTGTTCAGTGCCTTCTAGACCTACGCAGTTCTGTCGACGAACTGTGTGTACTTTCGGGATTCCACCAAATGAGGCGCTGCAGGATTTTAAAAGTTGGCAATACTTCCGGTTCTTCGACGTCCTTGACGTATTTTTAAAAAATCATTATTATTTATGTTTGTTATTTTAAACCATTGTTTTAAAATTATGTTTCGTTTAACTATTATTTGACTATCAGGATTAAATTTTGACATTTGAAAGGATTTGCTCTCATAAAGTGAACGGTCAAAGTTCAACCCATTACATGTGACATTGAGCATCGCAGCAAGGTAGCTAGCTATACGGTTTACCACAAATTAGCAAAGCATATGAATATGTCGAGCGAATAACTCACTCTTTCAAGTAGACAGAGCAACGGTGCAAGTATGTTCGTGTTTTGTTATTCCTAGATTTTATTTTGAAAAGCTAGTTGTACTTTTTATACATGCATTTTGTTTGCTTGCTTTGTTAGCTAACCTGTTAGCCTAGCTCACTTTAAACGCAAAAACATTCTAGGAAACGTTCTCTGGAGCTATGAACAGTAATACTTTTCTAGTTGTCGTTACATATTTTGAACAGTTTTTACTTGTTTTACTCCACTTTTTCTATTGCCTTTGGTTTACTGGTTAATATTATTTTTCTTTATTAATTTGCTTCATGACAGTCTGGCTGTTATTCATGTGCTTAACAGTTATCGCATTGCCATAGATCGCTAATTTACTTCGTAATATCGACGTTTAGTGCGTGTCATTTGAAATACGTGTGTCTGCAGCTCCAATGTTTTTATAAATGCAATGACATTCAAGACCTCTACTGTATTATATTTGTAATGCAGACCTCTGAAGTAGAATACTGTGTAAATGATATCAGTACCTTTGGTTTGTCAAATAAATGTATGTGCGTCCACGTTTTAAATAAGGATACATTATGTATTTAGTCTCATGAAGCACATTTCACACTAAAGGTGAAGTCAAAGTTTTCCGTGGAGAAAATGTAAATGCCATTTAGTGGTTGTGTAAAAATGGATATGCTTCAACGAGTGGGTCATGTTGCAGTCTTCAGTGGCACCGGTTTAAAGCGCGAAAATTGAGCATGTTTGTGCTAAGAATGCGACATAAAGTCGAAACTTAAATCCCACGGCGTGATTGACCGCCCATTGTGCTCAGAAAAACAAGGTGGGGAAAAGGTTACGACCTGCTTGCTTGCTTTTTAGCCAGGAGAATGCGTCTTACGGCGCTGCTGGCGATGGCCGGACGGGTCAGGGTACCGCCGGATTACCGCTTTGGCACAAACCGGCCCTGGACCATCCCCGCGCAGCGACTCAATCCCCCCAGCAAGCGGAGGAGGAAGGTCTTCGTGGAGCACATCCCGCACGAGAACTGGTCGGTCTTCAGGGGCGATACGGTAAATGTGTTAATTTGCGGAGACTGAGTGAAAGCGCCCTCCGGTTTCTAATTGTGTGGAGTGAGCTCTGAATCTCCAGTCACAGCATCTCTAGCTTTCCTGTGGTACTGTGCGAAAAATAGCCCCTTGCTTCAGTCACTGGAGCGCACGTGCATATTGGATGCACAGATACCGTTAAGACAGACAAAGGGCTGGTTCGAAGCGCGCTCTGTTATCCTTTATTTAGTCAGGGACGTCAACTGACAACGTTGTTCACTTTTACAGTGACGACCTGGAGCATGACTGCGTAGGAAGAGCTAGTCGGGTGCATTGTAAATTGCTCTGGATTAGACTGTCAAATCAATGGCGGTTAAAAAAAAAACTTTTTGCGGATGATGATTAGCTAGCTAGATGCAGAGAGCTTGTTGTGTGGTAATTTTACCAGGATTCCAGGTTTGACTCCCCTTAATCTTTCAACTGCTGTCACAACCCCTTTGTGGTTGTGGCTTAAAGTGAGTGAGGTTTTTCCTTTAGCTGACATTATAGCTTGCTAGCGGTGTCGACTAGGAACTAATGTTGTCGGGGCCCGTTTTCAGGTGGAGATCCTTTCTGGGAAGGACAAGGGAAAACAGGGGAAGGTCACGCAGGTGTTCCGGAATCGCAACTGGGTCATCCTGGAGGGCCTCAACACGGTAAAGACCCGAACAGACACAACTGCGCAGGTTTAAATTGAGTGTGAGTATGTGTGTGTGAATGGGTGAATGAGAGGCATCAGTTGTAAAGCGCTTTGGATAAAAGCGCTACATAAAAAATGCAGTCCAAATGCACACACCGAAGGATGTTGTAGCTCTGTGGAATGCAGTTTCTGGTGAAGTGGTTGCCACTGGAGATTGACCCTCATCTTCCCTCCCAGCATTACAGGTACATCGGTAAATCGGCGGATTACAGGGGCACCTACGTCACCAGCGAAGCCCCGCTGCTGCTCAACGACATCTCCCTCGTCGACCCCTCCGACCGGTGAGTGCCGCCGGACGCCCTCGGGCGGGAGTCGGTCCGCTCCACGTGTTCATATGTCCTTGGTGCCTCGCGGCATAGGCCAGGGGCTGCCCAACCCTGCTCCTGGAGATCTGCCGGTTCGGATCTGTGGGTTTTCGTTTCAACCCTCATTTGGCACGCCTGATTATACTAATTAGCAGCCTAACAAGATCTCTAGTTGTTGATTGAGGTGTGGCTTTTTTAGGGTTGAAGTGAAAACCCTCAGGATGGTAGATCTCCGGGAACAGGGTTGGGCAGCCCTGGCCTAGACAGTACCAGTGCTGCCCATACCGGTTCCAGCTATGGTTGTTCTTGCTGACCACACCCCTTATGAACATCTATGTGTTGAATAGTGGATGGTCAGCCTCCTGGCCAAAGCATTTTGCTTTTTCGTTTAGGCCAGCCCACTTATCCAGACTCACAAAAGTGCAGACGAGAAGTTTTATAAGAAAACGGAGGCGATGCCATATTGCCTGTTCCGCAAGGAAGGACATGTGGGTGCTGGAACGGCCCAGTTTGTAATCAAAGTTTAATAACTAACAATTTTCTCGTAGTTTAATATTTTTGAGTTAAAACTGTGGTACAAATTCAGCTTTTGTAAGCATGTCAGATTTCATAAGTCTAGATCCCACACAGTATGGTTCTATGTTGAACGTCCTTTGTGATCAGACCAGACCAGAGCAGTAATGTCAAAGGGCAACCCAAAGTTCCATGGGCGTTGTATTTTTTTGGCATAGTCAGAGGGCATAGGATACTGGGGGGGGGATAACGATGTGATTAACATACGGGGGGGATTTTGGCATCTGATCTTCATTATTTTAAAGGTGCTGATGATGCAGAGTAGTTTTAAGTTTTTTTAATGTTTTGCTCACTCGGGCCATGATGCGATGCCCCAGCGGTTCGTTTCGCTCTGTCGTTTGTGGGCCGGTCCCAAACGCGTCTCCCTGTCCCGCTGCAGGAAACCCACGGAGGTGGAGTGGCGCTTCACGGAGGAGGGGGAGAAGGTGAGGGTGTCGGTCCGCACGGGACGGATCATCCCCAAACCCGTGGTCCAGCGCAAGGATGGCATTGTGCCGTCCCAGTGGAAGGGTGAGCATGGCTCTGGAAGCCATTACATTACAGTATTACATTACGTTACATTTTATTACATTACATTACATTATTACGTTACGTTACATTTAATTACATTACATTACATTACGTTACATTTAATTACATTACGTTACATTTATCACATTACATTATTACGTTACGTTACATTTTATTACATTACGTTACATTTATCATATTACATTACATTATGTTATGTTACATTACATTATTACTTTATGTTACATTACATTGTTATGTTACATTTTAGTACATTTCATTTCGTTACATTTTTCATATTACATTTCATAATATTATATTACATTACAGTTTATTACATTATGTTGCATTACATTACCTTGCAATATGTTAAATCACAATGCGTTACTTGATATTTCATTTTATTACAGTGCACTACATTATATTACATAAAGTTACGTTATATTGCATTAAATTGCATTACATTATATGTAATCCTGAGATGTTCTGGTGCTGATCTGGTGCTCCACTGTTTGTAATTTGCTCTGGATAAGAGTGTAGACCCCCCTCCCTCCCTGAAACGTGTTGACCCCCCCCCCCCCCCACTCTGCCTCCCCAGATGGACCCAAAGACACATCCCCAGAGGACACCCTAGAGAAGACCTACACTCCCACCCTGCGCACGCTGGAGGAGGAGGTGATGGAGAGCCTGGGCATCCACGAGCCCCGCAGGCCCCGAACGAGCTTCTGGTACTGAGGGGCCCCGGGGCCCGTGGGCCTGGGGGGGGCCATGTGGGTGTCACCTCCGCACCCAGCCCCCATCTCACATCCGTAACCATGGAGACGGGGTGCCCAGTCTCACCTGAGAGGGGTCATTGTGGGACCGAGCATGGGAGTTTAGCATAAGATACAGGTGTTAATGGTGCCCTGCACTGAATGACTGGTCATATAGTCAGTGTCGGTCTGGTCCCTATCAAATCAATGCAGTGATGTAAAATAGGTCAGTGTGTATGCAGGCTTTGGTTGTAGCCCTGCGCTAAAATAAAATAGTCTGATTCGTTAATGAACTAATTGTGGTTAATGCACCTCTTCAGTCAAGACCTTGATTAGTTGAATTGGGGTGTTTGAGAGCTGGGACAGAGCTGCAGCCTGCACACACACACACACACACACACACACACACACACACACACACACAAACGCAAATGCCAGCTTAGTCTGGTGGGCCTGCAAGTCAGGTTGTTGAAGTGGTGATATTTTGTGTGTTGTGGTGCCGTACAGATTTAGATCATACCTGGGCCCCGTTTCACAAAACAGAATTACTGAGTTACCTGAATGACTGCCCCGAGTAAAACCCGGAAACCTCTGGAACGTGGACTGAAGTAAAAGGAGCCGTTCCGGGTTTTCCTCAGCGCAGTTACCCAGCTCACTCAGTAATCCTGCTTTGTGATGCTGGCCCCGTTTGAAACAGAACATGAAACTGTGCAAGCCCCATGTCACAGACTGTCAATCACTTACATTTTTGACCCCCAGGGATTAGCCCACTGCTTTATTTCCTAATCTCAGCAGTCCACATGCTGGCTATTGGAATCTGCCAGTTAAATGCACATTTAAGCCACCCTTTCCCAAGGGGCTTGTTTGGTTAGCGCTTTGTGTTTATTGTCGTTACTTGGATACGTGTAAAATCTGGCGGTATCCGGTCTCTGTTAATCACATGCTCTGAATGTTTTTGTAATTATTTCTCTTCCATTTTTGCGAAAGAATAAATATATGAAATGTATATGTTGCAATGGCGGTGTTTTCCCGACAGTTCACCTTTGGCTGTGTAGGGGTTATCTTACGGAAACCGTTTTGTTGTCATTGTTGTATGATACTGTCACACGCCGGTTTGACACCCCTGGGAGGGAGATGGGGGCAGTTCCGGGAGCGCACCGTCTGTTTCCGCACGGAGGGGGAGAGAGCGCGCCCACGCCAGCACGAAATGAAAGAAATGAAGCGCAGTCGCCCTTCCCCCTCGCGGGTTCCGGGCGAAAACAATAAACTGAAACGACAAACTAAAATAATAAAGACAAAAGCGTAAAACCCAGCGACGGCTTTTTCTGCTCGCCGCTGGGATCCGCTGGCCAGCCTTTCAGCTGCCGGTGTCTTTCTCCGTCTTTTTGTGCGACGACACGGAACTCAAAGACTCGCTCTCTCGGCGTGAGCTCCTGGTCTCGGCCCCAAACTGTGGAGAGGAACTCTCCTATAAGCACCCGGGCTGATTAGCTAAAGCTGCCCAGGTGCGAGTGCTGTCTCCACCAGCCGGCGCAGCCGAGACCAGTCCGGTTCACTGCCGGACCGAATGCCACAGATACCTAGAGCAGTTGTGATCTCAGAAGCCGTTTGTGGATTCCTGGATCTTACTTAGTTACAGTCGTTACGGTGAAAACCCAAGCCGGCACGTCCTACAGCACTCCAGTTACACAGATGTTGACCTTTGACCTGGTCTTATAAAACAAGGCCTGTTGTGCTTGACAGGAAATGATGCAAAAGTGACCAAAATGAATGCCCCCCCAGGGGCAAACAGTCTGCCAATCTTTGTTGTTTTATTATACACATGACACGGTGATCCAGTTAGGGTCATTGGAATCGGACCGAAGACCGTTCCTTTGGTCAGGAAGTTGAAAATCGGGCAGGATGTGTTGCGGGTGGGCAGAGCCCGGACTGCGGCTCTTTAAATGAGACCCAGGATGACGAGCGAGTCTGAAATAAGCAGTTCTTCTTCTTAAAGGTTTTGGGAAAGAGAGGCCGTCTTGCCAAGTGTTCATCTCTTGAATCCAGCGTTTGGAAATCCCCCAGAATATGAAATTTGAGAAAAGCTGCACGTTACAATTTGCTTTATAATAAAGGGGGGGAAAAAGGGAAATAATCTCCGTTTTAGAGGGGATTATAGAGTAGAGATGGCTCTTTTGGAAACATTGCACGCAATAGTCATACATATGTTTTTAGGTGTAGTTAAAAAAAATATGTATTTAATCATTTAACTTAGTGCATTGAAAATAATTAATAAGCTGTTACCAGCTGATCGAGGGTCAGACCGCAACAGGAAGCAGGATAAGGGAAATGAGTGGGGATTTGCTGAAAAAACTGGTACTGCAGACTGACACGGTCCCTATCTCGCTATCCTACTCTATGTAAAACCTGGTTAGGCTTTGAAGGGTTCCTGGCAATGGGGCGGCTTTGGATGCAGAACTTCGGGACGATTAGTATGCAGTCTGAGGCCAAAAGTCTAAACAGCGTACCCCAACGGAGATTTAAAACTCCACCCAGAGTATCTTCAAAAATGACAAAGCAGTGTCCCGGTGGTAAATGGATCGCATTTATATAGCACTTTTATCCGAAACGCTTTACAATTGATGCCTCTCATTCACCAGAGCAGTTAGGGGTTAGGTGTCTTGCTCAGGGACACTTCAACACGTCCAGGGCGGGGATCGAACCGGCAACCCTCCGACTGCCAGACAACCGTTCTTACGTCCTGAGCTATGACGCCCCCGGTGGAAGGGTGTGTACTCCTGCTGGGGACACGCTAAAGGACGGGAGTCAGGATACGGCGAGCAGAGGGCAGCACGAGAGTCGCGGTCGCGAGCGAGCGAACGGTCAAACGCGAAATCCGGTCTGCACCAAACCGCAGGGCTAAGATCTCTGTCCAATGGAATGAGTCAGTGGTCATACACGAGATCTAATGAGCAAACAAACCAGAAGGGCTAAGATCTCTGTCCAATGGAATGAGTCAGTGGTCATACACGAGATCTAATGAGCAAACAAACCAGAAGGGCTAAGATCTCTGTCCAATGGAATGAGTCAGTGGTCATACACGAGATCTAATGAGCAAACAAACCAGAAGGGCTAAGATCTCTGTCCAATGGAATGAGTCAGTGGTCATACACGAGATCTAATGAGCAAACAAACCAGAAGGGCTAAGATCTCTGTCCAATGGAATGAGTCGGTCATACACGAGATCTAATGAGCAAACAAACCAGAAGGGCTAAGATCTCTGTCCAATGGAATGAGTCAGTGGTCATACACGAGATCTAATGAGCAAACAAACCCGAAGGGCGAAGATCTCTGTCCAATGGAATGAGTCAGTGGTCATACACGAGATCTAATGAGCAAACAAACCAGAAGGGCTAAGATCTCTGTCCAATGGAATGAGTCAGTGGTCATACATGAGATCTAGTGAGCAAACAAACCAGAAGGGCTAAGATCTCTGTCCAATGGAATGAGTCAGTGGTCATACACGAGATCTAGTGAGTGAACAAACCAGAAGGGCTAAGATCTCTGTCCAATGGAATGAGTCAGTGGTCATACACGAGATCTAATGAGCAAACAAACCCGAAGGGCTAAGATCTCTGTCCAATGGAATGAGTCAGTGGTCATATACGAGATCTAATGAGCAAACAAACCAGAAGGGCTAAGATCTCTGTCCAATGGAATGAGTCAGTGGTCATACACGAGATCTAATGAGCAAACAAACACGAAGGGCTAAGATCTCTGTCCAATGGAATGAGTCAGTGGTCATACACGAGATCTAATGAGCAAACAAACCAGAAGGGCTAAGATCTCTGTCCAATGGAATGAGTCAGTGGTCATACACGAGATCTAATGAGCAAACAAACCAGAAGGGCTAAGATCTCTGTCCAATGGAATGAGTCAGTGGTCATACACGAGATCTAATGAGCAAACAAACTCGAAGGGCTAAGATCTCTGTCCAATGGAACGAGTCCGTGGTCATACACGAGATCTAATGAGCGAACAAACCAGAAGGGCTAAGATCTCTGTCCAATGGAATGAGTCAGTGGTCATACACGAGATCTAATGAGCAAACAAACCCGAAGGGCTAAGATCTCTGTCCAATGGAATGAGTCAGTGGTCATACACGAGATCTAATGAGCAAACAAACCAGAAGGGCTAAGATCTCTGTCCAATGGAATGAGTCAGTGGTCATACACGAGATCTAATGAGCAAACAAACCAGAAGGGCTAAGATCTCTGTCCAATGGAATGAGTCAGTGGTCATACACGAGATCTAATGAGCAAACAAACCAGAAGGGCTAAGATCTCTGTCCAATGGAATGAGTCAGTGGTCATACACGAGATCTAGTGAGCGAACAAACCAGAAGGGCTAGACGGGAATCAGAATCAAACAGAAACAGGTCAAATACGCACAGTCACATGACGCAATCGCTGTCCACAACACACCGAGCACGAGTCCGAAGAGCTGGGCTCCCCTGGTGAGTGGCAAACGGCGGCTTTTTCAGTCCCAGTAACTGGAGACGGAAACGGCCAATCAGTTGAGGAATCAGAACGACACGAGACGAACACGCAGCAGAGGCTAATGTGAATGCTAAACTTACGATGGGGGTCATAACACCACCATTCTTCATGACACTTCACACCCGTAATAAACCTTCCACTCCAATTTAGCGTTTCCAGTGGGAATTTGTGACATTCTCCATTTAGCCAGGAGAGGGCGCTGAATGTTTCCTTCCACACCATTCCATGAAACTGACCACATCCTCAACACTATAAATCCCCAAAAACCTTTCTAGTGTACTTATAACTTATAAATGTTGTAAACTCAAATATATACTTTTTTTGTCTTCCTAACCCCCTCCCCTCCCCCCCAAGAGGTTTCCATTTTTTGAAATTGTTTTTTACGCAACTTTGAGTGACAAGCCCAGTTCCATAACTACTATATCACTATTATACTAGAGTGCCGTTGTGATTAAATGATTAATTCTGAGGGGGAGAAAGTCAAAATAGCTTTTAAGAATTAGTAGTGTAAACTTGCGATCCTCACATACATAGGCTACTGATTCTTGCTGTGTGGGGGATATTGCACGATGAGGGTTTTTCTGCTTATGAATATACTTGTGTTGCTACTTCCATTAATTTTACATCAGTGCATATGAACTCTTTCAGTGTGTGTGCACGCGTGCATGTGTGTGTGTCTTAGTAGGAGCTTAGTTCTGGTCTCTCCACACCATTCCCTTATTAAAGCCCCTAGAGCTCGCTCGCCCAGGGGGAGAGAGAGAACGACTCAGCATTATTTCTCCCTGGTGTATTCTACACTGCCGTATTAATTTTACCTCCCACCTCAAACACACTCACACACACACACACACACACACACCACTTATGCGCAAACACATGCCGCTTGTGTACAAACACCACTCACACACTCGCATCGCTCGGACACACACTGCTCATACACACACCACCTCTATACACACACACACCATTCATACATGAACACATGCGTGCGTGCACTCATACACACACCCTCGTTCCACTCTGAACCCAGCCCTGATGCTCCCATCGAAAGCCGGGGGGTGGGGGGGGGAGAAAGTTAATTTAGAAGTGATCGCTTGGTTCAGATCCTCCTCCCTCCCCCGCCCCCTCTCTTCTAACAAGCTCTCGATTCTGGGTTGGGGCTCCGCGGGAAGCTGTGAAGAAGACGCCCTTTGAGGGGGGAACAGAATCGCCCCCTCTCAGACGACCGGCCACCTGTTGCAGCACACAGAGAGAGCTCCGCGGGGCATCATCAACAGGACGCCTGTCCTCCATCCGTGCCTGGGGCTCCGGACCCCAACGGGGCCCTGTCGGCGCACACGCACATGTATGAATGCACACATGCATGTCCAGCGCCGATCAATGAACGCAGATGGGTCCTTTGGGTCCGCTTCGGACGCCGAGCTGCAGCCACGATGCTAACACACACACACACACACACACACACGTCTCTGTCCCACCTCCGACAGGCACACACACACACACACCCCCCTCTCTGTCCCCGACCACAGAGGGCTTCATTCGGAAACACCTGGATGATTTTTTTTTCCTTTCTTTTTTTTCTTTTCAAACGCAGAGACATCCAGTCATACCCGCAACAGAGCCGGCTTTTCATAGCTCCGTCTCTTTCTCGGGTCAATATTTCCCTTGTGCCGCCGGACCGGCCCGTTAAAAGCGGCCAGTCGGCTATACTGGGAGAATGACGCCGCGCCGAATGAACGTGGAACGCAGCCCCACTTCGCCCCGCCCCAGCCCCGCCCCGCGCCGTTAGCTGTAGCCGCACGCGCCGGAGCCAGTGTTTAATGTGGAGCGGCCCTCCGGCCGGGTTTGGCGCGGGGCGGCTTGTAAACCGAGGGGAGGCGGGAGCCGTTTGAGGCGCCGGCGCTCGGGTTAGCCTCAGGTACCGCCGATCTCACAGCCGCTTAAAAAAACGAAATAAATAAAAGCCGAAAATTCCCGATGAGCGTGCGGAAAATTTGCGTCGAGGTTTTTATTTTATTGCACGGGAGGGGTGTGGGGAGGGGGAGGGGGGGTTTGGAAAAATGACTCAACAGCTGACTGTACTGTTTCGCGGTGGCCGTTACTGGTGGGAGCGCTCGAGTATGGACGGGTTGCCGGCTCCACGGTGCCAAGCAGAAGGAGAAAGGGCGCTCGTCCGCTTGGCTCCGCCGGTCGTCTGTCTTCCCGAGCTTCCTCCTCCTCCTCCTCTGCCTCGCGAGCTCGGCGCCAGGGGACCCATAAGGCTCCGGCCAGCGTTTTGATGAATTGCAAGTTGAGGGAGCCAGGTTGTAATTTCGAGCAGTCGCTTTTCTTTTTCCGTTACGTTCTCCTGTTTTCCCATCGCCGGCCTTTAAATGGATTAATGCACTTTCTGAGAACCTTTGTCATACGATTAAACGTCATTTTCGATCCACAGTATCACATTTATTTTGCTGGCATGTATTTTAATTTACTTGAAACGGCATTGACAGGTATAATGTAGGATAGCAAACGTAAATAGCAGTTGTGTGGGCTTAGCAATGCTTTTCAGGAGAACGCAGCCTGTATAGCAAGGGTGCTCAAATCAGGCTCTGGAGGCCAGTCGTTCTGCTTGTTTTCATTTCTCCCCTCTAATCGGGACTTATTGGGACTCCAGGTGAGTTAAATCTCGGTGGCACTAATCAATTAATTATCGGGTAGGAAAGAAAACCAGCTGGACTACTGCCCTTGAGGGTCAGTGTGTCAAACAGACTCTGGGATGGAAGCAGTGAAATCTGCAGAAAGGGGCTCTTCCTGTGGCAGTCGTCTCTGTTCTGTGTTCCCTGGCTTCTGGTCCCAGCTCTGAAGTCCCGGGACGGGTTTTTGGCTGTCCCGCCCCGTGCGTCAGTGTCACATTCCCCCAGAGCTCGACACCTCGCTGAGGCTGCCAAAAAGAGGGCCCCCAAAGAGCTGTGTTCACCCTGCCCCACGAATTGTGTCCCATCACTGCTGCAATATGCTGTACCAACCCATCCCTGCTCACTGCTACAGTATGCTGCAGTAACCCATCCCTGCTCACTGCTACAGTATGCTGTACTAACCCAAGCCTGCTCACTGCTACAGTATGCTGTACTAACCCAAGCCTGCTCACTGCTACAGTATGCTGTACTAACCCAAGCCTGCTCACTGCTACAGTATGCTGTACTAACCCATCCCTGCTCACTGCTACAGTATGTTGTACTAACCCAAGCCTGCTCACTGCTACAGTATGCTGTACTAACCATCCCTGCTCACTGCTACAGTATGCTGTACTAACCCAAGCCTGCTCACTGCTACAGTATGCTGTACTAACCCAAGCCTGCTCACTGCTACAGTATGCTGTACTAACCCAACACTGCTCACTGCTACAGTATGCTGTACTAACCCATCCCTGCTCACTGCTACAGTATGTTGTACTAACCCAAGCCTGCTCACTGCTACAGTATGCTGTACTAACCATCCCTGCTCACTGCTACAGTATGCTGTACTAACCCAAGCCTGCTCACTGCTACAGTATGCTGTACTAACCCAACACTGCTCACTGCTACAGTATGCTGTACTAACCCATACCTGCTCACTGCTACAGTATGCTGTACTAACTCATCCCTGCTCACTGCTACAGTATGCTGTACTAACCCAAGCCTGCTCACTGCTACAGTATGCTGTACTAACCCATACCTGCTCACTGCTACAGTATGCTGCACTAACCCATCCCTGCTCACTGCTACAGTATGCTGTACTAACCCAACACTGCTCACTGCTACAGTATGCTGTACTAACCCATCCCTGCTCACTGCTACAGTATGCTGTACTAACCCAAGCCTGCTCACTGCTACAGTATGCTGTACTAACCCATCCCTGCTCACTGTCCCATCCCTGCTCACTGCTACAGTATGCTGTACTAACCCAAGCCTGCTCACTGCTACAGTATGCTGTACTAACCCAAGCCTGCTCACTGCTACAGTATGCTGTACTAACCCATCCCTGCTCACTGCCCCATCCCTGCTCACTGCTACAGTATGCTGTACTAACCCATCCCTGCTCACTGCTACAGTATGCTGTACTAACCCAACACTGCTCACTGCTACAGTATGCTGTACTAACCCAACACTGCTCACTGCTACAGTATGCTGTACTAACCCAACACTGCTCACTGCTACAGCATGCTGTTCTAACCCAACCCTGCTCACTGCTACAGTATGCTGTACTAACCCATCCCTGCTCACTGCTACAGTATGCTGTACTAACCCAACACTGCTCACTGCTACAGTATGCTGTACTAACCCAAACCTGCTTACTGCTACAGTGTGCTGTACTAGCCCAACACTGCTCACTGCTACAGTATGCTGTTCTAACCCAACCCTGCTCACTGCTACAGTATGCTGTACTAACCCATCCCTGCTCACTGCTACAGTATGCTGTACTAACCCATCCCTGCTCACTGCTACAGTATGCTGTACTAACCCATCCCTGCTCACTGCTACAGTATGCTGTACTAACCCAACACTGCTCACTGCTACAGTATGCTGTACTAACCCAAACCTGCTTACTGCTACAGTGTGCTGTACTAGCCCAACACTGCTCACTGCTTCAGTATGCTGTTCTAACCCAACCCTGCTCACTGCTACAGTATGCTGTACTAACCCATCCCTGCTCACTGCTACAGTATGCTGTACTAACCCATCCCTGCTCACTGCTACAGTATGCTGTACTAACCCATCCCTGCTCACTGCTACAGTATGCTGTACTAACCCAACACTGCTCACTGCTACAGTATGCTGTACTAACCCAAACCTGCTTACTGCTACAGTGTGCTGTACTAGCCCAACACTGCTCACTGCTACAGTATGCTGTTCTAACCCAATCCTGCTCACTGCTACAGTATGCTGTACTAACCCATCCCTGCTCACTGCTACAGTATGCTGTACTAACCCATCCCTGCTCACTGCTACAGTATGCTGTACTAACCCATCCCTGCTCACTGCTACAGTATGCTGTACTAACCCAACACTGCTCACTGCTACAGTATGCTGTACTAACCCAAACCTGCTTACTGCTACAGTGTGCTGTACTAGCCCAACACTGCTCACTGCTTCAGTATGCTGTTCTAACCCAACCCTGCTCACTGCTACAGTATGCTGTACTAACCCATCCCTGCTCACTGCTACAGTATGCTGTACTAACCCATCCCTGCTCACTGCTACAGTATGCTGTACTAACCCATCCCTGCTCACTGCTACAGTATGCTGTACTAACCCAACACTGCTCACTGCTACAGTATGCTGTACTAACCCAAACCTGCTTACTGCTACAGTGTGCTGTACTAGCCCAACACTGCTCACTGCTACAGTATGCTGTTCTAACCCAACCCTGCTCACTGCTACAGTATGCTGTACTAACCCATCCCTGCTCACTGCTACAGTATGCTGTACTAACCCATCCCTGCTCACTGCTACAGTATGCTAAACTGGCTCATATCCGTTCACTGGTACAATACCTTATGCTGGCTTATTACCGCTACAGTATCTTATACTGGTCTATGCCACTGCATTACAGTATGTCAGGAGACTGACATTTGCATTTAAATTCAGCATTTGAAAGACACTCATTCCCAGAACGACTTGCGCAGCAAACGTCTCTCACACACAACCCATTTATCCAGCTGGACGTTTACTGACCCAGTTCAGGCTCAGCATTTGCTCAAGGGCACAACTGCTCTACACCACTAGAGAATCAAACCTGCAATCTCTGAGTCAGAGGCACAGTTACCTAACCATCATGCTACACTGCGGTCTTATGCGTACTACAGCATACTGCGGTGGCTTATTCTGTACTAAACTACTCAGTACTGTACTGCACTTGGCCTCGACTATAGCACAGTACAGTACTGGTCTAATGTGTTCTGCAACTGTCATGGTATACATTGATCCCTCTTGGATAAACTCTCCACTAAACTCTCATGCACTACCACTGGCTATGGCAGGTTTTGTTCTGGGTGTCCTAGGCACACGCAGTTTGTGGTTTTGCGATTGATACACCCAAATATGAAATGCCCCCACCCTGCCTCGTCGGTATACGATTCCTCCCCTGGTCAACTATTACAACCCTCCACCGACCCCACTACCAGTCCGCGATTGAAATGTAGCCCGCCCACCCTCTCAGTCCACAATTCCTCCACTGGTCGACGGCTGCAGCCCTAACCCCAGCCCACCCCACCCCACAAATGTCTCCTGTACACCCACAGTTGGAACTCTGGAGATGCTAAAGTACCGAACCGCTCCTGTAGCACAGAACCCTCCCCGCCCTCGCACTCTTTCACACACTTTCCATCGTTGTGTGAGGTCAGCTCAGAGTCCCCACAACCCACCTTGTTACCAGATGTGTCTCCGGTTAGAGCACGTGACTCACGGCCACCCTGTCCTTAATTGACTGCTACTGTAAGGAAAAAAAAAAATAAAACAGCTAGATGTCTGGATTTCATTTGATTAAATCTGCCTTATGAAGTCCTCCCCCCAAAGGCCCACTTTGTCCCAGACATAGAATTATAGGTTTTTTAAAAGCAGATGAATTTTCAACTGCGACATGTCTGATTTGATGGATGCCATGCAGGGAATTACCCGGCTGCAGATATTTGGGATATGGCAGCTTAAGTTAGCTGTCTATACTAACCCATCACCCAATCACCGAGCATTGCCTAAATTATCAGAAGTTTCCAGTGACCTTGTGACCTGCCACTGTCCCAACACAAATTTCTTGAAATTACTTCAAATAAACTAGTGCATTTCTTACGGCGTAGCAATTTTGACCTTCGCTTGAAGTCGGTACACGAACAGGCTAATTAGAGGTGGTGTGTTTATAAATGACAAGAGGACGATCGAAATTACACCATAAGGATGCAGCTGAAACGGGACCCTCTGGGGGCCGTTCATAAAGGGGGCTTTGTGTTCCAGACTTGCGGCCGCACCGTTTGGATCTCGAGCTGGCGCACAGCTTCCTGTCCCGGTGAGAATAAACCAGGGTCGCTTCAATGACCAAGCAGCTGCATAAAGGTAAGCACAGGCAGAGGAAACTCCACCTTAAACAATAACTGCCGTCCGTTCATTGAAGCCATTTACTTTGCATTCAGAAGCTTCAGCCTAAACATCCAGGTTAATTTAAGGCAAACTCATGGGATCAATCACAGGGAAATGAATGGGCAATTTGTTTTTTTTGTTTTTTTAAGTCATAACTCAATGTTAACCAAATGTTGCAGTTCATTTTGGATTCAAGCGATTTTTTTTGTTTTGTTTTTTCTTTTGGCAGCCCAACTTAATGCCTGTTTGAAAATCCTAAAATGGAAAGGAATTCAGTTACTGTAGTTCCCAGTGATTCATCCTGAGGCACTCAAAATAAACCTTTTCTTTGTTTCCTTTATTAGCCTTCATTATTTTTGTGTGCGGAGGCCAGTTTTTCGTTTAGTCTTGACCAAAAAAACTTGACCAGGACAAAATATATAAAAACCAATTTAATAAGATGCAAAACCTGCAAATTTGTCAAAAGAGAGCAAGGAACTAGTTAGTCCTACTATAAGCCTTGGCACAGTAAAATCTCCAGTGTTAATTCAACTCTAACAGAGTACATATGAGTCCAATTGGGAGTACATGTATTCTGTAAGAGTTGATTTAACACTGAACATTTTGCTGTGTGGACATGCAGGTCAGGTTTTTACAACCAATTGTTCAAAAAATCTTTTAAGATCATTAATAATCCTGACCACTCTTGACAATTTTATTTATGAACTCCGTAGGCGGTAAAATGTCCAATGTAAATTAAATTCTAACTGAGTACAAAAGGCTCCAACAGTTGATATAGCACTGCTAATTTTACTGCGTAGGGATCATTCTGCTTTTTGTAGTAGGCTACAAAAAACATTGTGTGAGTTTATGGATTGTTGAATATCTGGGCTGTACACTGAGGAGTTCGTCAGCTTCTCAGATGTGACATTTAGTAGCTACTAAAATGAGATTAGCGCGGTCGCTTGTTCGGACCCGTCAAGCGCAGTAGCTGCGGGACGCTCTGACCGGCCGGCCGGCTCGCGCTGCTCTGACTCTCCCCGCGTGCAGCATCAGCAACTTTGCCCGGCACCGCACTGGCGCACTGTCCAAATGCTCCCTCTCTCTCCCAACTCCGCACACGCTTCTTCTCCTGCAACTCCTGGCCGCCGGGACGTTCTCGTTGAAAATGTCACATATTCCTACACGCGCCGACGGCCCCTTTCTTTTGTCTCTATGTACGTAACTGAACTGCCGGCGTGATATTGGCATACCTACATCTCGCCTCTGCGATTACGTCGCAATTTTTTTCTCCCATTTGCCGTCCTCCCATCCCACTTTTGTCTCCATCCCCCTGTAAGACAAATAAGAAAGCAGATTTTGTAGGAGGGAAAATGGGCTGTTCAGGGTTCAATTTCAGCCTCCAGCGTATCTCTACCCCTTTTCGTCTCACCTCCCTCGCGGTCGGACGAGTCCCAGGTTCTTCTTCATCTTTAAAATAATCAGTGTTGCAGCGGAAAGTCCCGTATTGTTCGTTCTGAACAAACCAAGCAGGGCAACAAAGAAGACTGCTAATACATCGACTGTCCATGCTTCAGAAAAAACAACTATTCAAAGGGAAAACGCTGCCATAAACTGTGTCTGGAGAATGCGGTAGGTCGTGTTTTGTCCATTCAATTATTTTGGCTTTACTGCGCATCATTCGTTTGAACGAAATCCAAGGTTCAAAGTTAACATACGTTTATGTTAATTGCCAGGACAGGTAACCTGCGCAATTGACGTGAGGGGTAGTTACACCTCGCTTTTCGTTTATTGCAGTGTTTCTCCCACTCGACACATCCCGAATGAGAAATGTAGCTACTGCGTCGGTCCATCTGCGATTTTTCTTCTCCCTAAAGTTCGTCTCTATCATCATTAGTTCATTGTGTTTAAGTTATCTTTAAGCATCGGCTGTTTTGTTCCAAGTTCTAGGCTACCTATATGTTCTATTGCATAAATTAAGTTTATTCTTTTAAATAGTTTCTGTTTAATTTCCGATTCATTTGCTGCCCATTTTTGTCCTTTTGCGACACGGTCACTCACCAGAATCTAGATTTTAATCTGGGGTCAAGCTTTCTACATTTTAGAAGTGTGCAGAACATTGCTTTCCATATTAATAACTGAGTTGCTTATTTGTCAGTTAGCTAACTCAAATACTAAGTGTGTAATTGCTTATGTAGGTAGAATTGTTTGCCGGAAAGTTAGTTTTCTGGCCGGAGTGGGTGCCTTTCTCATGAAATCTAATTGAAACGCTTAGCAGGAGGGCGTGAGTGTCCTCTGCCAACGTACTGGTGTCGTAAGAGACGGTGGTGTGAAACTTCTCTGGTGCAGTGATTTATCCTCCGCATTTTATATCCTCTTCAAACAAAGCATTTACGCCTTTCACAACGACTGGCATCTCATTTTGTAGAACTCACGCCGTCTTGTAGCCTATCCCTGTCACGGCGTCGTGAAAACTGATGATCTCGAGGATTACGTATTATGGGCTAGATTGCAGTGAATACATCGATTTATGCGCCGGGCAACTGCCTTGCCTTTTCCCACTGTCTCCTGACTTTTGGCCCTCAGCGGGCTCAAGTGTGTGCCAGTGTGCCGCGAAATGGCCAAGAGTTTTCGCCTACGGCGGTCCTGCGCCCCTAAGTCTTTCTGTAGCTACACCGCAGGGGGTCTTTCCAGAAACCGGTCGCCCTAAAACGCGTGGTTGCGAAGTACCTCTGACAGCACGTGCTCCAAACCAGACAAGAGGCTGTAGTTCGGTTAGAGGCCCTGGCCTCTGGCGTAACTCGGACCCGCTGGACACGCGTGATCTCTGATGTTTTGGCTGCCTTGATAACAGCGGATTTGAGGAAGGTGAAAAGAGAGAGTTTAGTGGTGACGGGAATAGGGGACAGAAGCTGGGAACAGGAGCTGCGAACAGACAACGGCGTCATCCCCGAGCAGGCACATGTAACAGAATGAGGTCGCTTTTCCAGTGTTAAAGTCCCGGGTGTTTGCTGTGGAGTCGGCTGAACGTCTACAATATTGTGAGAGGTTGCCAGGTCATGGACGTATCCACCCACTGCAGCAGTGGAGCATGGTGGAACTGGACTTGGTTGCCAGGTTTTTGTGGGTTCATTACCATTGTACACCTTAAGCAGTCTTCTTTAATACAATGGCTTCACTGAAAGTATGCAGCTACAGATGTGGACAGTATATATATATTTTTTTTAAATTGTCCTGGATATGTTCTGGTGCCAAAGAAACTAACAACAACAACAACAACAACAATAATAATAATAATAATAATAATAATAATAATAATAATAACAAAAATAATAACAACAACAAAAATAATCATTGTTATATGATGTTGGTGATTATTATTATTATTATTATTATTATTATTATTATTATTATTACTACTACTACTACTACTACTGTCATCATCATCATAAGCAACGTTGCCCAGGTGAAAATGATAACCTCGGCAGGTCCTACTGAAGCAGATCTCTGCCAGTGCTGTTTGCGTCTGTGTCTTTACTTTTTTGAGGCTTTTTAAGAATTCCTGTGATTTTGCACTCTGTCATACCTGCAGAGTTACTGGCATCATATGAATCTGTTGTACATGTTGAGTTACTGACACCGTATGAGTCTGTGGTATGTGCTGAGTTACTGACATTTTCACAAGTCAACTGACAGAGTCCACAGCCGCAGGGCGTGACTGCATGCATCCCGCTGAGGGTGTGGTCGGCTTAATTTGGTGAAGGAAGCCGTTGTATCGGCGCCCCCTAGCCGCTTAACCAGGCACTAACAGGTTACCAGCTGTCCTCTGTTAGTCATGTCCCTTATCGTGCAGTGTGTTCTGGGGGTTGTAGTTTTATATGCAAGTACACGCACACGCACATGCGCACATGCGCACGTGCACACATGCACACATGCACACACACACACACACACCCCCACATGCACACACACACACACACGGCAATGGCAGCGGTCTTCACTCGGGTGGCACAGCTGTGGTTTGAGAGCAGCACAATACACCCCAAAGCAATGCAGTCCCACACACACTGTCAGGGCTGAGGAGACTGGGCAGTAACTGGTTGTCTTGTCAGTGGTGTAAACTTCCCTTATCTATGACATCACTACTAATTCTGTCTGTTTAGTTCCATTCCTGGACCTCCCACCTCTGTCTGTTTAACACAGGCTCTCCTCCAATCCGTTTTATTGCAGTGTTATCAGTTTTATTTAAGCCTCTATTCATTCCTTGACTATCATTTCAGCCATTCTCTCTTTAACCCTTTGAAGAGTAGGTTATCTTTTGGCATGCTTCTTCAGTCAGTGTTCTAGAACTCCACTGTATTCAGTTACCAGCAGTGATTGTTACATCAGCATTAGAAGGTTCATTTAAGAACATTTCAATCACATATTTGTGGTCTCGCATCTTAAAGAGTTAATCTGTAATAATATTCAGTATGTACTATCAGTTCTCTTCATGGGGCATGGGGTGTGTGTGGTTAAAAAGCGGAGCCTTAACCCTCCAACATCAGTTAATATCTCAAATACTGTAAAGTATATATATTTTTAAATTTAAGTGCACTGTTAGGTCTGGAAAGTTGACAACAGCACTTGGTCTGGGCGTGCTCCTGTCAGACCCCATTGCGGGTGATGTCAGTACTGAGCCTCAGGTGAAACAGTGGGGGGGGGGGGTACTCATTGAAACATTATTTCTGTGATAAGAGCACAGGGCAAGAAAGCTCAGCTCTGAGGGAGAGAGCGAGAGACAGGCCGAGGGAGATATAGAGAGAAGAAGAGTGAGAGAGAAAGATAGAGGGGAGGAGAGAGAAAGAGAATGTGACAATGAGAAAGGGAGCAGGAGGAGATAGAAAGAGAGAGGGAAGAAGCAAAAAGAGAGAGAGAGACAGAGATAAAGAGAGATAGGGAGATAGAAATAGAGAAAGAAAGGTAAAGACAAAGAGTGATAGAGCAAGAGAGAGAGAAAGGGAGAGAGGCAGAGAGAGACAAATAGAGAGCAATGAAGAGACAGAGCAAGGGAGACGGCACAAAAGGGTTTGAGAGAGAGATATAGAGAGAGATAGAGACGGAGAGAGGCAGAGAGAGATATATAGAGAGAGATAGAGACGGAGAGAGGCAGAGAGAGAGAGAGACATAAAGAGAGAGCTGTACTGCAGTGCAGCAGGCTCAGTGCAGTCCTGTCCCACACTGCTAAGGAGGCCCTGTTTGTTCTTTTTATGTGATTTATTTTCCTCTTCACACCATACTCAGGACCCCCGAAATTCCCCCCCCCCCCCCCGTTAAAGCCTTCCGACAGCTGAATGTCTTTCACTTGAACACTCTGCTCACTATGTTCGCGCTGCTCTGTTTATCTTTATTTGCTACCCGTTTTTGCAAATCTCAGGGGAATGGCGCTTAACGGTACTTTCCTAGTGATACCGCGACGTTAATGATGCCCGTAGTCCGGCTGTGACAGAAAATGGCTCCCTGGAGGCACATCGCGATGGGGCGGCGGTGTAGCATAATGAGTAAGGAGCTGGTCTCGTAACCTAAAGGTCACAGGTTCAGTACCCAGGTAGGACACTGCCATTATACCCTCAAGCAAGGTACTTAACCTGCATTGCTTCAGTATAAATGCAATGTAAATGCTATGTAAGTTGCTCTGGATAAGAGTGTCTGCTAAATGCCTGTAATGTAACGGATTAAAAACCTTGGGCGTGTGGTGAAGTGTGCTTTTGAGCTGAAAGTTAGGGGGTTGCGTTCCAACGGTGCCGAGCGGGAAACCGCGAGTGGAGCTCCTAAACATTTTTACACTCGGAGAGTCGCCACGGGAACGCCGGTGGGGGCGAACCGAACCTACTGCGTCATCAGGTTTGAGCCAATCCCGATGATGCATCCTCCTTGGACACGCCCAGTGCGCACCAGCTCTTGTTTCACTGAAAAAAATAGCAAACGCTCTTGGGTCAGTGTGAAGGTGGTCACATGATCTGAAGGTGGTCACATGACCCGATGTTAGCGGTCAGGTGAACGTGTCTTTGGAGGTGTCTCCTTCATAAATCAGTTTGTTTTCCAGTTTGCCTATCGGAGCTGTGTTCAGTCGATCAGCAAGATTAACCCTACAGTACCCGGCTGACTATGATGTTAGTCTGGACAGTGCATTGAAAGGACCCTTGAGCATCACTGCAGTGGTGTTTTGGTGGAGGAACTGGCCTTGTAATCGGGGCATATTTTGAGTGACTTCACAGAATGCACCCTTAATTTTTGAATAGATAAGAACTAAAATGGAAGCTGTGCTGGTTCACCCTGGGAAAGGACAACCAGCAGGCTGATAATTAGCGATGATAATTAAATTCATAATAAGCATAGCTGATATGCATTATGAATTATCCATTAGTTCTGCAGCTGTGCATCGGTCCCTCTCTACTCCCCCCTTGAGCGCACCCCATGCAACCGCTATATGACCCTCGCCAACAGAGGGAGCCCTAGAGCTGGAGCGATTGTATTGCGCTTCTATTTCTTGGGCCGCCAGTTTGTCTCCACGACATGACCTGCAGGGATTTAAACTTGTATTTCTGGGGTTATCCTCTAGGGGTCCCCATAGGCACTTCAACAGCACAGTCAAGTGACTAATCATGCTGCAGAGTTTCCACCAGGCTGGCCAGTGGAGGATGGGCTCCCCCTCTATAACCAGGTTCCTCCTGAGATTTCTTCCCATCAAGGATTTTTTTTCTTGTCACCATTTGAGGGTTTTTCTCCCCATTCTCACGTACTTGACATTTGGGGGTTCAGGCCTTTTTGCTCTTTTAGTTCTGTTCCCTTGCTCTTTTTCTGCAACACCGTAAAGCGTCTTTGTGCCAGTTTTCTGTAAAAAGCGCTACACTAATAAAACTATTAATAAGAACAATTAGTTGGTATGTTATGGGGAGAGTCAGATAGAGCCCTACAGCTGATGTCTATTTCTCTCAGGCACGTGTGCCAGATACCATTCCGCACACTACAGGGCCACACAGTGTACTACAGAACCAATCACAGGAGAGCATCTCTCACTCATGCCCTGTGTATACCCGATGATCAGCTAGGGGGCGCTAATGCAGTAGGAAACCTGACCTGCCCTACCCTGGTGGGACAAGGGGCTGTGGTTTCAACAGTGTGCCTTATACAGTACATTGGCCCCATTGCTGCACTGGGGCATTGGACCTCTGTTTGGTCCTCTGGGAAGAGCACCCCCTACTGGTCCACCAAGGCCTCCTCCAACAGCGGCCTAGTTTTCCCTGGAGGCTTCCCATCCATGAGTTTAACCCTGATCTGCTCCAACGTTTTAACGTGACGTGGCTACGGGATGCCATGGCTGCCGGTTAAAGCTGTCATTAAAAGCCGTCGTCCTTCTGGAGGGAGCTTGACGGACAGGCTTTGCTTGGCGCCATTTCCCTGTTTTCGGGGAGGAATGGCGTGAGCTGCCAGCGATGTTAACGGCTGACGGTCGCTGGAACGCTGCACGCTGGGAACCGCACGCCTTCATAAAGGGCAGCGGCGACGCCGGCGGGGAGGCCCAGCCGAAAGCTGTCATTACGGGAGCGCGGTACGTGACAGAGCAGAGCTGCGCGGCCAAACCGCCAGCGGAAGGAAGGGCCGCCGCGGCTCGGGATCAAAACCCTGCTCTCGCCGGTGTCATGGAAACGACACCGCAGCCCAGCAACCGTGGAGCCGGGCGCGAGGCAAGCAAGGCAGTGAGAATAACTCAGGCGCTCTGAATGGTCAACACAAATGGGGTTATAACAGAAACTAGGACTTGTGGGATATGTAGTGCTAATTCTCCCTCGAGAATTTAATCTCAGTGGGACTCACCTGTATAAAGAAAGTGCGATTAGAACAATTGACCTTGCAGAAAAGCTAATACAAAAGGTCTTATGAATACCCAATAAGAACAGGCCATTCAGCCTTTTACCTGCAGAGATAGCTTTAGGGGAACGGAGAGCAGGAGAGAGTGGGCTCTGTGCCTGTCAGTGTCTGCAGTGATGGTCCCAAGAGCGGCTGCAGCATTCGGGACGTGGGCTCAGCAGCATAATGCAGGTGGGGGCGGGGCTTGTAGGTGTGGCCCCGTGGAAACGGTTGAACTGAGGGAGGAACTGATCAGCCGGGGCAGGGATTGGGAGCGGCCCCTGGCGCCACGTTTCTCGGTCCACCGGGCTGGAGACGGGCCAAGTGCGCGCGCGCTATCCCAGAATCCTTCAGGGAGCACCCCGGTCACACACTCCTTTTCCCCCCATTTCGCTCTGGTCAGGACGGGAGACGGGGCGATGGAGTCATCCGAGGTGAGGAGAGGTGGGATTCGTGGAACGGGTGGGGCCTGTGGGCGAGAGAGGGGCAGACGCCAAAATCTGTGCTGTCAGCCAGGGGCGAGCGGTTGTTGGCCGGAGGAAAAGGGGACGGAGAGAGAGAGAGAGAGAGAGAGAGAGGAGAAGAAAGACTTTGCCTGGAATGAACTGGAAAGAAAGGGAGAAGAAAGGCAAGTTGCCTGGAAAAGTCTAGAATGAAAGGAGGAACGAGTGAGGGAGAGAAAGTGTGACTGAGGAAGAAAGAGAGAGAGAGTTAGGAGCCCGGGCTCTCAGTGTGCACTCATTTATGCAGGTCCATTCACTCTCACTCTCTTTCAACGCCTCACTGGCAGTGCCAGAGCGAAGAGGGGGACGCCAGCCAAGGAACAGCTGGAGCCCCCACTCACTGAGAGGGGAGATCAGCTCTGCCACACACCTGAGAGGGGAGATCAGCTCTGTCACACACCTGAGAGGGGAGATCAGCTCTGTCACACACCTGAGAGGGGAGATCAGCTCTGCCGCACACCTGAGAGGGGAGATCAGCTCTGCCACACACCTGAGAGGGGAGATCAGCTCTGCCACACACCTGAGAGGGGAGATCAGCTCTGCCACACACCTGAGAGGGGAGATCAGCTCTGTCACACACCTGAGAGGGGAGATCAGCTCTGTCACACACCTGAGAGGGGAGATCAGCTCTGTCACACACACCTGAGAGGGAAGATCAGCTCTGTCACACACCTGAGAGGGGAGATCAGGTCTGATAGCTGGTTTCAAATATTAAACCTGAACCTAATGACGGAGAGTGAGCAGATAAAGAGTGAGTCTTCTAAAATATGGTTCCTATCATTGACCCACCAATTTCGACCAATCATTGTGCTTTGCTGTAGGATCAGGACTTATTCTGACTGGCTCAAGCAGGTTCATGCTTTGCATATGGGTCTGGGATGTATGAAGCCTCACTGTCTCATCACCTGGGTACGACATGTGCTTACCGCTCTGTCTCTCTCCTTCCCACTCTCTCTATCAATCATTCTGATTGGTTCAAACCACCGGCGTAGTCATGGGTGCACCAGGGTGGGCCATGACCACCTAAATAGCATCCTGCCCTGCCCTTTTATCTTGGCTGAACCATCACACCCAATTGTGAATGTCCACCTATGTAGTTCTGGCCCAAATAGTTCTTACGCAGGTCCAGCTATATGAGTATTTCTGGCTATGCTTCTGATTAAAACAGGTCAGGAATTGGCAACACATTCTAGCCCCATCCATTGTGGGGGTTCATACTGGGGCACCCCCTTTACACCCCCCCCCCTTCCATCACCCCTAAAAATGCCTCTGTAGGTATATTCCCTGTGTATTTGACCTGACTTGACCCCTTTTCGCCCCTTCCTCGAAATGAAGTCATGGAGTTATTGGCCATGCCAGACGGCAGCCTTCTGCGGTAATGGCTGTCTAAGCTCTTCTGTGGTTGCCAGGCGCTGTTCGCCCTCCCCCCCTCCCCAAAACTGCGCCCTCCACGTCCTGGATGGAGGACCTGTGGCCATGGACACAAGCCATGTGCCGAGCCTGGCTGAACTGGGGAGGTGGGGGTTTGGGGGTTGGGGGAGGGGGGGTTAAGTAAAGAGGCTGAACCATATTAAAGCTTTCTCCTGTGTCTGGTCCATTAACGGTTGCGCCTAAATTGCCGGATGGGCTATTAGGCTCCCAGAATCTGGCGGAGAGGCAGGGCAAATGACATGTGGCCTGGAGTCTTGCCACTGACTTCCTTTTTTTCTTCTTATTCCTCTGTGTGTCTGCCTGGTGTGTTCACTGACTCTCCTGCAAAAAGAGTCACGTGTCGCATGAGGGCTGGCACTCACGGCCAGCTCGTTAATTCTCTCCCCTCCCTTGAAACCCCCTCTCCACTCTCCCCTCCAGGAACTGGACTCTTTGTAACCAGAGTCTTGCGCTGGTGCTGTGACCTCCACGTGCCCATATTTGGCAGGCCTTGTTTCCGTGTTACGTGCCTTCTTTGGCTCACTGTGATGTCATAATGGGCGAAGAGCGTTTTTCAACGGCCAATTGAAATTTCCTCAACTGCTGCCTAGACATAAATTTCCCATGTTTCCAGCTAAAATAAGAAAATACCAACTAAAAGTTAGGCTCTGCAATATGAGAACTGGAATTAAAAATTGCACCACTTCTCTGGTAATTGCTCTTGGACAGACAGATTTATGTTTTATAAAATAGAAAAACTCCTCTGCTCCAAAAACCACATGTGCTTATGATCCTTTGAAGTACACCTATGCACAGACTTGCGCTCTCCGTCTCTCTCTCTTTTGCTCTCTCGGTGTTCGCGCACACATATACACATATGTACTCTTCTGAAGTGGCCTTGTTATTTGCCAGGGCAGGACAAGAGTTTGTACTGTGGTGTGACTTTAGTTGTGATCCTCTCTCCCTGAGAAGGACTGCGTATGAAAATGAGAAAAAAAAAAGAAAAAAAAAAAAACATCTGGCGAACATTTCCTTAACTGTCATCAAAGCAATTACTTTTTGCCTTCGAGCCATAACCATAATTACCAATCCATTTATAACCATGATGGTATCATTAAAATTTCCCACTGCGTATTCGCCTGTTACCGTTCTTTTCCCTCTTAAACGGCTCCAGCTCTCCTCTGTACCATTCCGACGCTTTTGAGGGCCGACGGTTCCTCATCTCCCCGCTCAAAAATCGAACAAGCGAGGTGGTTAAGTGGCAGCGACTCCCATCCTGCTTTCCTCGCCGTCCTCTCGCTGGTCTCCGGTTGCTTCTGAATGCGCTCGTAAAACACATGAAAGATCCCGGATCCGACTCTTTTTGTCTGCAGCGATCGAGCAGTGAATGTTAAATGCAACCAGCCGCTCAGACTCGCCTCATTTAGAAAAAGAAAAACATTAGAAAACAAAAAGAACCTAAAGAAATTGATTTTTCACATAATTACCCACAATAATGGTTTCACAAAACTGTTCCAGTGCACTGTAACTTTGGAATAACTTTGGACAGAGCTTTCAGGTTATAAAATATACTCATTGTAATATATAAATATATTTATAAATACATATATATATAAATATTTTTGCTGTGAAATATCTCACACATAAAACCTCCACATATTTGCAATACATTGCTGCATTTTACATTTCTTTAAGGGATTTCTTTGCAGATCGGGGCTGAAGATGTCACTGGGATCAGTGCAGTCATTTATGGAATATACTACAATGTACTGAAATATATGCCAGAACATTGCGGTGAAAAACATATGCATCGTATTTCCCAGAAACTTACACATATTGTAAATACATCGCGGTGTATTTCATTAATGTAAGGAATGGTACACATTATCTGGACTGGCGATGCATTTTGGCCCAGCGCAGTTCATTTCAAACGTCTTTATTTTGCACGTAAACCTGGGAAAGACCCTGACCCAGCGTTCCTTCCAGAACCTTCCTCCGTTCAACCCTCCACTCGGCCTCTGGGCCCCGACACCTCCGGAGCGAAATCTGCCTTTCATGCGTCCGCCTCCCCGCCTCGACCGGTCAAAAGACCCCCCCTTAGCAACGGAAGTCTCCGTGCGCTGGTCCCGCCGGGTGAACGTAGGCCGGTGTGGGCGGGGCTCCGCAGAGCGGACGGGGAAGACGGTTAAACAAGAGGCGGGCATCAGGATTCTGATCACAGGCTCCGACTCCAAAAGCCTGAGTCAGGCCAGCTGGGCTATTCACACACACACACACACTCAAACGCATACACACGCACTCAAACGCACACACACGCACTCAAACGCACACACACGCACTCATACCCACACAAACACACAAACCCGCACACACACACACACACAAACGCACATACACGCACTCATACCCACACACACACACACACACACACACACACACACTCAAACGCACACACACGCACTCATACCCACACACACACACACACACACACACACACACATACACACACTCTCGTGTGCATAGACACAGAAAGCAAAACAAAGGCACACTCACAAACACTCAATCACAGAGACCAACAGACACATACAGTGAACACAGGGTGCCCACAGACACACACACTCTTGCATAGCACACATGTGCACACAAAGATAGCAAGACATGAATTCACACTCGCACAGACAGTTTTCTCAGATGCTGTGGGAGTGTGTTGTCTCTGAAAAGCCCTCATTCTCCCACCCACCCACTCACCCCCCCCCCCTCCCTCAAACACCGGGCTCCGTTGTTTTTCCGCTTCTGAACACGATGAACGCGTCCTCGCCGTTGGCGCCTCCGCCACATCAGCACGACAGCGCGGCACAGCGGTGGCGCACTGGACGAGTTATTGGTTTTAGGGGGTCCTGACCCGGCCTCAGGGTTTTGGTGGCCCTAAACAACAGTGGGGTTGTGGCCCCAAAGTGTTACCACAACTTGTTCTCAAGGCCTTAACTGGCAACTGGTTGAAAGAGAAACCACAAAAACCCGCAGGTACTACAGCCCCCTGGGAGTTTATTTTGACACCCCTGCCCTAAACGACCGCGTAGAGCATGGATATTCAAATCTGGACCTCAAATCCAAATCCGCTCCTGGTTTTCTCTTCCCCCAGGTAATTTACTGAACAGTAAGTGCTACCGATTGGCCAGACTGTCTTCACACCTGACTCCCAGGTAAAGGGAGGGGTGGAACACCAGCAGTTCCTGGACCCTGAGAGCCGTGATTAGAGTAATGGGCGTAGGGTGTTCATGCCAGCAGTCGGCTCCGGTCTGAATAATAACGCTGTCGTCAGGTGTCTCCGTCCCCGATTGGCTGTGAGGACACCAAGATCAACATCAGTGTCAGAAGAACTGGGGAGCACCTGTTATTACAAAACGCTGCTGCAATCAGAGCCAACTCCCCTGGGCCTGGCAGCTAGCAGCCTCCCTACCTCACTCTTCTAATGCAACCTTGCTGCTTGTCCTCGGCCTCCCATTGGCTATTCAAATTGGCCAATCACCTGAGGGGCATGGAGAGGATTTGTCTGACACATTCTAGAACGGTCTAGAACATTCTTTTTTAAAAAAGGTGCATATGAGCCAATTGTTTCCCACAGTGTTTGTAATATAAATTATATGTATTGTCCACCTGTTCAAACCAGGGGTGTCCAATCTTATTCGAAAAGGGGCCGATGTGGGTGAAGGTTTTTGTTTTAGCCCAGCAGTACGACACCTGATTCTAATTAAGGTATTGATTAAAGACCATGAGTAGTTAATTAGGTGAACCAGGTGTCATAGTGCTGTGCTAAAGCAAAAACCCCTGGTGTGAACAAAGCTGATGCATCTTTAAAACATACATAGCAAGGGCTTATATCCTGTCACTAGCTGGGGGGTATGCTGATGTAGAACTCAGCCTGTATTCAGAAAATTTCTCTGAGTGCTGATCTGAGATCAGTTTCGCCTTTCGGCTCATGACGGGGAAGCTTAGGATGAGGACGGGGTACGCCTGATCCTAGATCAGCACTCCTACTCTGAGGCAACTCGGGGTCACAGCCCTGCTGTAAGCCTGTCTTTCAACCCTTTAGGCTGTGAGATCACAGATATGCGATTAGAATGTTCTCAACTGAACATTCCAATGCTAATGTAACACTCACTACTGGCAACTGAAAGCAGTGGAGTTCTAGAACGCTGACTTAGGATTTTGGAAAAAGCTATTCCAAAAAAAACCTACTCTTCAGAGGGTTAATGGCATTTTTCTGAATGGGAGTTCATTTGGCTGGCTGAGGTCCACCTCTCTCCCCCCTCCTCTCCTGCACTGCCCTTCTTCTCTACTCCACCCTACTCTTATCAGAAGACCCTCCCCCTTCTCGATTGATCTCTTTGACCCGTTTTATCTCTGTCCATCTCACTCATTAATTTTCCCATTGATCTAATATTTTGCAGTCATCTCTAATCTCTCTCTCTCTCTCTGTTCCTCTTCTCTCTCTCTCTCTCTCTCCTTGCAGATGTGAAATGACTCTGTTGTTGTTCCTGTGTGCTCTCTGTCCCCTAATCCATGCGTCCCCTTTGAACCTGGGACAAGGAGCAGGTAGGACCCCCCACTCCTTACCGCCCCCCCCAAATAAATACAGATTCTTCATCTTAATCTCGAAAAATTCTTATTTATTCTAGTATTATTCTTATTTTATTCTTATTATTAATCTTATAAATGTACAGTATTATTCTTAATCTTAATGTTGTCCATTTTAAGCTTTTTATTTATTATTATCTTAATTTAAAGTTGTTTTTATTCCTATTCAGTACTAATTTTACTTTTTTCTAATTCTAATTCTTAGTATTACTTTTAATGTAATAAAAATTTACTGCAAGTAACTGTATTCAGTAACTTTTCATCTCAATTTTAAGTTTTTTTTCATTCTTTTTCAGTACTAATTTTACTTTTTGTCTTACTCTAATTCTTAGTATTATTCTTAATGTAATAAATATAACTGTAAGTAACCGTATTCAGTGCATTTTTTTTGCTGACTCATACTGTGGGGAGTTTAAAGAGTCGGCTCTGTAGATTACCAGTTCCCTCCGGCAGCTGCGGTAGACTAAACCACACAGCCGGACTGATGACGTGGGCATCAGCTGGACAATCTGTTACAGCGAGAGTCTATTTCTGTCCTCAAAACCGCCGCCCCTCCATCAGGGCCTCGGGCATGAGCTCACGGCTCCGCGCGGCCGAGCTTGGACACGCGGTGTAGAATAAAAAAGATGGTGATGCCTACTTTCCAAGGCCTGTCGGTCGACGTGCAAGATCATACAAGAAAAACCCAGGATGTGGGATTTCTCTCTCTCTCTCTCTGTCTCTCTCTCACATAGACACACACATACACACACACACGCACACACACACACACACCCACACACACGCACACACACACACACGCACACACACACGCACACACACACACACACGCACACACGCACACTCACACACAGACACACACCCGCACGCATTGAAGCTGAAGTAGCATTATTCAGGAAATACATTTTTAGATATGTCTGTTCTTACAGTGATCTGTGTAAACATTAATACTGAGTAATAGTCTATAAAGTGTACTCTCTTTTATTTGGCCATTCTTATATTCTTCTCCCTTTCTCTAATTCTCTCTCCTTTATTACTTATTTTTCTTTTTTCATTGTTTTTATCTTACACCCCGCCCTCACCCTCTCATTCACCTTCTTTCTCTCATGTCCTTTTGCTTTCATTCTGTCTCATTCCACCATTCTTTCTGGTATTATCTCCCCTTCTCCATCTCTCTCTCTCCCACATACTTTTGCCCTCCCTCTCTTGTCCTTCTCCCCCCCGTCCCGCCCCCTCCGGAAGACACAGGGGTCCTGCGAGTGACCATCCCCAAACCCCCGCGCCCCGCGGCCACCCTGGGGGGGTCTCTGACCCTCCCGTGCCTGGTGTCCCCGGCCCGCGCGGCGGGTCGCCCGTCCCCGGTCGCCCCGCGGTTCAAGTGGAGCGTCCTGACCGCCGGTCGGGAGACGGAGGTCCTGGTGGCCCGGGGCGAGCGGGTGAAGATCAGCGAGGCCTACAGGGAGCGCGCCTCTCTCCCCCGCTACGCGTCCCGCCGCCACGACCTCACCCTGCACCTCATCGACCTCCGCCACAACGACACGGGCTTCTACCGCTGCGAGGTTCAGCAGGGTCTGGAGGACGCACACGACCTTGTGCAGGTCAAGGTCAAAGGTAACCGGCAAGGGGGGGGGGGTCTGACCTTCTTGTACAGGTCAAGGTCAAAGGTAACTGGCAAGGGTGGGGGCGGTTGTGGGGTCTGACCTCCTCCTGCAGGTCAAGGTCAAAGGTAACTGGCAAGAGTGGGGGGGGGGGGGGGGGGAGTTGTGGGGTCTGACCTCCTCGTGCATGGAAACAGGTATGGTGTTGTTCAGGCGTGTGTGCATGTAAACAGGTATGGTGTTGTTCAGGCGTGTGTGCATGTAAACAGGTATGGTGTTGTTCAGGCGTGTGTGCATGTAAATAGGTACCACACCTGTTTACACGCACATGTGTGAACAACACTATACCTGTTTACATGCACGAGGAGGTTGTTCACGCATGTGTGTAAACAGGTGTGATGTGTTCACGTGTGTGTGTGTAAACAGGTGTGATGTGTTCACGTGTGTGTGTGTAAACAGGTATGGTGTTGTAAACAGGTGTGGTGTTGTTCACACGTGTGCATGTAAACAGGTGTGATGTGTTCTCGTGTGTGTGTGTAAACAGGTGTGATGTGTTCACGTGTGTGCGTGTAAACAGGTATGGTGTTGTAAACAGGTGTGATGTGTTCACGTGTGTGTGTGTAAACAGGTATGGTGTTGTAAACAGGTGTGGTGTTGTTCACACGTGTGGTGTTGTTCACACGTGTGCATGTAAACAGGTATGGTGTTGTAAACAGGTGTGATGTGTTCAGGTGTGTGCGTGTAAACAGGTATGGTGTTGTCAACAGGTGTGGTGTTGTTCACACATGTGCATGTAAACAGGTGTGATGTGTTCACGTGTGTGTGTGTAAACAGGTGTGATGTGTTCACGTGTGTGCGTGTAAACAGGTATGGTGGTGTAAACAGGTGTGATGTGTTCACGTGTGTGTGTGTAAACAGGTATGGTGTTGTCAACAGGTGTGGTGTTGTTCACACGTGTGCATGTAAACAGGTGTGGTGTTGTTCACACGTGTGCATGTAAACAGGTGTGGTGTTGTAAACAGGTGTGCATGTAAACAGGTGTGGTGTTGTTCACACGTATGCATGTAAACAGGTGTGGTGTTGTTCACACGTGTGCATGTAAACAGGTGTGGTGTTGTTCACACGTGTGCGTGTAAACAGGTGTGGTGTTCCATTACCGCCATGCTTCCGGCCGCTACGCCTTCTCTTTCTCGGACGCCCGGCTGGCCTGCGAGGGGATCGGGGCGCACATGGCCACGCCCAAACAGCTCCTGGCAGCCTATCACAGCGGCTACGAGCAGTGCGACGCCGGCTGGCTCTCCGACCAGTCCGTCAGGTGAGTCCAGGTGTGAATATGTGTGAAATATCAGGTGAGTTCAGTACTGCAGGCCTGTGGATCTGTATCAGGTTTAAATATGCATTAAATATCAGGTGAGTTCAGTACTGCAGGCCAGTGGAGTGGAACTGCACGGGTGTGAATACATGTTAAATATCATGTTAAGAATGTGCACATTCCGTTTGGGACACACAGCAACATGTGCGGATGATGGAACTGCAGCACAGATTGCCTGGAGGTCAGACAGGTCACGTGCAGCCGTGCATGTGTCGGTGACATCATAGTAGTGTCATTGAAATGTCACTCTCTCTCTCTCTATCTCTGCACTTGCAGATACCCCATCCAAACCCCCCGCGAGGGTTGCTACGGTGACATGGACGGGTTCCCAGGTGTGAGGAACTATGGGACGCAGTACCCAGAAGAGCTGTTTGATGTGTACTGCTATGTGGAGAACATTGATGGTAATGTGTTCGCTCCTTTGTGTGTCCTCTAGTTTCAGAAACTTATAAGGTGTTATAGAATAGAATAGAATAGAATAGAATAGAATAGAATAGAATAGAATAAGGTACTATAGAATAGAATAGAATATAATAGAATAGGTACTATACAATAGAATAGAATAGAATAAGGTGCTATAGAATAGAATAGAATAAGGTATTATAGAATAGAATAGACTATAATAGAATAGAATAAGGTATTATAAAATAGAATAGAATGCTTTATTATCCAAACAAGTGGAAAAATTGCCTTTGACCTTTCTAGCAGTTTAAGAGACTATTGACAACTATTGACAAACACAGTACAATCAATGAAGTATAAAGAAAAAACATTCAATAAATTAAATTCTGTCCGTCCGTCCGTCCGTCCGTCCATCTGTCCATCCTGCAGGTGAGGTATTCCACGTCTCGGCCCCACAGCGTCTCACGCTGGAGGAGGCAAAGCTGTTCTGCCGGGCGTCGGGGGCGGAGCTGGCCACCACGGGCCAGCTGTACGCGGCCTGGAACGACGGCCTGGACCACTGCAGCCCCGGCTGGCTGGCGGACGGCAGCGTGCGCTACCCCATCGTCGCCCCCAGGGAGCGCTGTGGTGGATCCCAGCCCGGGGTCAAGACCGTCTATCGCCACGCCAACCAGACCGGCTTCCCCGAGCCCCACGCCCGCTACGATGCCTTCTGCTTCAGAGGTGGGAGGGGTCCGAAAAAAGAGGTTTATTGGCTGGGGTTAGACTGTTGGTCATTGTGGGAGGGATCAGAGAAAGATTGGTTTCATTGGCTAGGATTTATCCTGTTGGCTATTGTGGTAGTGGCCCAAAAATGAGAACTTTAATTGGCTGAAATGAGACTGTTCATCATTGTCTATATCTATCTCAGGGCTGTTCAGCCCTGTTCCTGGAGATCTACTGCCCTTTAAGTTTTTCATTTCAACCTTTCAACCTGCTTTGGCACAACTGACTCTAGCTATCTATCTCTGGTTGATGAATGAATGAGGTGTGCTTTGTTAGAGTTGGAGAGAAAACCTACAGGAAGAGGGTTGGGCAGCCCTGATCTAGAGCAACAATGAGTTAGGAGAAATGTGCCTTTTGTTCAGTGCACAACAAATCGCCCAGTGTTATTTTAACTGAAATATGTAGCCAACCAAAGCACACACAATCATTCTACTTCTGAATAATTTCTGAATAATAGTGGAAATATGTGGTTCTGTTGAAGTTGTCAGTACTATGCAGGGACTCCACTGGTTTTCTAACAGGGTTGAATGATTATTTTACCCCAGTCTGATGAGAAAGCTCCATTCAGGGTAGTTTGCTCACCTGTACAGGTAACGGGAACCCCCACACGGACGCCCCCATGGACTACCTGGCCACGGAGCCGGAGGACCTGGGGCAGGACATTGTGACCCTGATGGAGCCCCTGGAGGAGATCAGCCTGGGGGAGGTGAGCGAGGCGGTGGAGAGCGAGGTCCAGGGCGCCCTGGAGTCCTTCCCCGTTTTCGGGGGGCGGGAGAGGGGACGGCAGGGGGTCGGGAACGAGCCTCGCACCACCGCCGCCACCTCTCGGGGTGGGCACCCCTTCCCCGTCGACCTCCAGACCGCCGTCACCCCGGCCTCCCCTGCCCAGGACCCCCGGCTCGCATGGAAACCTGCCACGGTGGTGACCCCGAAATCTGGCAGGCCGGTTATCCCACACGAAAAACCTGGCAACCCAAAGCATTACCAGCCAATGGCAGAGACCGACCAGGAGTCTGAGGAGTCTTCCACCAGAAATCCTAAGCACCATCACCCCGTGCCCGTCACAAGTAGGGAGTCCAGTGGGCCTTCGACTAAAGACCACGAACATTATCATCCCACGCTGGCAACCAACCTGGAGTCCAGTGAACCTGTAATAAAAAACCACGGGCATTACCAACCCATGCCGGAGACGAACCTGGAATCTGGTGAGCCTCTGGGCCAGGACCACGAGCAGGAGCACCCCACGCCAGACACGCACCCGGAACCTACTCCCTGGACCCCGGACAGCGGACTGTCCGATGGCTCCAAGCACTACCAGCCCATGCCGGAGACCAACCTGGAGTCCATCGAACCTGCGGGGCCCCATCTCAACGTGTCCGGAGGGGCTGTGCAGGAACAGGAGGGGAGTACGTCGGGGGTCGTCGCCACAACAACCCCCAACCCCATCGGGAGCGGGCGCGGAACGTCCAGAGAGGGCCTGGCGGGAAGGGTGGAGGAGACCTCCGCTTCGACCGCCCGGCCGGGCGAGGACCGGGACCCGAACACACCCCTGACCCGGTCCACCCTAACGCCCGACAGAGAGACCCTCTCTGTCGACTCCGCTACGGAAGGTTCCGGAGAATTCGGCCCTGGACCCGAGGACCCGTGGGAGGTGGCAGTGGCCCATCGGGAAGAGCTGGGCGCCTCCGGCACTGCCAAATCCGCTGACCGTGTCACCCGGGGCCCCCTAAGCACGGTCTCATACGGTCCTGACGACCAGGTCCACATTTCAGCACAGACCGGGCCCTCAGACACATCCACAGGTAGAGTATGCATCTCTGTAGGGGGGGTGGAAGCAGTGGTGGATCTCTGCGAGGCTGGGTGGGCGGGGGCGGGGGGTGTGGGGGGCAGAGTTGGCCCCAATTCACCATTACATTTTCCGGCATTTTCTCTCGGGTACAATTAACACCATTGAGAATTTTCTAGTGCTACCAACTGCCTGGAAGATTGCCTTTTTAACGGTCTTACATTCTGAATATTTCAGATATGCGCATTCGGCATTTTGACCTCGTAATGCCCAAACAAAAAGAAAAACACAGAAGCAGAAAATGCTGCACTAATGCACTCATTATTTGTGTTTAGCCCTTTATTTATCCCGGTGAGTCGGACTGAGATATTAATCTCCTTTTCAAGGGAGCCCTGGCCAAAATGTATCAAAGAATTTATTAAAGATTCATTAAAGAATGGGAGAAGTGAGTGTTTATCAGAGCACAGTTTTGCGTCTCTTGGGATGAGACAAAACAGGGTCAATTATTGATGAAAGTGGTTCCACTCTGCTGCACATGCAGCCCGTTCAAAGGCAATCTGATTGCCCTACATGAACGGAGGGAAACGCACCATTTAACAGTAACACTGGGCCAGCTTGCTCTACTTCTTCGCTGAAGTAGGAAATCGGAAGAGAGAGAGAGTCAATCAGGATTAACAACAGGAAGTGAGCATACAGGTTTACTAAAAAAAATATATAATAAATATATATATATAATAAAACCAAGCACAGTTAAAAAGTAGCAGTACAAATGCAAAACGGCCTACATGCCATAGAAGTTAATGAAACAGTCTTTAAAATGGCATAGGAGATTAATCCGTTTCCGTAGAAACTATATGTGTCTCCGCCCCCACAGAGGGAGACTCCGCCCAGGAGCACCCGGGTGTCATTGCCGTGGAGACGGTGTCCGAGACGCGAGAGGAGGCCCAGCCCAAGGGAGTCACGATCACCCTGCTCAGCACCCCGTCCGTCCCCTTCCACACCCCCGGCCCGACCACGCCCTGGGGGGAGCCGCGGACCTTGGTCCCGGAGGAGGCGGAGCTGGAGGAACAGGACGTCCCGCTCGAAACGCAGCCAGGGTCCGGGGACGGGGCGACCACCGCAGAGGCGACGGACTCCCCGTATCTGTCTACAGCAACCCCAGTCCCATCCCCTGAGGCGTCCGAAACACCTGCGCCCGAACCGGGGTACAGGCGCACCGCCACCCCCGACCGGGAAAACCAGTACCTGACCACAGCTTCCTCCGTGCTGGCCTTCGCGGTCACTGACATGCCCGCGACCGCGACCGCAACCGTGACCGCTGATGCCGACGACGCCGACGACGCCTCCGACCGGGACGAGGAGAGCGGGCACGATTTCGGCACGGAGGCCGCGCCTCTTGAGTCAGAGGTGACCCTCCTTCCCGACGAATCGCAGACCTCCAGCTGGGGGCTCCGCCCCTCCACCACCGCCCCCCAGGAGTCTCGGTCCGAGCTGGACTACAGCGGAGACGACCGCCCCGGCGACGAGGACGCGGTCGTCCGGGAGCACGTCCCAGAATCCTCGGCTGAGCTCGAGGCCCCGCCCACCACCGAGTCTGTAGAGCCCAGCAGCCCCCCCGCCACCGAGCGGCGGCCTCTCGCGGAAACGGCCGGCCCAGAGAAGGACGTTTTTGAGGACCGGTCCCCCACGGTGGGCACGGAGCAGGCCCAGCGCGAGTTACCCCCCACCCAGCCGCCCACCCTCGCCAGCCTGCCCAATGAGAGGGCGGCGGTGGGGAGGGGGCGGAGCCTCTCAGGTAACGTCTGCGCCACGCTAACCATGCTAACCAACCTCCTGTTCCTTCTCGACCTGATGACGCACTAAAAAAGTACTACCTAAAAATACAACCCTCCACTCCTCCCCCTCCCCCCACTTTCACCCATCCCCACTCAGCAACCCCCCTCCAACCCTCGCTTCTACTATATGTGTATCTTCCAGTCTGGTTCACTGCCTGCCCCCTCAGCTCAACCCCGCCCACAAACAATCCCCTTCCTGTGTGGCCTTCCACCGGGTACTGAAATGAGGGACGACTCCACTAAATCGTTTGTCAGACAAATCAGTCTCTTGCTGTTGTTTTTGTTTGTTTGTTTGTTTGTTTGTTTTTTGTTTTGTGCTTTTTTTTTTTTTTAGAGCCGTGACTTCTGTGAAGTACTCGATTTTTCGGACCAGTGGTTTCTATGAAAAAGGAACAATGATATTGTTTTTTTTTTTGCCTGTACCCCCCCCCCTCCCCCCCTCAAATTTTTCTGTGAGACAGGATTCCCTCTTATCCTTTGCCTGCCCTGTTCAGTTTGTTTTAGGATGGAGAACCAGACATTCCTGTAACTGTTCGAAAAAAAGAAAATTAATTTCATTATCAATTAGTATCACAAATACTGACAAGCTCCAATTAAGTAAAGTATTTATCCACCCCAGCCCACAGCCAAATATGGTAACCAGCTACAGAGTATAACACAATATTGAGTTTCTAGTTAGATTTATTTATTACATAGATTTATTTATTAAGTTGTAGTTTTATTCAAATATACATGATTAAACTGACAGTTTCTTTCACGCTACAAACTGGTGCCATTGTTTTGGCAATCACCTGTTCCACTATTACATTCATCACTAATGGACCCCAAGCAGCTGGGTGGGAATCCAAACAGAAGGTGATGCTGTTTCCCACTTTGGAGTTTTTATGATAACTGACAGAAATCATTGTGATGTCACTGGTATGAAAAAGAAACTAAACTCTACACTAAAAAAACTTTATGCTGTTGAACTGCTGAATAATAACGTATGAATGCCCTCAATTGATAGTGAAACGTATCTAAATCCTCCACAACACTTGTAAGTTCCAAGTTTTGATAGCTGGTAGCCACGTGTATTTGCAGTGCTTTTTTCTGTATTGCAGAGAAAGAATAGCATTTGAAGAAAATGTGTTAATTACCATAGACTATATCAAATTCCTTTTCATTTTCTAACAGCGCTCTCCTGTGAAAATGTTTTCTATGTTCTTCAATGCCTGTTTAGAAATCTTATCAACTCCTATGTGGAAAAAAGAAGATTTTTCTTTGTAGAGAGTTTGACAAACATAAAGCCTGTTTTTATGAAAATAAACGGTCAGCTGTGCACTTTCTAGCATGTTCGGGTAAGAGGTAGCTTCAGCCCTGCAAGGTAACTGCCATACCCCTTTGGCTGCCAGCAGAAATGGATGACATTTCTGTAAATGAAAAAAAAAAAAACATGAACAGCAGGATTTGCATCACCTGCCTAAGAACATGGAATATTTTGTGAGGTTTGGGCTGTTTCTGTGTATATTAGCTATATAATCATGATAGTCGCTGCTGGATTATGGCAGTTATCTTGTAGGAGATTATTTTTACATATATAACATATATAGTGGATAGACTTTATATTTTGTCCATTTTGTAATGAAGAGACATGACCTTGATTTGATGCTCTAAGCCACGATGCACATTTGAAGGAATATTTGCACAATGACTCAATGGACTGGAATGCTTCTAGAGGACAACATTAAAGGTGAAAGTCAAATGCAAAAAAAGACATTTTCCAGGTTTTTTTTCCCGTACAAATCTTCTGCAATGTTCTCCGTAGACAAATGTCTCCATCTGCTGGCACACAGTTGCACACTCATGCAAAAATGCTGGGCTGTGGCATTAAAGCTAATTTTCTCCATTGCAAATAGCTGCTGGTCACAGGTACATTTTTTCAATCAATTTTAATCTAAAAGCTGATAGAATTCATAATTAATCAGAAAGGAAATGTATCACGTAGCAAAATCTACAAAGTGCAAAAAATTTTATAATAAGATATTAATTGAACATCATAATTTAACAGTGAATACCATACATAACTGATTTTTTACTCGATTATTATCAATTCATAAAAAATATTCAGTAAATTCTCTATTGCATGTACTATGTCACAGTTTACTTCACAAGTTTTTGGAATGTCTTAGTGCTAAAGCATTAAATGCTGCAGCCAAAATGGCAGCTTTTCAAAGGCAAGTAGGCCTACTTGGGGTACGAGGGAATTTACGTCGGGGTACAAGGTAACGCAAGGAGTCATGGAACTCGGAAGCGGCCTTCCGGAACCTTGTCGCCCGCACAGTCCCGGTTGTGTTGGTTTGTATGCGTCGGCTAAGTTTAGCTCACGCACCACGCCGTAAACGCGGCGAGGCGCCTTCGCTGTTTTTCCGTTGCTCAAAAGTCTAGCGCGCGACCAAGCCGCCCGCCCCACCTAGCGTTGCTAGCATTGCCCGTTGTGTGCTGTGTTTTAGATGCCTGTGTGTCCAGCCCCTGTGCCAACGGGGGTACCTGCGTGGAGGAAGGAGGGTATGCCAAGTGCCTTTGCCTGCCCACGTACGGAGGAGACTTCTGTCATAAGGGTAAGGGTGTGATGACGTTTCTCTGGACGTTTCTCTCGCTTGAAAAAAAGTCCACCTTACCTCCCCCTGGCATTCGGGTATCCTCTTTACATCGTGTAACGTACATAAATACAAAAAAGTGCATTTTAAGGTCTAGGAGCACATAAAATGGATCATAATCTGTTTTAAAAAATAAATATTTTTCAGTAACAGCTGACCAGCATTAACAGAAATGGAATATATTCAAAATATATTGAAATAAAATGTATATTTGGGGTATTGCAACTCTGCACATTATATGGGCAAATAAGCATTTCTTAAATAATGGTGCTCATAAGTTTCATTATATTATCAAAAAGGTTTGCACATGTGCAATTTATTGCAGAGTATTCAATTTCTGATGCGGAGAACTTAAACAATAAAGGGTTAAAAAAAAAAGCCAGTGTTCTGATTTTCTTCTTGCTGGCTAAAGTCTGAATGTACTGGAACCTTCCTCACAATGGGCCTCATTCACAAAACTTTTCTTAAATTATTCTTAGTTTTGTTCTTAAAAATGTTTCTACTAAAAACTAATACGGGATTCATGACACATGTGCAGACATTCATTTTTGTGCATATCCCAGGCGTATGAGATGATGAATGCTAACTGTAAATTTAATGGGCAGTCCTGTTCACGTGATTAGCATAAGGAAACGGCCTTAAATAAGTATAGATTTTTAAAAAAGATTGATGTCAGAATGTTCTTAGAAACGTTCTTACGCGCAGTTTACGATCAAACGTGATCGTATGCGTGTTTTGTGAATGAGGCCCAACGTGCCCGACCTGCAGTTGAGCTTCGAATGGGGCGACACAAAACCAGACAGAACAGAGCAAAGCTGTCACTCAGACGATGAGTCATTGCTCGGACTGGTGCAGGAAGAGTCTCGGCGAAGGAGATCACAGAGTGATCAATATTGTACGGGCGTCACTTCGGCTGAGGATGGGAGAGGTATCTAATTCTTTATGTGGCTCTAGCACAGTGCGGGACCCCTACCGAAAGGCCTTCCTGTATTTTCAAAAGACACGCTCTGGCTTAAGTTTATCCCTTTTATGGTTGCAGTTTCCTTTTGCTTTCAGAGCACAAAGTGCTTTTGCAGAGAAGGGGAAATAGATCCTGGCTGCATGGCAAGTTAATTAAAACTGGAAGCAAGTAGTGCTGATGACAACTGAGAAAGCTTCACTGTGTAATTAAAGGCAGATAACTAATTTGGGTAAATGACAAGATTGTGTGTCATTTCCGACTAAATATATCTAACTGATACACACACCTACACCAGAATCACAGATGTAAGCTTGACCCACAGACAATGGGGTCCTTTTCACCATTCATATTACTTCCTGTGTTATCATTTTAACTTCCTGTGTCAGTCAGTGGTGGTGATGCTGTTTTAACTCCATATGCGCAAATGAACTTTATTGGCAGGGTGATGATTAAAACAAACTTCCCTTGGCCTCTCTCTCTCTCTCTCTTTATTTAATTCAGTGTCTTTCTTTCATGTCCACTTTCTTTCCCTCCACCTCTCCCCTGTCCTTTCAGTTCCTCTCCTTGTTAATCTTCCGCTTCTTCCCTTCTTCTTTCACCCTATTTCTTTCCGTCACTTTCCTTCTCAGTCATACCTCTCACTCCCTCTTTTTCGCCCTCTCTAGCTGTCCCATTCCCTCAGTCTCCCTCTCTCTTTCTCTCTCTAACTGTCTGTATCTCAAATTAAAATGCAAAATGCTTTATTGGCATGACAAGATATTTATTATATTGCCAAAGCACAGAAAAGAACATACGCAATTGAGAACATAAACATAAATCTAGACATATGGTGTACAGACAAGTATAGGCCTATCCTAACATGCACACTACTCTCTCTCTCTCTCTCTCTCTCTCTCTCTCTCTCTCTCTCTCTCTCTTTCTCTCTCCCTCTCTCTCTCAGATTTGGAGCAGTGTGAGGCAGGCTGGGAGAAGTTCCAGGGTTTCTGCTACAAGCACTTCTCCAACCGGAAAAGCTGGGAGGTGGCCGAGCAGCACTGCCGCATGTCCGGGGGTCACCTGGTCTCCGTCATGACCCCTGAGGAGCAGTACTTCATCAACGGTACGCCCCGCGCCTCCTCGCTCCTTCCCCCCCACCCCCCCTTTATTCCTCCCCGATTAAAATGAGCTCTCTGTGAGCCAGCAAACTCCAGGGACGGCTCTAGGCTGGACGTGCCAGGGATTTTAAAATAACGGCCGTGTCCAAATCAGCGCACTTGCCTAGTGTTGAGTATACAAGTTGCATGCAAGTTGGATACAATGTGTATACTCAATAGTAGGCAAGTGTGCTGATTCGGACTCCGCCAGTCAGTTGTTAGGGGCCATTGACACAATGTGAGCTTCGGCATGGCCAACTGAATACTTTCCCAGCGTTCCTTTTTTGAAAACGTTGTTTCCTGACGAATGCAGCTGCAGTGTAAGCAGGTAATGCGGTGGCTAGCTGTAGAGATTGATGTCAGTAACCCCAATAACACAGTACCTCCCCAACTCAAACCCAATCTCACCCTTTCCTTCACCTCTTAGATAACTACAAAGAGTATCAGTGGACCGGTCTGAATGACAAAACCATCGAAGGGGACTTTCGCTGGTCTGATGGAAACCCTGTGGTGAGTTCAACTCAGTACGGCTGCAGTGAACTTAACCCTTATATTTGACTTTAAGCCTGAGTTAAGGTCGGCCATTTTTAAAATTGTTATTCTTGTTTTTGTAAAAATTTGATGACTTTTAATGTTATGACAATGATTATTATTATTGTTGTTATTATTATTATTTGTTTTTTGTTGGTAGTAGTACTAGTAGTAGTAGCAGTAGTAGCAGTAGCTACAGCAGTAGCAGTAGTAGCAGTAGCACTGCTCATAGAAGTAGCAGTAGTAGTAGTGGCTGTAGTAGCACTAAATGCACAGGTAGGAGTTGCAGTAGTAGCAGTAGTAGTACTAGTAGTAGTAGCAGTAGTAGTAGTAGTAGCACTAATAGTAGTACTAGTAGTAGCAGTAGTAGTAGTAATAGTAGAAGAAGGAATAGTAGTAATAGTGACAGTAGTAGAAGTAGTAGTAGCAATAAACTAATGTTTCTTCCTCTGTCAGCTCTATGAGAACTGGTACAGGGGCCAGCCGGATAGTTACTTCCTGTCGGGAGAAGATTGTGTGGTGATGGTGTGGCACGAGGGGGGGCGCTGGAGCGACGTGCCCTGCAACTACCACCTGTCCTACACCTGCAAGAAGGGCACCTGTGCGTACCGCCCGCCCCACGTACACCCCTGCAGCACTGCCTACCTACAGGGCTACGCTAATACACTCCTGTACTGCTACTGCTACAGAGCAATGTGAATACACTCCAGTACTACTACTTCTACAGGGCTACGCTAATACACTCCTGTACTACCCCTGCTACAGGGCAATGCAAATACACTCCAGTACTGCCCCTGCTACAGGGCAATGCTAATACACTCCAATACTGCTACTGCTACAGAGCAATGCTAATACACTCCAGTACTACTACTTCTACAGGGCAATGCAAATACACTCCAGTACTGCCCCTGCTACAGAGCAATGCTAATAAAGTCCAATACTGCTACTGCTACAGAGCAGTGTTAATACACTCCAGTTTTACTGCTGCTACAGGGCAATGCTAATACACTTCAGTACTGCCCCTGCTACAGGGAAATGCTAATAAAATCCAGTACTACTACAGGGCAATGCTAATACAGTCCAGTACTACTACTGCTACAGGGCAATGCTAATAAAGTCCAATACTGCTACTGCTACAGGGCAATGCTAATACACTCTAGTACTACTACTGCTACAGGGAAATGCTAATAAACTCCAGTACTACTACTTCTACAAGGCAATGTTAATACACCCCAATACTGCTACTGCTACAGTGCAGTGTTAATACACTCCAGTACTACTCCTGCTACAGGGCAATGCTTATACACTCCAATACTGCTACTGCTACAGGGCAATGCTTATACACTCTGGTACGGCTACTGCTACAGGGCAATGATAATACACTCCAGTACTGCCCCTCCTACAACGCAATGCTAATACACTCCTGTACTGCTACTGCTGCAGAGCAATGTGAATACACTCCAGTACTACTACTGCTACAGGGCAATGCTAATACACTCCAGTACTGCTACTGCTACAAGGAAATGCTATTACACTCCAGTACTACTACTGCTACAGGGAAATGCTAATACACTACTGTACTGCTTCTGCTACAGGGCAATGCTAATACACTGCAGTACTACTACTGCTACCGAATAATACTAATACAATCCAGTACTGCTACCGCTACAGGGTAATGCTAATAAAATCCAACAGTGCTACTGCTACTGGGCAATGCTAATACACTGCAGTCCTTCTATTGCTACAGGGCAACGCTAATACACTCCAGTACCATGCATACGATAAGATACACAGATGATGGATTTGTGGATACGTGATTTGTGTGACAGCCTGTGGGACAGAGAACTCCCCCAGGGATAGTATTGGTTGGGCAAGCAGATCAGTCTAGTATGTCCAACTGAATGCTTCTCCATGGTTTTTTGTCTACTTCTTTGTTCTATTCACAGGTTTTCATGGTCTCTGTTTATCTTACTGAAACCTGGCAGAAAAAAAGTTTTTAGTGTTTTAATAGTTTTTTTTACCTACGTGTAAAAAAACGATGTCACAGGAAAAAACATTTTTTTTAATTTTTTTATTGAATGTTTCTTGTAGTGTTGGTTTCAGCATAGTAGAATATTACTATTCTTGAGAACAGAGACTCTTAAGACCAGCGACTCATGTCCTCTACAAGGGACAAAAAAAATAATTGCCAGGTCTTAGGGTGTTATGGCTGCAAATGGTCCCAGCAGTCGTCACGGTTACCCTGTGTCTCCGAGCAGCTTTCTGCAGCGAGCCGCCTGTGGTCCCCAATGCCAGGATGTTTGGGAAGCTCCGCTCGCGCTACGAGACCAACTCTGTGGTGCGCTACTACTGCGCCGATGGCTTCCTGCAGAGGCACTACCCTGTCATCCGGTGCCTGCCCAGCGGCAAGTGGGAGGAGCCACAAATACAGTGTCTCCAAGGTGAGAGAGGGGGAGGGCGGGGTTAAAGTCCACCCAGAACTTACGGAAAGTCCAGTGCAGATTCTGTAGACCCACAAGATACTCAACTCTGCACTCTCAACACTGAACATTCATGTCTCCCCTGCTGTTCAAAGTAAGCCGTTACAATCTGAGGCATTGTTTGAATATTAATTAAGGGGTGTGGCCAAGCCTTGCTGATATTCATTATGGGGGTGTGGTCAGGCACAATATTGGTTGCGCATTGCTCAGTGGTTGTTCTGTGCTGTTGTATTGCACTGAAATATCCTGTCACCAGCAGTCTGAAGAATTTGTGGCTGTGTTCCAAACTGTATATTTGCGTTGTCTTTTTGAGTTCTTGTAAGAATGTGCGTCCAGGTGCACTTACAAGACTACACTTTGTACACTTTGCATTTCAGTTTGAAATGTATTTGTACTTAGACATCACCACTACTGACCTCATACCTTAGCAGGAAACACATCGACAGTACAAAAATACATTAATAAAATATACTTAGACTTGTACACAGAATCCTCCTGCTTTCTATCATCCATTTTCTTGGCTGAGTAAAAAACTATTATTTGCCCTCAAATATAGAGCAGAAAATGCAATGGCTGCTGGGAAGGGAAAGCATGGAAAAGTCTGCTTCAAAGCGCACTTTGTTTTTTTAGTCCTCCCAAGAACATGAAGAGACGTCCTGGTAAAATCTCGCATTCTGGCCTTGTTGCGTTCTTCGTTTTGGAACGCACTTGATCACATGACCGTTTTACTTAAGCTCCTGCTATACACGCTAGATAGAACACAAGTATGGTTTGAAACACAGCATGTGGCCCTGCCAAACATGGCTGCCTGTTATGCATTGTGTTAGCATACCAGAGAGGTCAGGAAAGGAAGGTGATTGGTCAGGATGGGAGAGTGAGGATTATGGAGTTGTCTTACCAGATACCAAAGTCCTCCAGACTGGAAGCTCCGCTCTTGATGAAGTGGAAAGGCTCTGCCCATATATGGTCTGGTTTCCTGCAACATGTGACGCTTATCTGCAGCCAATCAGCTGAGAGGGGCACACAGAATGCAGAAGCGTGTGTACGTGTGTATTATGTGCCCCTGAGACGGGGGCTGTGGCGGTGGGGTCTTAACAGCGCGAGTCTGGGTCCGCTTTGATTCCAGACCCCGCCAGCACAGTGGAGGGAGAGCAGGGCGCCGCCCTCCCCGTCGAAAAAGAAGAAGGGGTCGTCCAGGGGACCGCCACCGAGAAGGCTACACTCCGGTTCTGGGACATCAAGTGGAATTTTTGAAGCCCCACTCACTCCCCTCTCTTCTCTCCCTTTAAGCCCCTCCCCTACCCTGAGCCCCTCCCACACCCCCACCCACTGGACCTATCGTAGAGCTGGGCCTTCACTTGATATCGAGGAGCGACTGTATGTTTCTTAGCACTGAGCATTTTCGATCCTCCAACCAAGTTAAAGACGCAGCAGAACTCCACCCAAATGCTTTAGTAGGATACGTGCACTCACTGGTCCAGGTTAAGAGAAAAGGAATCACAATATTTCATTTTAGCCGACACCTGACATTTTGGCTCTTGCCTTGTCGCACACCCATGAAAAATTCAAGAGCCAATGCGTTGGGTGTCACCTAAAATGAAATAAAGGAAGACACGAAAAATGGATTACAAATTTGTGTTTTCTTTTTTTTTTTTTACCTTATCGATTCTCTGGCCAGTCCCATGTAACTTGTGGGTGTAAAACAAGGGTGTCCAATCTTATCCAAAAAGGGCCGGTGTGGGCGCTGGTTTCTGTTTTAGACACCTGTTTCAACTAATTAACTAATCATGGTCTTCAGTCAAGACCATGATACCTACAAAAGTAAAATCAGGTGTCTTAGTGATGGGCTAGACCAAAATCCTGCACCGACACCAGCCCCTTTTTGGCTTACGCCCCTGGTGTGAAACACCCCTCATCTGGGTGGGTGGGTCCTTCCGCTCACTTCCCGAAATTTTAGGGTGTTCGCTGTCCTGGGGTCCTGGCTCCATCACAGAAAGGGGTCTGGATTCTCCCCAGTCCCACACCGCTCCTCACCGAACCTCCTCCTCTGATTGGCTGCTTCCATATTCGGAGCTCGGTGGCGAGCTTTGGGTGGGGCAATGCAAATCAACAAGCAACAGCTGGATGTGGGAGACTGAGGCTTCGGCCAACCACAAAATGGGCGGAGCTCTTTCATCCTTGTTATCTTTCATGTATTACGCAACTATAGCAACCTGGGAGTGGGTGGAGAAAGTTTTTTTGAGTGATTCGTAAAAGTTGGTCATTGACAGCAAATGTTAGTCAAGCCCATTATGATGCTTAAGGACCCCGCCTCTCCACACTGTCACTGTCAGCAACCAATCTACTCTTGAGATTGGAGTGGGGGAGGAGTCAGGATGTGATTTCATCAGGCAGGGTTAATGATGGCTTGCAACTCCAAAGCAGTTTTTTCTAAAGCACTCTGTATTTCTGAAGACAAATTTCTAAAACTCTTTGTTTCCAGCCTTTTACTGCACACATAACATTTCTTTTAGTACTGAGAACCATTGATGAAACGTTGTTAGCCTTTTTCAGTTTAATTCACGAATTTACCCATGCACTTTCTGAAAAACAGAATAATCTTACTGACACGGTTCTATGGGAAAGCTTTATGTTGTAATAAAGTTTCGTAGAATTAAGTAACAACGTTCAGCTGCCTTAACCTAACGTCAGGGGCCGTCATTGACACAGTTAACATTTGAATAAGCCTTTGTATTTGTACATAAACACAGCGTTTTCAAAAAAAAAACAAAAAACTTTTGTTTCTCAAAAAAGCCAACCTGATTTCAACATAAATCTGCAATGAATGTCATTTAAAATTAATAAAACAAGAATGTTTTAGAATTGTATTTGAATAAAAACATAATGGTCTCTCGGTACGGCTTGTCTTTTCCAGTTCTTTGTGGTTTGACACAGTCATTTCCAACTCTGTGTCTCCACTGTGATCTCCATTTCTAAAAGGCCAACATTTAAAATGGGGAGGGGGGGGGGGATCTTTTTTGACTGGGGTGGCCCAAGTGGGGTACTGACTTATGCAGGGGTGGCATGAAGTACGAGCACACATGCACGCGTGCACAGGTCAGAATAGCATTAATTTACTATTTTTGTCTCCACTACACACTACCCATATCTACTTTAATTACTAACATTACAGTGTCTTACATTCCGGTGTTTAAAGTTTAATTTAAAAGATAAATAGACCTACCAATCACAACACAACACAACAAAGTGGCACCATACAAAATCAGTGTTTCTCACATCATTTTCTGAGACTATGGCTGGTGGGCCTGCGGCCCTAGGGGGGTCTGGGGGCATGCTCCCCCAGAAGAAAATTTTGTACATTTTAAAGTTAAATGCATCAATCTGGTGCACTTGGAGAGCAAAATTAAGGGGCTAAATCTATTAATCTATTAAGAACTTGTAAACAATTTTGTGCTCTAGTAAACAATTTAATCATAAACACATTGGTCAACACATAAACACAAAAGTCCATATTTCTTGCGTGGGGGCCTTTAATACCTATTTATGATTTATCTTATAGGTAGCGGACATGGTATTCATCAACTCTCATTGCCTTTTGTAGCTGACATTTGTATTGTACCTCTCCAAAAATGAATAAAATGCTTTTTGTCCATTATAAAGCACATAAATGAGCCCTTTATGAAGGTTTAAGATGAAACATTGCTATCAGATTAAAAAATAATGCTAAAATGTTACACAAAGCGGTACAGTACCTAAATGTGTAATAATTAACTCTTGTATGTATTTCTATACTCTGTATTCTCGTATGTTTTCTTGTTTGGGGATGGGACTGTATGAAAACAATTTTTAACCGTCAACCACGTTTTGGCAATGTTCCAACTCTCACGTCATCACCGTTGCATGTTTCACAAAAACTATTACACCACTGACTAACGCTTACATTACAGTGTGAAATATCCACATTATATAACACCACTAACCTATTTAAAGATACTCAATTTCAAAAATAACGTATATAACCGAAGTATTTTGAGCAGTACTTACATAGCAATGATGAAATCTTATCTGTTTTTGGTAGATGGAGACAGAGAGGAAATAAATGATACTGTTCTATTCGCTTCTGTTTTGCTCCAGAAAACGATGTCAGCTAGGTCTATCAGCAAACATATGGCTTAGCTATGCTCAGAAGTAATATAATAATAATAATAATAATAATAATAATAATAATAATAATAATAATAATAATAATATTTTCCAAGAAATTTCTATAAAATCGTTGACAAGGTTTCGTTAGCAGCCTCTTTGTTTTACTGCTACCACGTGAATGTGTAAGTGAATGCGATGATAAGACAAAATTTGGTTATGCTGACCTAAAAAACGCTATTCCAAAAGCAAATTTAGACATGTTATACATCGTTAGAAAGCTTATACACTCACCTACTGAATAAATGAATTGTCAATCAAGCCAGACTGTGCTAAAAATGGCGACAACGCCGTAAATAACAGGTGTTGTGCGCACAGCTATTTTGGAAGGTACCCAGGCATCACAAATGAAAAAAAAGTGTAAAAATATTTTCGGTTCATCATGAAACTGTGGCGGGACAAATTAGACCATGGCGGGCCGCCACAGTCTAGGTCATTAATGGGAAACACTGAAAAAGTCTACTCACATCTTTCAGGAGCGACATGCGACAAGTAGCTAGACAGCCGGGAATCCGAGGAGGAGACTTCTTCATGAGACACACACGTGTGTAGTTGGCTGCTGCTCAGCTACTGCTCCGCTCCAAATCAATACAAGATATTCTTCCCTGGATTTTTGGCAGGCCAGACACTACTCTAGCACATTACTGCCTCTCAGGTTTAAGACTGAATTGCGCCTATACACTGAATTTTTGGTTTACTCGTCAAGCAGTTCAAACTAAGTCCCGCCTCTGACTGGGCAGATAGCCAATCATAGTTTAGGATAATGGGGTGGCACCTGAGGTGGCCAATCAGATTCCAGCGGTGGCCTGTGCAAACCCAGGCCACTCCCTGGACACGCTCATTGGGTTACCACTCCACTGACTATCATAGCACGACTTGTGGATTTGAATTTTTTAATTCCACTTGTTTTGGAGCCCATCTAGGCTAATGGCCCCTTGGCAACAGCTCTATGTAGCCTATGTCTAGAACCTGCTCTGATGTCTACCAGACCTCGGTCAAACACATATTTGATTTGGATTCAAATACTTTTCTGTGCTCTAGTGATCCTGCTTGGTGTAATTGACCCAGCCAATATGACCAGAAGGGGTTTGCAGTTATTGAGAGTATTTCATTGGTTACAATACACCAGACAAGATCAGTGAAGCGGAGAAAAGTATTGAAATCCAAAACAAATACGTATTTGACCCAGGTCTGATCTCAACTTAAGAAATAACAGTATCAAATACTTCTCACTTGTAGATCTGAATCTATGATGCTGTCTCAGAGCAGCCGTTAGTATTTTAGACCAACAGTGACCTTTAACGTTGTGCCTGCTGTCGGTTTGGGTGGCAACACTTGGACACTCTCAGCTGCTATAGGTCAGGCTGTTATTTAAACGGTTGTGCGTCGAACCCGCCGAATTTCCGCTGAGTGAGCAAATGCTGTAGTGAGGATGTTTCACCACTAGATGGAGATGCAGCCATTAAGTAATGTTGCTTTCCCTCTATAAAATAAATGCATAGAAATCTGACCGCGGTCCAGGGTAGAGTCATGTGGTTTGTTGTATTACCGATTCGATTCAACAATGATATCAAGCATTTTGTTATAATGGTATTGATTACGATTATAAAAGTAGCCTATTTTCCCATGAAATATGATACTGTCGATACACGTGCGGCAGTGCTTTTTAATTTAGCTGAGCATTCTTGACATTACAAACTAATCAGGTAAAAATGGCCTTTTACATTACATTACATTACATTACAGGTATTTGGCAGACGCTCTTATCCAGAGCGACGTACAACAAAGTGTATAACCATAACCAGGAATAAGTGTGCCGGAAACCCTAGAGGGAGGTACAGTTCCAAATGCAGGGAACGACCGCGCAGTTTAACTTGGACCCTGTAGGTTCTGATTAACACAAACAAAAACAGCAACAAAGCAGTCTATGCAAATAATAAAAGCAATAGTTGAGTAGGCACGAGTGCAATAACTAAGTCAACTAAAATAAACAGCTTACCTAGCTACAACCCTAAGATTACATAGTCAAATTAGAGACTACAGGGAGGTAGGGAGGGATGGGGAGAGGTGTGGCCTTAAGAGGTGAGAAACACTCTCCAGAAAGGACGGTATATTAATAACATTATTATCACTCCAAATCTTAAAACGGAAATTCTTCTCTAGAAGAATGAATCATCAGTAGCCTAATTCCACATTCCACCCCAGAAACAATGTTGCAATAAAATTAAACGGGTGTCACGTGTGTTATTTTTAGGACAAAAGTTAGATTTTGGTTTCTTGAGCTGCAGACAATTAGCTTTTCCTTCGGTCACCGAACCGAGAGACGAGCAACGGCGTAGGCGTGAACAAACGCACATCTGGTGTACTTAACGGTCACTATTTCATTTCAGAGCAAAGCACAACTTACAAATGAGAAACGCGTTCAGTGGCGTCTGCATATGAGTGGGGCCATTATACGGCATATTGCGAGTTTGTCACATTTGACACATAACTGGTTCCGTCAGTATTACTTTGATGTCCGATGTAAGTAATCAGACTTTGATATTTGGGTGTGTGGGGCTCTCTTTCGCCGACTATTCTCTTTATTAGCGGATCGTTGACTTGAAAATTCAGTTAAAACATGGTTTGTGGCTTACTGTGCGTCCGTTGTGCTTGGTGTATACATAGCCTATCCGTTATATTTACAAAAAGAGTACTTAGGGCAGTGTCACCTTGCACACGACGAAATATACGACAACTAAAATGAAATCAAACAATGTAGGCTACACCACACAGAAACGTCATGACAACGCACACAGAACAAACTTATGTCCTTTCACGGGGACGCTAAAATGGACAGTTGTGTTCACTGAGTGAGTGAACCAGTGACGCGCGACTACACACTAACACAGGGTTGTGTGTCCCGCTGCTGCGTTGGCACACACTGGTGTAGACTAGACCTCATCCTGGAAGACGTGGGTCATGAATTACGAACATATGGCATTCACCGACTGCCCAGGGCGGAAACCTTTTTCCCCCTAGATCTCAAAAAGCACTGAATCGAGAGGTCAACATAGGGTTCTTTTTGGCATTTTGTCAAAATTAGAATGCTTTTTGTTCTGCATTTTTTATATAACAGATTGAACTAAAACTAACGGATGCAATACAAAACAATGCTGTTATATTGGTCTTTAAAATACTACGGCGACAACCCGTATACCCTACTTTTAAGCTCTCGAAATGTCTGTCAGTAGTAGGCCAAATCATTAAATACGAAATATTACTTTGTTTTATGCACAACCTTTAAAAAATTTATCAGTTATCTGTTCTTCCATAAAAACACCTTGACAGCTGACCGGGATTCATTTGGACCGTGAAGCAACGCAAATCTGCGTTTGACCACGACGACGTAGAGTGCAGTGTATGTCGTGCCCACACGATGGCGTCGTGGTTCAAAATACATTCCTGCACTTCTGACTAATTTGTGGATGTTTTAAGTCGGTGGTTCCTAAACTGGTGTCCGGGGGCCCCCAGAGAGCGCTGAAAGAGTCCCAGGACGGTCCTTCGACAAAATTGAACAATTAGGTTCCCTCTTTAAGAGTCTTTCTTTTATATTTAGATGTTTCATTAAAAATATAATAAAATAAATTTTTTATATGTCAATATAAAATTAGCATGTTTCAAACCCCGACGCGCGGTTGCCATATTCTTGGTAATATTTGTATTTGCTTAGGCTCATTGTAATCTATTGCACATTTACATTGTACCAAATGCAAATATAAAATATATAACATCAATATAGAACGGCTGTTTTAAATATCCTCTGCTTTGAATCACGTATAGTTGGATGCTAGTAAACGAAGGTAAGTGTCAAATATTATTTTATTCTGTTATATAAATGGTATAATTTCCCATCTTCACAGGTGTTAGAATGTAAAATTACTATGTGTTCATTGATTAATTTCTAAGTAAATTTTAAAATAAAACTGAGAAACAAAAAAAAAAAAGATACTTTCTAGATATTTTAGCACGCAGCATGAACTCCAAATTTGTAGGAGTAAGTAAATTCGCGATGTTCTGTAGCAAGGGCAACATACATTATAGCATCGGCTCAACACGTTCTCACTGTCTCGAGAACCCATCGACTAGAGATATAAGTCAAGTGCACGAGCGCATCATGTCTCCATTAAATAGGATGGGCAACTGGGAGATGGATAAACAGCTCATTTAACAGCACAGGGCCCTGGCACCTGGTGCATCCGCCTGCTACTTGGTTATCTTATATGAACAAGAAGGGTCCCAGCCACATACAAGCACACGCACGCAAGTATGTGTGTGTGCGTGCGCGCGTGTGTGTTATTTGCATCTATTTATGAAGCAGATATAACGAACGAACCGAAAAAATAAGGTTGTTGAAACTAGAACAATTTAATCCTTATTGGGGTGAGGGGGTGGGGGACTGGTCTTGGAACATTGGGGTTGAATTTGAAGCGCTGGTTTTGGTTTGCTACAGCCTGGACTCCTCAGCTGTCTAAACGTCTTCCCATCCCTTCATTCTTAAATTTAGCGTGTGAAAATGCGGTTTGATACTTCGCCGTCTGAAGCGTTTCTTGGAATGTGGATCCCTCCCGGCTCTTAATTTATGCGCATATTAATTGGCCGCCATTGTAATTGTCACTGTGGGACACAACATGCAAATGAACAGTGTGTTTGTGTGTTAAGCCCCCCCCCCCCCCCCCCCAACTCCCAGTCTCTCCACGTACAGAAAACAGAAAAAATACATGTTCAAAAACTTACCTATAGTGTTCACATTACCCTTTGGAGAAGTACCACACCAATACTTAAGCCCTTTACATTTCTATTTTTACCACTGATGAGATTAAAATAAATTGAATACGTGTTTGCGGAATAAAACAGCACAAAGGCATGTGAAACGAGCCATAGAGGTAAGCAAGAGTCTATTGCAAGGTTAAAGCTGAGACGATATTGGTTTATAATTAATAACGGCAACTCATAGACACCAGAATTTTCAGGAAAAAGTCTTTTAAATGTTTGTGAGAGAAAATGCTTTTGAGAGAAAAAACTGAAATCACGTGCAAGTAATGTTGCCAGACCAAAAAAATAAATTAAAAATATCTTCAAGAAGGCTCTATTTTGTACACACCAAAAAGGTCATGAGAAATATTGTATAATTTTTATCTAAACTGTTAGAATAATTTACTGTGTATGTGTTTGCTTTGGCAAGTCCAGTATCAATAAACCAACCATACAGTTAATCAATTGAATATAGACTATATATTCTTACAGGGCAATATCACAGTGAAGCAATGAAAATATCCTGGAAAGATAAATTCATTGTACATGTTACATGCAAAGAGGAAACAAAAAAGTGGTTCAAACAATTGTCAAAGGTGGTAAACAGATATCAAGCAATTTGTGAATGTGTAAGGACATATGAAGAGTTCTCCGTACTATTACAGTAATACAGTGTTAATCCAACTCTGACAGAGTACATATGAGTCCAATGGGGAACATTATGTACTCTATAAAAGTTGATTTAACACTGAACATTTCACTGGGTGTGGAAACGAAAAGAAACGTTCTCCACAGGTAATTTGCTACGTCAAAAGAAAGAAATTCGGTATGATGGCCCCGCCCACACCCACACACACACACACACACACACACACAATAACACAAACACACTCACACATATAATAACACACGCACACACACACATATAACAAACACACACACACATACTCACATAATAACACACGCACACACACAATAACACACACACACACATAATAACACACACACACACACACACACACACACATCGAATAGGAATTATTTAAAACTGCACCTGTCTGTGATCCCCTTGTTATCCCCAACCGCTATAAACTACATTGATGCAGTACTACGTTCAAACACTTGAATATACCTGTATAGAAGAAGTGATTGGGTGGTTCGCGGCTCGGCCTTGTAAATGCTGAGGACTTTATATGTTCTTTGTTCTTCCAAACGAAAATTTTTCATTCATGTTCGTATTCATACACTTATGGATTTTTTTTTCAGAAAACAGAATTACGGATATGTGGTTCCAGTGAGATATAAACTAATAGTTATCCGGTAAAGTTCTGAATGTATATACAGAGTAAAGTGCTCTATGCGTACTCACATTGCCTTCGTCTAGATTATTATGTAAATTTGGCCTTAATTTGATTTTTTTCTTTTGTTTTTGTTAATCACGTCGTTTTCACAACCTGCAATCATTTATTGGAAAATATTCCATAAACAGTAAAGCACACAACTTAATTTCATTGGCTACTTACAGCAAAGCAGTTGTTATTTAGTGAACTTTTCTCAAATATTTTAGCATGCATCGAGAAACAAACTGATATAGTTTCCAAAGAAGTTTTTAGTGCATTTCAGTCTAATCAAAATTTCATGCTGTTATAGCCGTGTTAAACATAATTGGATTTGATAAGTGGTCAACGTTCAAAAATAAAGGAGTGTGGGTTAGTATGAAATAGTATTTGCGGGGTGTTTTTTGTGTTTCTAGTCAGCTGTGTGATGCCTCTTACAAGAACATGTTTTGTTGGTAATTCTACTAACCTTTGGAAGAGTAGGTTTTTTTGGAATTTTTTCAATCAGAATTCTCAGCTAGTGTTCTAGAACTCCTTTGCTATCCGTCACCAAGGGTGATTGTTACATCAGCAATAGAATGTTCAGTTAATAAGATTCTAATCATATATTTGTGATCTCACGCCTTAAAAGGTTAGAGCAGTCCCAGGCCACACCTTGCTGAACAGCAAGGAGACGCCCTAATCATTCAACCTGAAATAAATGAAAATAAGAAGTATTTAAAATGGCTAGCTGCACAGTTGCTATCTAGCATTTTACACAAAATAGTGCAAAAAAAAAAAAAAATTCGTTTTCAGGAATTCCGTAGCACATCGCATTTATACGAAAGTACACTGAACTGTCAATTAGAAATTGAGATTTATGGGTATTTTACCAATTACCAATAATTATTACTGCTACTACTACTACTACTTATAATAATAATAATAATAATAATAATAATAATAATAATAATAATAACAACAACAACAACAACAACAACAACAACACAAGTCATCGTAATCATAATACTATTCAATGAATCATTCTCGTGACAATGTATGCTTTTTAAAAAAATCACAAGCAGAAAACGTCTTGATATATCACATTATTATGTTGCCATATATCCATCATATAGTATGACAGTAGCCTATAACATGATATATTATAAGGTTTTTAAATGTCCAACTAGAATAAAGCTTTTTATTCAGCAGTTCAGCAATCAATGAAACTAAAACAAGCCAAACTGTTTTAGAAAAAAAAAAAACAGTTATAAGTTAGCAAGGGAAAATGTTGATCGAATCCATTCCCTTGAAAACAGTTCTAAAGTAAATTTTACTTACTTCAATTGTATTTTGACAAATGCTTGCAAAGCCACGCTTAAAGGCGATTTCTAAATCTGAACTCAACTGACTTTCAGGTAAGATTAAATGCAATCAAATTAACACCATAAGTCAGAAGATTAAACGGCCTGATTTTACCGCTTAGTTGTTTGTAATTTTGAATATGCATCGCGACATGTACAGTTTGGGAAGAAACGACTGTATATCTCCCCGAACTCAGCTTGTAATGTCGGGATAATGACAGCATTCCGTAGGCTACAATTCCAATAAATGTTTACTTTGATTCGCGTTGATTAATTAACTACAACTAGCTCCTACCTCTCATACTACCACCACCACCACTACTACTACTACTACTACTACTACTACTAATAATAATAATAATAATAATAATAATAATAATAATAATGTTTGAAGTAGTGGTAATTGTAGCAGCAGCAGTAGACTAATAGTCGCAGTAGAGAAGAAGTAGCAGTAAATTGCCAGAATATATGCACAAAAATGTAGATACACCTGAATGAAGGCCTACATGTTATTTACTGTTATTGTGACGTCAGGTGACCTCTGTCCTCGTGAGAGATGTCGGTGTTTTAGCTTTTCTAGCCTCCAGAAAGGTATTTTATTTTGTGTTTATATTTATTTATTTATTTTGAGAAAAAAGGCCATTATATCTCTAAATAACAATTCATTGTTTTGTGTTTCTATTTGTTTATTTATTTATTCTTTGAAAAGGCAATTCCATTTCTAAACAGCATTTTTTTTTTCAAAAAACTTATCTGACTGCTGCACTTGACTCAGCCCTCGATGTCTCTAGGGTGTCGATTAACCGGGGAAATTGGCTAATAAGTGAATTAATATACATGGGGAAATGTAATAAGGGAAAAGAGAAAACGAAAAATATTTCAGTTTTGTCCAAATTAAATCAAAACTGGCAGGGTAACGCTTACGGTGGACATATATCCTAGGCTCTCTTTAGAATTTAGAGAAATAAAAAGGCAAGGAGAAAAAGTTTAAATCTGAACAACAAGGAGAAACAACGTATTTTTATGTTAACTGATCCGATACCTCCAGAATGTTGCGAGAACATGCCTAAATTCCCAATCACGTGATTAAAATGTATCTGTAGCTCTGAATGGAAATCCATTCGCCCTCTGTCCTCCGAGTTTACTTTCAAACTGTTCTTTGAGTTAACTAGGATTTTGATTTTCTAATCCGTAAGCAAGATCCTTTTTCCGTTCGCCAGCCATCTCTCCTCCCTCTTTGTGAAAGTTTGTTTCGCACTGATTGGAAGCAGCTTAAACAATTAGGCCAGTGTGTACGCTCGACCAATACGTGCAACCTTAACGGTTAACATCAAATTCCAGCATTCTGTTGGCTGCGAGAGAAAGCGGAAAAGCCCAATTTTAGTGTTGTCCTAAATGTCCTATAATCAGTGGGTATGAATAGTTGCTACCTATACCTGCTATTTAACTTTCCTGAAGGTTCGTGAGGTGGGAATGAAGGCCGTTGTAATTTTCTGATTGGCAATCAACGCAGGTCAGGAATTTTGTACGAAAAGAAGAAAAGAAAAACAGATACCATAATGACACAAGAGTGATTACAGTCCAACCAAAAGACAACTTTTCGTAAAAAAAAAAGCAGCCTGTTTTTGTTTAATTTCAGGGTGCAATACACGGCAACTGCGTGTTGAATACCAGGAAGGATCGACGTTTGTTTAAAGTAGTTGAATACAATCGTAAACTCAATTTTGTGCTTTGATTGAATCATAATCCATAAAAGATTCCTGAATGTTAGCATTTTGGTATATGGTTAAATCGCGACACAAACTGAAGGGAGGGCAACGCTTCGCCTAAAAGGTCTAAATTATAGTGGTATAATATAACCAGATCTGTGTCGCACCTGTGAAATAATACAAGATAGTCGAAGTAAGTAACAGTTCAGGGGCGGTAGGTTATTGACTCCTAAACCGTTGACGTCTTTCCCTTAAAAAATATTTTACATAGTTTACAATGAATTATACATGTATTAACATATAGCCTACCACACTGAGCAGGATAGCTTGCTGCATATATTGACATTACTATGCCAATTGAAGGTACATGAGTTTCCATATGGTTGACATTTTGATTTTGTTCTCCAAACCTTCTCCCTTTTTTGACAGTCTTCCTTTTCTGGTTGTGACGTCATCAACATTCAAATCACAGACCATTGCGACGGTACATCCAAATCACATTTTAATAATGCAACCCAGTTCCAACCCCGATTTTACAAAGTGCTTAAAATTACATTCTAATCGCAGTTTTCATAGAATTTCGTCCTAAATATTAATTTATATTAAAATCGTATTTTACGTACACTCTAGCACCATTTTAATCACACTCACAAAATAGATAAATAAATAGGCAGAACCACAACTGCGTGGGCCTAAAATAACATAAGACATTAGAAATTGCAGATATCGTGCTCCTGACCCCGGTGTTGCGAGTTAGTCTACTGTTATTATTCGTTTAGCGTTTGCACTTATGAAAGTATTTCACTTTTACCTCGTCCTCGTTCAGAAACAATGGTTTCAGCTGTAGGCAGAATAACTTTGGGAGAGGCCTACATTTTTTTGGATCAGATGTCGCGACACGAAGACGGATGACCCTGACGCGACTGCTGGACTTCAGCACCATGGAATGGACAGCGCCTTCAATAATTGGAAAGGAGTGTTGAAATAGAACGGCGGTTAATTTAAAAAAGTGTTTTTTGCCTACTTCTGAAGTTTACCAATGCATCGAAATGTGTATGTGTACCAAGGGTACCAATGCAACACTTAAGTGTAACTGAATCAAGGTAAGACAGAAACCTGTTAGAAAACTGATTTATCAAAACGGACAACGACAAAACTAGTTATTTTTCACTTGTCGAGAAGGCCTATATACATAGCACAAACTTTATATCTGTATTTATGTTCTAGCTAACCCTGTATCAAGGCATGGTATTCTCTTTCGTATTTTTATTGAATGAATCGTGAGAAAGCGCAAAGTTCTAGGGTTCAACCATTTAATTTCTCCGTAAGATTCAATAAAGCAACCCATTCGGATGTATAAAGTATAAAGTAGCTGCAATTCTTTTTCGGGGAAAAACGTTGAAATCGCAATGAGTTCAATGTAGGCCATTGTGTATTCATTGCACATCAGAGCTTTTTATACATTAAATTGCATAATTTTTTGGCAGACGTTCTTATCCAAAGCGAATTATAATGAGGGCGAATATAGCCCGCGTGCATTCGCCCGACAGAAAGAACTTAGAGCAATATCATACTTTGACCAGTGATTATAAGGGAAACTTCAGTAAAGCGCAGACCACTGCTACTACAGGTTATCGTTATCTGAAATGTACGTTTGATCAATGTTCGAATACAAACTAAATTCAAACACACGAATCTGCATTCAGTTCACTGGGACGAAACCTAAAATTAAGGTTCGTTAGAGCTCGTCTTAATAGGGAATATTTCAAGTTCGTGCTCATCACCAGAGATTTGCGTCTTGATACCATAATCCCATCAAAGGGCATCTTCTCTCCCCCCACCCTTTGGCCATCGCTAAAATAAACAGGACCAGCCTAAGTTTGAAAGGGGGGGGGGGGGAGAAAAAACATCTCCATGCCCCTTTGTGCCTGTCGATAAAGGGAGTGAAAGAGCGAAAAAATCCACTAAATTTGTCTGAACTCGAGGGGTAGGCTAAAGAAACCAACATTTTAAATTGCGAGCTCAGAGGCACATTGTTCGCGCGCCCCGCCAAAATAAAAACTCATTCTCTCCAATAGCAGCCCCGTGTCGTGTAGCGAAGTCTTTTCTCTTTTTTTCTCCGCGGCTCGACCTCCTGTTTTTAATAAAAGGGACCCATGCTGACAACTCAATCGCAGAGGTTAGAAGGCCTGAAAGGATCGGCTTCCCGCGCCGCGGTCTCTCCACCCGTGATTTCCTTCGCCCATTCTCCTCGTCTTTTTAATCGCCAGGAGAGAAGAGAGGGAGTGGGCCATATTATCGCAAATCCGCCTTTCCTCACCAGATTTTGCATGAATGGGGTCCAAAGTGAGATAATCGACCCGAACAACACAAGGGCAGGTGACGCTGGAAGTTTGGCAGTGAGGGATGTAGCGAGATTGACGCCCCCCGCTCCATACACCGCCACCACCCGCCCCCCTCTCTTTTTACCGTGGAAGTAACACGCGATGAAATTAAATAACGATTTCGGAGAACAATCGTACATATAATACAGTGAGTAATATAATTGATATTACTCACTGAACTAATATAACATTCACTCGTATTCGGAATTGATCACAGACGTAATGGGAACTAGCTGCGTCTTTCATGTGCTGTTCAGACCAGTCAAACTTTTATGACAAAGAAAAAAAAAACTCACTTGACACCTGTACGGAGTGGACTGACCTGGGTGGATTAATATCTCATATTGGGGTACTGGTGTATTCTCGAGCAAGTTCTCTTAAATAGTCGTTACCTATACCATATGAACAACGGCCTGTTTTGCTTGTAAATGCCTGAGCGTATTGTTTGTAGGCCCGACTACAAGGGAATGCAAATCACGTGAATACAAGCTATTAAAAGGTAACGTTACCATGACACAGGTGAATGCTACCTGCACGAAAATGGCCAAACACAAAATCAACGCGAAATATAAACATTTCGTTGGTATATTATTAAGCTGAGCGAAATATAAAACGCATTAATTGAATTAAAATGGGCTACCCGTAAGAGGCTGTAGCCTCACTAAACTAAAGAAAAATTCAATGGCAACGGCCCACGTTCTAGACTCTGCTTAAACCACGATAAAATAATAAACTCATTTCAAAGTAAAAAAAAAAAAAATTAAAACAAAAATAATTCAGAAGGTCTTGCTAGCAGCAACCACCGCCAAAATCACAGTGCTGTTATAGCCTACGTAACGAACAAAATCCAAGAGGCTCTGATATGCTTGGCTGTAACTTAAAGAATAAAGTGTATTACTTTCCAATCAGGTAAAAGACTAATTTACTCGTGGCTCTACTAAATTATATTAGAAAATAGAGGTCCATCTTAAAAAGGAACTCAGGAAATAATTGGCAACACTAAAAACAAAAGGCCCCTACACGAACCACAAAGGTGTCCTAAAAGTCAACAGCCTATTTTTACTTTTTTGGTGTAGAGCCTGTAGAAGTTAGCCACAATGAAGTATGTCTACACTGCATAGGCATACGTGTATAAATATCCGTCCTTTACAGGAGTTCGTTCATAAAATCCTTTTAAACTGATATTCTTCTGTTTATCATTATTATTATTATTATTATTATTATTATTATTATTATTATTATTATTATTATTATTATTATTATTATTATTATTAATAATAATAATAATAATAATAATAATAATAATAATAATAATAATACGTTTTTACTGGTTAACTTTGGGGTTGTGTATATATATATATATATCCTACTAATTTCTAGGATTTCATGATGTCATGGTACGAGTGCCAGCTGTGCAGAGTGTATACTGGTGTTCTGACATAATGTAGTCAACTCAAATTAATATATGGGAAATATTGGCATCATTGTAATATTGGAGGCTATTCAAGCGAGAAGTAAATACATTATTACCTGAAATCCTATAGTAACCAAAAATAATCATTCAGACGTGATGCAACTGTTGCAAATTATTACACATTTGAAGTTTGTTGCACAGTAAAATATCCAGTGTTAATTAAACTCTAACAGAGTACATACGAGTCCTGCAAGAGTTTACGCTGAATATTTTACTGTGAGATAATTAATCAGAAGTGAGGTTTTTCTTTCTTATGAAAGATCTCTGTGTGCGGTACAGATTCAAGTAAAATCCGTTTATTTCGTTCATTTTATTCAATCTACCCACAATGCGCTCGAGTCGAAATCAGATGTACCCAACTCGACAAGTTAGGGGGTCACTGGCATTAAAGCACACAATTAGGTAAGAATAAAATAACGGCAGCAAGGTTTATGGACAAGTACTGTCATTAAATTGAAGTTTGACTGCAGTCAATGTTAATATAGCCATTCCATGGTTGAAAAGAGTTAAGTTTCTAGAAAAAAACCATGCCGGTCATCATTTGTAATTTTCATTCACATTCAGCTTGTGTCCTCTGTGGAAGACAATGTTGGAATGTTGCCAAATTTGCGTATATAGGATTCAGCTAAAGCCACGAAGATATGTTCTTGCCTTACAGAATAAATGACAACTATATACATAATTATTTATCTATTATTAGAAAAAATATTGCTGACAGGATTGTGCCAGTTTCAACCTAAACAAGAAGGAATATGAGGCAGTGAACATCTTTCGGTTTTTGGCTCAATATATATTCATTCCACAGACCTACAGTCGAGTGTTGTTCAGTGTAGTCAAACCAGTGGCTAAATCCTCCAAAGACCCAGTAATTCATTTTTTATGCTCTATAGGAGACAAAGGCTCTGGACTTAATCTAAAGAACTATATATTCTGTTTTATAAATACTTAAAGTTTTTTTCTGCCGAGTTTTAGGAGGATATCATAACAAATGACTTTTTAGGAAACGTACAAAATTTAGAGTGCGTTATACAAATACGCATACGCGCGTCTACACGAACCCACCCCCACACGCAATAGTTACCATTATTTCCTTACCAGAAACTATTTTGTATTATGATTAATAACATTAAATGTATCATATTATTGTCATTGTTGTTGCTGTTGTTGTTGTTGTTCCTGCTGAAGAAGAAAAAAGAAGAAAAATAGTATTTATATTGACTAGACTATGTAAAAAATAATTAATTAATTAATTAATTAATTAATTAAAAATAAATAAATAAATAAATAAATAAATAAAAACTGCAATAATCCATTCAGTAGAAGTATACATTTGTTCCTTTCAGTCAATAGTATGGAGCGACTTGAACTCCTGTTTGTTAATGCAGGCATGCAGCAATTTAGACATTTGAAGGCCTAGCCAATTTATCAGTTAAACCTTAAATGACGAGGTCAACGTATAGCTACATATTTAAAAAGTTTTATTTAAGTCTTACACAGGCTTTGGTTGTAACACAAGGTTGGGTGTTGAACACGTGCGGGCAAAACATAACTTAATGCGATAGAGCAAAACTATGTTACTGCATTGCATGAATAAGGAATCGCAAATGTGCTGACTGAAGATTTACTGCACGCCCTGTGAGTGTAGTTTTGTCAACTAAACATTTGATGTTATACGACTTCAGTTCATGATGATGACCAACATATTTCTCAGCGCTTGGAAAACAGTTTTTCTGCCGGAAACTTTTTGAAAATGTAAACAATGTCAGTCGTAATTAAGCAAATGTTTTGCTCTTTAGTAGCTTTCTGCAACATATGCTACTTCATGGTATCCTTGTATTAGTCCTGCGAGACATATCGCTTATGAATTCCCAAGAAAAGACGAGTGTGGAATGCAGGTTATTGATGAAATCTATGCTCATGCATGCTCGTATGGTATAGGCTATATTGACTGCATGATATTTCCGTCTGCGGCAATGCATCGCGTGGGCCTATTACTACAGTGTTCTATAATCTTGGCACGGGGACGGCTCACAGCTTTGTGCCTCGAGAAAGTCTTCCACATTTGAATTATGCATAAATTTGCAAATAGTTTGCATATATTCAAATGAACCCCGTCTAATTACCCTGCATGTGTGTATTCATTTTAAACATGCATTGGGTTATTTGTTCATTCAAAAATATTTTTCTCTACCCGAAATCACATTATAATCTTTCTGCCTGTAACTATTCCCCTTTACACCATACATTGTTTACAAATATCATATCGTAGCCGTTTCAAAATTACCCATAACCACCATCTTTACATATGCACATGCACGGCGGGTACAGGATCTCCACGTGCAGCAGCACCAGTCCCCTCTGCAGCCCACGCGCCACTGACGCTGCATTGATCAGGCACTCAGTCTTTCTCGCCGCTTGGTGCTCCACAGTAAGCTCAACGACTGATACATGAAATATATCAAATGCTGAATGGCTCAGGTCCATATTATCCCTTATCTAAAGACAAGTAGCGGGAGGGGGGCGCTTGTGCGTTTGTATGTTGCACGAGGTGCAGAAATCACTGAAAAACACGAGGAAAACCAGTCGAATGCTGGAGTAGCGTTCTGTCACAACCAGGTAAGCAACCACATTAGAATTCCTCCTCTGTAGTTTAGAATGAAACTGGTATATTGTTGAGAGAAAGTACGCTATTAAGTTCATACTCTCGGAAATTCAAACATAGCCTAAGTAGTGATAGCCTACTATGTTTGTAGCGAGTCTTTCTTTTTCGCCAGCGTTCGCGCTAAGTTAACAACTCGTATTGAGGTAGTATGCTGCAATTGCAGAACATTTAGATACCATTTCCAATGTTGAATGTTCATATTGAATATGAAATATTGAAAGGTTCCAGAGCGGTCCAGAAACAAAGATGTTTCTCATGCAGTATTGTGAATTACACCTACTCTCTTTTTTTTGGGGGGGGGGGGGGGGGGGGGGGTAGGTGGGTATAAATGGTGCGTGTGTGTGTGTGTGTGTGTGTGTGCGTCTAGGGGCGGGGAGATATCGGTTCCGGCCAACAATATGCACAGATTGGCCGAACAAAGGACGACGAGGTTTGGGTTGCTAAACACGTTCAAGAATCTTAGCTGGCCAGACAAGGGATTAAATTTATTGGCAAGTGCTGAGAAAAGTCGAAGGGAAAAATATAACTATGCTGGTCTCGTGGAAAAAAAACCGACCCAGAGATTCCTCTATTTCAAAGGCAACCACGCGAATGTAATAAGTAAACACAAGCCCTGCAGCATCGAGCAGCGCTATTAAACGGAAGGATGCAGAACAAGCCACGCGCGAATTTCCAAAGGTTGGCAAACGTTTTAGGCGGGAGACCATGAGGTATAAAAGACCAATTCAGCACTGTTCAGCACCTGACGAAAGTGACATTTTGTATAACCAGGCTTATTTAAATATGAAATCAAATAGCTAACACGGAAATCAGGGTGAGTGATGGAAAAACATAACCTCGAAGGAAAGGTGGTGGACTTTGCTATACAACCACAACGGTGAATTCTATAAATTACTTTTGGGGCTATTCGCAAGACACCCCATACCTAGATAAACAACCATTTCACAGCTCCACTGCATGTGACGTAGGTCTAGGGCGACAAATGTACCGCGAAATACACAAATATGTTGTACAGAAAGCGACCACAGCACATCATTTGTAGCAACGTTATCACTTGAGAATGTATTTTACAGAAAGGCAAAGAACTCAAGTTTTCATGTTCGTTTTCACATTACAGGGGATATGAGTATATAATCTATGCTCCATTTTGTCACAACTTCTCAGTGAATTCAGTTTTTCAAATTGTTATTATTTGCAGAAGAAATACTGGGATATTTTTTAAGCAATGGAGGCCCCTATTTAATTTGATATATTCAACACTAGACCCATATAACCATCTTGGACTTTTAATGTTAACTTAATTGTTTTCATTAGGCACACTGAAAACCCAATTTGGTAGGTGAAACGTGGATCCTGGGAAGTAGGCTCCGTCATTGAACGCTCAGCGTTCATTCCATTCCCGAATCGTTCCGTCCGTCGAGATACTAGAATTCATGGAACGATCTGTGCCAGAGTAGCATACAGACCTACTCTGTCACAGGAGTAGCATAAAGGCTGTGTATTACCTCAAATTTTGGTGGTTTATCCATTCCGGAAAGCATGTCACGTGTTCTCCTTTTTGCAGCATGTGACAAGTAGGTTTTCCTCTTCCTTCGGCAAGAGAATCTTGATCGGGGAAGAAAAACACCCCCAACAGAGGTTATAAGAGCCTTAAACGCGACAGTGTGCACTCGACTACAGTTAAAAGTACTCTGGAAGTTGATAAGTGCCAATACAGTAAGTGAACAACGCGTGTAAAGAATTGTTACCTCGTATTTAGCTCTAATACTGTTTATTTGAGTCCACGATGGATAAAAATACGCTCTGTCAGAGCTTGTTTAACATTGGTCAATTTGCTGTGTAGCAAATTCATTAACTGCCTTTTGGAACTGTCCATTACTATTCCTTCGTTGTTAAGCAAGTTTACAACAATAACAATAATAATACTAATAATATTAAAATAATTTTTTGGTCCTGACATGTTTTCGTTGGATTTGAATGCTGCCTTTTTTAACCATTTTTTGTCTTTGTATTATGCATGCACCCTGTGTCCATGGGGTTAAGGATGAGCCATCCTCACCATACCCTCTGTGATAAAGCGTCTTCATTGAATTTTAAGCCCTAAATCAACACTTTTCATAACCTGTCACTTATCAATAAATCTGTGAATAACTGTTTTGCTACTTCACCATCCAAAGAGAATGTATTTCTTCAGTCTTCACCACTTGTTTTCTACAAAACCCACATCATAGATGATTTAAGTGCTGTAATGGAAGTGTGGCACTTAAACTTTGATTATGACTTTTATTCTGATTTCATAACTGCAGGTTTTAAAAAAAGGCTCATAAGACAATCTTTGTACCCTGATGGTGTATCACTTTAATATAAATATAAAAAGGTCAATATTTAATTTTTTTTCTAATTGTAGGGTCACTACACTATGAAAAGTCATCAAATGACATCAAAACAATTACACTTCGGGGGTTGTCATTGTTGATAAACGCAGGATAGGGTCATTTTTTACTCTGAGGACAACAGGAGGGTTAGTACAGTGTGCACTGTATACATATTAAAATTTAAACGGAAATTCTGGACTGCCACAGTTCCGCCGTGCACCTCGTGATATCATCAAACGTTGGCATTTATCATATGAAATTTATCGATAGTTTCGAATAGTTAAATCTGTCGACGGAAGGGACTGTTTTCAGATGCAAGAGTGTCTAGCTGTGGTGCGGTTGCCTGTGTCGACTCGTTAAGATGCTGACAGGCCCAGTACAATGCGGGCCCTTGTCCGGAGTTTCTAAGTGCGGATAATCGCATTGGCTCTATTAACCCGTTATTTTCGACTGGGGCCGGCGCTTCAGTTAAATCATACTATTGAAATTCCAATGAAGCACGACTGCAGTTAACTCGCTCTGTGTGTGTGTGTGTGTGTGTGTGTGTGCGCGCGCGCGCGCGCGCGTGCATTCCCATTAGATGTAATTTACTGGTGGTCCTCGTTCAACAAAGGATATATATGGATTACTTGTTATATTTTTCAGTTGAAATTTACTCGATCCCCAATACAGGCCAATTCTAGATTGTGTTGATCAACTCTCATTGCCTCTGTTTCACATGCTATACGAGGACTGGGCGTCCAGGGAAGAGTAATCGCTTAGCGTTGAGTTGAATGTTCAATATGCGCTCGCATGCTGCGCTACAACAAGCGATTACTGAATAAATTAATAAACACTTGGAGAAACCAACTTTGTGTCACCCACTTTTGTGCTGAAGTGTTACGTTACATTATCCAAATGTACTGTCCGTTTATATGCTTCATAAGATGGAAACCTGTTTTATAGCAGTGTACAAATTCAAATGCATAGTAAAATGCAACACAATTCAGCTGGGCTAACCAAATTTAATTTCAATCTCTGTGTCGTGTGCTTGGCGGGAGACTGGATTACAACGCAAGACAGTACATCCTACAAAACTGTCTCCAGCACGCCATCCGGACGAAAAATTGCTGTGGTAGCACAATCCACAAATGTATTTTTTAAAACAATGTCTGATGAAACGGTGCCAACATTACACAATTTCAGCTGAATGCTGAACAGCATGTTCTACGGCGACCGTTTTGCGTGTCGTCGCCCACCGTCTGGAACCGCTTGTAATTTCACTTGGAACCAGTTCAATTAGCTGAAACACAGAGTGTAAATTGTTAACGCTGGGAAATATATGAATAACATAACGCTTACATTTATGATATCACTGTGCACTGTAGGATAAACATCATGTGTAGGTAATAAAACACGCTTGATGTTTGATTTAATTGAAATATATACTGAGGTGTTAGTACAATGTACATAAACAAGCACATACAAATGTGATTTCATCCTTTTCATTTTGTAACTCCAGTCACTTTATTTTGGAATGGAGCACTCGCCACGTGTGCATTACTATTAAGTCCCCTCCTGTATCAAATATGAGAGTTTTGACAAGCACGATTTGTCACCCACTAGACTTCAGACTATTTTAGGATCCGCCCTTTAAAACACCAGAAACAGTTACTAGTAAATGCTCGGACGTGGTTCTATTTTTACTGTTCATTTACTTTATTATGCGCATGTGACATTGTTTGCCAATTCGTGTTTATTAATTAATCCCCCTCGTAGTAATGTAAAATAAGAGATGATTACGTGTTTTTAGACTGAATGGCAGAGTCTCCAACATTAAAATTGGTCGGTGAGCAGACACTCTTTGCTCAGAATACTTAATGAACATATGTTTGACAATTACCTGCATGAAACTCGGTGCTTACTAGAGACATCAAGAAAGAGCCCGTTATTCGACGATTCGAACGCGGCCTAGTTTGGAACCGACAATATTCTGGTTACAAATTTAGGCCTACTCTAAAAACTTCTGAAGACGGTTGCTGGAACGCTACCATTTGTATTCAGATCCGAAACCTTAATTATTAGCACGTGCTAAGTGCGACGCTCTTAAGTCTGCGTCTTTATCTAAACAATCGGAGCAATGTTAAGCAATATGGTATAGCATGTCACCTAACCATCCCAGTCACCAATGGTACGAAATCAATAGAAACAAATGTTCTGATACTTCCAGAAAATAAAACTCAAAGTAGAAATGGATCCATGCAAACAAGCCAAAGAGGTTGAGATTCCAATTAACCTGCAAATGAATGACAGTCGCCTCGTAACAATCCCAGTTTTCTTATTAAAACAATTAAAATAAAAATGTCAGCATTGGCAACGTCTCACATGACCTAATTTGCAGGCGCAGCACTGAAGCATGCCCATAAATAATGATAAATAATCGTCTGTTAAACATGCAAGACACGTAAGTGTTAAACGGGAGGCGTACATTCACAGAAATTTGCGAAACAAAGTTATTAATATCTTTAAATATCAATAGACTTCATGTTATTTATTTGTTAATCGGTCAAGTGATTGACCCATTGCATTTGGAACGTCCACAGTAACAGTTAGTCATTATTAACGTTAAACGTTGCATGCAATTCTCTAAGCACCAAGCAAGACGACACTGGACGTGTTTCAAAAACTGTTGGAGTGCCTAACAAAACGAATGAACTGTCGTCAGGCAATATTCTGCAGGAGAGAAATCCTTCACTGGGAGTTATTTTATGTTCTTTTGATAAAGAGAAATGAAATCAAGTTGCATTCTTTAGTGTGTGTGTGCATGTGTGTGCCTGCCTGCCAGTATACGTGCATGCTTACGCACGAATGAAAGATGCCGCCGGTGACGATGCAAGTCCACGTGAGCTTCCTGGGCAATGTAGCCCATTTGGCAAAATGGACTTGAAAATGTCAGAAACCCACAACGACGCGCGCGCCCGCTCCTGCTGGTGCAGGCTACTCTGTCACATGTTGATGTGTCTTTTTCACAAGGTCTGACTGACAAGTCGACAGGCAACGTATTGTTGTCTGGTAGCGTCCCCGGAAAACAATGGGATGGATACTGCACGCGGTGTGCTGCCTGGAACGTTTGCGACTCTCCGTGATATCCAGCCAAGTTTCTGTTTCTCATACGTCGTCTCTTGGCAACGTGCAGTTTTTTTTCCCCTTTTTTGTTCGCGAGAGTGGGGGTTGGGAAAACACTTGGGTTGGGTGATAATGAACTTGAGGCATCTCATCACAATTCAGAAAGTCTCTTGTCAACTTCGGCGCGTCCGGGTTCCCATGCATTTGAGGGGAGAAAAACGAAGCCATTGTGCATTATCCATACCCCATTAGCCGCTCTCGCGCCGGCTTCCAAAGGAGGTCCCGTGGTCCGCCCCTGGTAACCAGGCATCGCTGTGAGCTTTCTGAACGCGGAAAGCTTTCGCGGCTTAAATCGAACACGAAACAGTAGCTGTATTTATAGTTCGGCTTCTAGGACGGCGTCCAAAGTTTGAGGAAAGAAGAAAGCCGAAACCTGGACCGCGGTGTACAGGGAAACCAACAACGGGGACGGGCTAAGATGACTATTTGGTATTCGCGCCTCCTATTGAACAAATAATGTATTCAAAGGAGATTTTTATCCCCGAGATGTGATTATTATGATAATTAACCGACCCAGACCCCTCTTTCTATTCGCATGTCTGCGGGTCTGAACTTGGTGCTGACAGCTGAAGCTGATTTGCACGGTCTCGCGCTGGTGACCCAACGGTCGCATTCCTAGACTTCAGGATATCCAAGGGGGTAAAAAGAAGAAGGAGGAGGAATGGGAGCCATTGTTTTTGGCGGCTGAATACAATCATGTGGGTACGGTTTAAAAAATAATAATAAGGTGTTAAGAAGGATTAAGTGTCGCTGACTGTACAGTAGCATTGTTCATAAAAAATAAAAATGTTTTAAAAATGCACTGCAAAAATGTTCATGGCTTCCCAAACGCCCATTAGTGGGCCTGTAGGCCTACATTGAAATCTAGAAATCTAACTTATGTCAGCACACAACAACAACAACAACAACAATAATAATAATAATAATAATAATAATAATAATAATAATAATAATAATAATAATAATAATAATAATGAACATTAAAAGGGGGGCATTGAAACTAAATTGATATTCCTTTAGTGTTGGCCTACACCGTTTTTAATAACGTTGACCCCATACACTGAAGCCCATACTGTAACACCAATGACAGTGTCGTGCTATATGTACCACCACTTTGCCAGATCTGAGAAAATAAGGTGAGAAGTCCACAGGGAGAGGCCAGAATGGGATACAGCTCAAGGTAAAACAAAATGGACGCTGAGAACGTTTCGCGCCGACATACTAACGGACAGCAGTGTGTTCAGCGTGCCCACATCAAATCCGCGAAGATGGGTGGGTTCAGAGCAAAAGACAGACATACGTACGGTTGGCACACGGGGAGGAGGGGGCTGTGGGGGGAGCGTCCACAATGGGCGGGGAACAGGTTTGCAATGTCTTCACTTCACCGCATTATTCTCGCTTGCTTTATTTCAGAGGGTGGGACAAAAAGAATCCAACCGCATTGTGTCATTTAGGGGTGGGCCTTGGCGGTGGTATATGTGTTTTTGGCGTAAGTGGTTAAGTCCATACCCGTCTTTGACACAAGGGATGGTGTGTCGCCGGGGCTTGGGAGGGTGGGTGTGGGGGGGAGAGAAGCGAGCGAGCGGCTCACTTCGCTTCCTCTTGAGGGGAGGAGAGAGCTATCTGTACGGGAAATAATCATGATAATAAAAAACAGGGAAACCCGGTCGAGAAAAGCTGAATGGACGGGGCCGGCGCGACGTCACGGCGAGCCGCTGCCACAAAGCGAAAGACCAAGGGAGGGCCAACCCCAGGAGCACATTTATCCACCGTAGCCTGGATCGTTCGGTTGATGGCTGTGGAAAGCGTATGACAAATCCTCACATCATCGCGGGTCTTCGAGGGGAGGGTAAGTGCGACATAATTGGAGAGAATATTGCATTTTTGCCCTTTTACCGAGGATACCCAAAACGCAGTATCTTTTTTTTTTTTTTTTTGCTTCACTGTAGGAAAATGTAGTCACTTTCTCCGGCATCATTTCCCTTCCGTTGGAATGGCACGCGCTACATCTCGTGCGTCGTACGCAGGAGTCGTGGTCTCCTCTAGCTGCATGAAAAACTATCGTCGCAATTCAAATGACACGAAAATGTATTAAGAAAAAAACCCCAACGTTCTTCTCTTTGTCGTCTCATTTACTTAGCGTACATTTTTTATATTTCACCGAACGCTGCTCAGCCTACCAGGACGAACAATGCACCCGATGTGAAAAATGTATTTGCGTTACAAAACGGGCTGACGTGAGAATTTCGAAGTATAGAAATCGCTTCAACACGCACGCTCGATATAGTAAATTGGCAACGTGGCTAAAGATGTCCTCGCTGGAGTTCTTTCTCCCCATCCTTAGACTTTGACGATTCTGCCGAAGTTCGACACTAAGGGGAATTGAGTTGGCGAGTTGGAAGGTCACGGTAGCGTCGGATCAGATTAAAATCTCGTCTATTGGAGGACGCGTTGTTCCCCTTTCCGAGCTTCACGCCTCTCTCTTCCCCTTTCATCTCATTCCTCTTCGCAACTCAATTTGTGGCGGAGTAAGGCAGGGGTGGCCTGTCTAGAAGGAGATTAACGAAACCCGTGCAATAATACCCCTGCGACGTGCCGACCAATACCTCACAACGGACAAAAGAGCATCCACTGTATTTACGACCATGTGCTAGCGAGGAATTACGTGAGCAATCCAGAGCCAATATGTTACTTCTGAGTGTATCTACAAAGTAGAGGGCAATCAGTGTATGGTTGCCCTATTATAATGGCGCTGATTATTATTATTATTATTATTATTATTATTATTATTATTATTATTATTATTATTGGTGTTGTTGGTGTTGTTTTTTTCTATATTGTTGAATAATTCCGGAGTGTAACACTAGATACATTACCCAACATATATTCTGTCATGGCGTTGTGTGCCTGTAGCGCACTCGTTAATTAACACACGGACAAGTTCATTTTAAAACTGTCTTCATCCGAGACTGCGTTAAAAGAATGACCACGCGCGTCTCTTGTCGCCAGGGTGTTAACTGTCAAGAAAATATCACTGCGCAAATTCGGGCCTTGTGTTCTACGTGGCCTATACCTCAGTTATCTCGAGGACAAGTTCGAGAAAGAGCAGGGGCAAAAAAAAACGACAAAAATCATAACCTGGGCATTGTAGAAGTTCATACTTATTCTGCATTGACCATATCGCCAAATAGCCTACCAGTCATCCATTCAGCCGTGTCTTACAAGAACACGGTTTGCATGACCACACACGTGTGCAACAATTTGTGACCGCGTTTTGTGAAAATAACCTTAACTAAACGCAAGGAAATATTTTTTATTGCGGTACTACTACCATACGGTTCGCAAGTCTCACATTGATAAAATTGTATATTGTTATTATTTTCTGTCTATTAAAACATTCTCGGTGCATGTAGATAATATGGAAACCAAAAATAGCAGGAAAAAACAAGAAATAAAAATATTCAATAATCTATGTATTTGTCCACCATTTCAAAGATTGTGAGACGTAGGCTACTGTGCGGACACATGTGCGTTTTACCAGCCTGATTAAAAAGCGAAGATCTTACCGTTACATAAGGCCTGCTTTAACCTTTGATGGAAAACAAACTGCCATTTTTTGTTTTGTAGCTCAGCATTTAGTTTGTTTCTGCGAATGATAAAACCTTTCCTATTTACACAGTGTGCAATACAGCTTAACTAGCCTTTGGTACCAGGTGTTTACAAATTTTAATCTTGAGGGCCTTGGTTATGTTGTGTGCTGATAGAAATCCAGAGGAACGTTCAGAAAAATCCTCAATGCACGCGAGTCGAAGGCAAATCCCGTTTCTCACTTGGCCTTTGGTTAGCAGGTCCTTCAGCGTGCTGTGAAGTTTTGTTCGACGATTAGCAGGTCTACCATTCTCTCTTTAACGTAGCGAATTGCCACGGGGTGCATTATCCGTTTGGGATTAAACATTTTCTAATCTGATTTGGTCAGAGGTTTATTTAAAAGGAAAAGGAGTTGGATTTTATGGCAGCGAAATGCGTCAAGACCTGCCGTGAATTCCAGGCAGCGAGCGGTAGAATCTTTCCTTCGAGCTCCAAGTGAAAGTAATGAGAGAGTTTGCGTTGAATATTAATTACTGTTACAAAGGGGGGTATGCCACATAGGATTTCACGGCAACGTGTTTAGCTACAAGGCATTTTTGTGGTTAGAAGCCTTCCCAACTTTTTTTTATATAGAACTCTTCTTAACTATCTTGTGTTATTATTATTATTATTATTATTATTATTATTATTATTATTATTATTATTATTATTATTATTATTATTGTTTTGTTATTGTAGTTGTGGCTTGTGTGAGGATTTCTGTTTTTTGTCTAACATACATGAGGTCCCACAGAGCGGTGGTTTTGAGGTTTATCTGATCTTAATGAGGTCATGAATAATTAAGAATGCCTCGATGATAATTAACCCTTGGCTGTGTGGAATCGCACAAGTGCAGTGAACGCGTCGCAACGCCAACGTCTGGTTATGCCCAGTCTGGCCTACGAGTGGCTTTAATACAGTAACATTTATGAATATTCCATTACTTGAAACGAATGGCAATTAGTGTGTGTCTGTGTTCTGAAGCGTGTATTGAATAAAGCTTTTTGGCTGTGGTGTTTCCAGTCAGTGTGCGATCATTTTGTTAATTAGACGAGTTAAATTCGTGTTTGGAACCGTAAGCAAAAGAACTGAAATGGCTGGGCGGTAACAGGCGGCAGCGAGGCTATAGCGTCCGCTAACACTGCTGCAAATCACATTAGGTTGTAGAGCAACTGCAAAAACACATATTAACGCAGTGCAGGAAAGGGCCTCTGTGCTACTACGTGCGTCAGAATGATGCATTTAAAAAGCATACAAGTACAAGAATTATATCACGGATAGCTATATGAATCCATTTCAGGTTAAGGTCCTTTCGGTTTTGTGACACTTGTTTCATACAATTGTTTCAGTGGCTAAAATGGCCTGAAACCATTAGTTACGACACGATAAGGCAATATTAGATCGTATTCTTTCAAACGACATCATACGCCTGTTTCCCATTAAGCGTTTTAAACTGTAGGTCGGCCAGTAGAGACGGGAAATCCTTGATTTCGTTATCAATAAAGGCGGTTTAAACAAAAACAAGTGATTTATTCTAGCCTACACCTGTCTTAATTGAAGTTGTCTAGGGTGACCGAAGGTAATAGTCACCTGTTCAGAACCAGGACCAACAGATAGCACTATACCGTAGATAAGATCTCATTTGTAATGGGGAAAGTCTTAGCCTGGAAAGGGAGAAATTTGATTTAGTATTGAATTTTAAACGTCATGTATGAAGTACCATATGCAGTACCAATGTAAAGATGCTTGTGATATTCTCGGTGGCCCAATTTTTATTACTTGAACGCAGCGATAAACACAAAGTACAATTCAACAAATTGGGCGGAACAATCCGAGGCGTCTTATGCTTCTACTGGAAGAGAATAATTTTACAGACAGCGTTTCACTGCACGGGCCTTTGAATGAACACGCTGTCGGTAGCCCACACCTGCTGAAACAATTCCATACACAATCAACTGTTATTGGGGGTGTCGGAGGGGGCCTACCTCGTTTTCGATTAAAGCGCATGAGCAAAGGCTAATTTAATTTTGCTTTTTCGCTCACGTGAGTGCGGGTGTGGTTTTCGAGTGCTTTCCTCCATCGTGAATTGACCACAGCCAACACTTTTAAGCACACAAATCTACTTCGGAACGTTTCCCCCAGTAGCCGTTTAAATCAGTAGCAGTATATTGCAGTTCGCGAAAAAGTCATAATTGTAATTAGAGATAAATGAACGTCAGTTGAAGGATGCTAGTGTGCTCGGCTCCTTTGCCTACGTCACGTGAGATCAATGCAGAGAATAACGTCCAGAGAAGAATGGTACATGTGCGAATTGCGTACCGGAAGGCCCATGACGATTTGAACAGGTAGTTATCATATATGTGCGCTGGAGTTAACAAAAACATGATTGGATGCTTGATGTTTTTCAGGACCTCGCAAAAGAACATTTCTGGAGGGACGGGCCACACGGCACAGGTAAAAACATTTTTACCAGACACTCGACATGTAAAATCAGCGGTTTAAATGGAAGCCTGTATTTAGCCTGTGTTCATTTAGGCCTCAACTATCATTAAATCCACACAATGAAACCTGCCACTTCACGGTGTGAAAGGGTATGCTACACACGGCACATACTACATCTGTTTTGGTATAAGGCGCAACAATATTCACCAACCCGTATGTTGTTAAATAATAAATATCTGTCACAACTATCGTTATCCTTAAGATTTTCGAACTAAAAATATTTAAATGAATATCTCCACCCATGATGTGTTTTTGGTCCGTCATGTTGTCAAGCTGCGTGACAACGTAGCCTAGTTTGTTCCAGAATAGCTTTCTTTTTTTACATGTAGTTGTTTTTCATAAAGTTATAGGGGCGTATTTATCTCACGTTTATGTTTTACAATCATGTTGAGCATGTATTTAACGCATTTATATTTCCATTTGAAATGATCTCAGCATGCTAAAGTGTTTTTTTTTTTGTAATTGGACTGGCGAAAATATATTGCAAATCGCTCTTGTGATTGATTTCCTTTTAGTTAATTGAAGAGTTGTTTATTTGGTATTTTGGCAGTGGTCCAGTCGCGAAGGGTGAAAGTAAAGTATTTCGACTGGAGCCTTGAAGCAATTAAGTACACACAAGCCACTGAGATCGATTTACAGAGGTGGGTTTATGTAGGCTATAGCTAAGAGGTCTGACATTGCATTACAACCACATCGCTGCTATAAAGCACATATTTATAGTGGCCCATGTCAAATCAGTAAAAATCAATCTGTTCAAGATTTAATTTATGCATAAACAAAATACGCAAGCTCACACATTCGTATAACAACTGGGCTAGATTTTCTAGTGCCAACCCACGCCCTCCCACACAAAATAAAGGTGATTCCGTCATTACCCACCAGGCAAGTAGTATTGGGCCTACATTTTAATATACTGTCTTTGCCAGAAATGAACTAAAACCAAGGCACACGTAAACTGTTAGTCAACAATTATACGAACACTGTTGGTATTTTAGGGAACATTTCGCCAAGTATATACGAAACCAATGACAAAAGCTAGAATTAAAATTAGTGTAACAGTTTGCAATTTCCTATTACAATTTCGTAAATACCAATACATTTTATTCGGTTGGTAAATGGCTCCACTATTTTGAAAAAAAATGCACTGAGTTCTGTTCTTTATTCTCCGAATTAAACAATTTTCCAACTGCTCATGTTCACTACACAGAATTAGACCTCTATGGGTTATGAATTCTGAGATAAATCGATTTAGTTAATTGGTGCCTATGACGACGGTAGATTGGCTCGGCCAAAGGATCGAATTAAATTTAGAGGAAGTGGATGGCTGTAAGAATATAGTAAAATATAACACGATGTGGCTAATAGTCATATTTTGGTGGCATACAATGAAATTATCCGCGTATTACGTTTAGTTTCCCCCCAGCGTTTGGTGCAGTAAGAATGCTGTCCAAATCCGCATAGTGTGCGGGGGATATATTGAACTTTAAATGTTGCTCAGGCCTACATATGATTATACACATATTTCGAGATAGAACAATGTTCTTGAAACGTTTGATAGTGAAGGTCCCTGAGCTGTAATGAGGAAATATTATCTTTCTTCCGTTTCCACGTAACTCTCCGGGCACTATCCAAGATTCAACTAAATAATGGGGGTGTTCAAACGGTTCCGGATAGTGCAGGGATTAATTAGGCCGCAGTCAGCACCCCCTCCAAATAAGACTAATGCAAAATGCCAATTAAAAATGAGTATAGGTGTGTCGTCAGGATAAATACGTCACTCTACTGATACCGCCAATGGTAGAGCAGGATGCATGACAGGAGTTTTGAGGGTATGAATGAAGAGAAGAGGCGCCTCGAGATGATTCACAGTCAGTGGGTCGGCGTGCTCGAGAGCAGGCGAGTCGGAACCGGACACAACTGGAATCCTCTTACTACTGCGACTAAGGGGCCGGGAGTCCCGCCCTCTCCCGCCAGAAAGATAAGGTGCATATGTGTGAGCAAGCGTCTGTGTGTGCGCATGTATTTGCGTGTGTGTGCGTGTGTGTGTGTGTGTGTGTGTGACAGAGAGAGAGAGAGAGAGAGCTTGTTAAAATCCTCTCTGATAGCAATGATTCATGCACAAGTAATTGACAGTTATTAATGTAAATATGTCAGTGTACTTATACTTAAATGCTTAGCTTTGAAATTTAATTTAGAAATTTTAAGGATGTTGAAATGTGTGTTGCACGAGACAGGCGTGCCGCTCACTCGCGTAGTTCAACGGTAAATTAGTGGGGGCTGCTGTCCATTTCAGAAGGTGCTGAATATTGGCACTTGTGGTTCGTTCATATAGGACGTTTAAATGACATAAACCGTTCGTTTTCCAATTCGGCAAAGTGAAGTTATGTTGAAAACAAACTTTGAATTGTTCTTGAATTCACGAGCCATGGTATCTGTATTTTTAAATCTAATATTCAGATACTGCACTGCTGGGTGTAAAATGATCTTTAAAAATGTTGAGTACTTTTTGTATGAAATCAGTTTATGTGTTTCTGAATAATAATAATAATAATAATAATAATAATAATAATAATAATAATAATAATAATAATAATAATAATAATAATCATGAAAACAACAACAACAACAACAATAAATGGAGTGGAGTGAAGATGGGAATTGTGCAAAACAAAACGTGAAATTTTTTTAGATGCAATTATATTACTAATCGAAAGCACATTATTAGTATTCTTTTTTATTTTATTTTATTTTATTTTTATTTATATTATTATTAGCGGCAGCAGCAGTAGCATATACAATTGCAGCTGCAGTATATTCACGGTGTTATGTCTGGCACTGTTTCATATGAGACAGTTACTTTCTCTTATTGGAAGCGAACTTGTTTTTTTTTTGTTTGTTTGTTTTTTTGTTTTTTTTGTGGAATGTATTTCTCTGACGAAAGCTTCACTGAAGGCAATTTAGATCCCACGCGTGCGTTTCCTTTCCTCCACACCACCCGGTTTCGCCTGACGTCATTCCTGACCATTAAGATGCGTTGACACTACAGTCACGTAGTATAGGATACTTTTTTTTTAAAGGTGTGCGATACAAATTTTAAAAGACCTGCACAGTAAAATGTCCAAGGATAATTCAACTCTAACAGTGTTAATTCAACTCCTAACAGATAAAATCTTGTCCCACTTTGGAATGTGGGACCAAATGTCATCTGTTAAGAATTGAATTAACACTGTTGGAGCTGAATCGACACTGGACATTTTACTGTGTGTGTGGAAATTTAATCGTGTTTTACTTTTAAATTTATTTTTTTAAACACGTAACCGGATTAAACTTTTTTGCTTTTTTGGTTTTTCGTCAAAAGCAAAAGGCGCGTTTTTTCAGATGAACCGCGTTCCGATTCCCAAGTAAGTGAATGCCTTATGCATTCGCAGGTTTTTATTAAAACTATGGATCATTTAAATAATTATAATTGCAAGGTAATATTTATTTGTCAAAGAGGTCAGGTTATTATTTTAATGAAGCATAAACTACTTAATTACTGCTTCGGAGAATGTAACTTAATTATATATATATATATATGTAATAATGTCATAAACTTGCCAGACGCACCCCTTTTAATAATTTCAAAGCCTTTGGCAATATGTGTTCTTACAGAGTGTGATTGAGAGAAAAAAACAATACATCATTAAATTATAGAATTAAAATGCATTGTTCCAAGCTATATGAATGATGAAATATGACATTAATATTGTACTGAAACAAGATGCACTGTGCATGCTTCACAGATGAAAATAGTTTTTGTCATTTATCAATTTATCAAGTTAAGCTATTAATCTGTGCAAGTGTATGTGTTTTAATAAGATGTGTTTTGCATAAGCGTGAGTGCGCGTATGTAAGCATGCACACACATGCACACACAAGTACACACCAACCCAGACACATATGCGCACATACACACACACACACACTCACACACACATGCTCACACACACACACACACACACTCACACACATGCTCTCACAAACACACACACACACACTCACACACACATGCTCTCACAAACACACACACACCCGCATACACACACACACACACACAAATCTAGATGCGTGTACCTGCATATATATAGAATAACGTGCAGAGAAGTTCACTATGATGATTGTGGTTCTGTATACACAATGCTTTTTTTATCTCCATGTGAGGAAAGGTGCTTGCAAGCCTAGCAAAGCATTTCCCTAATGAACGAGCTGTAATGAACTGAATCCGGCCTGATTGCGTGTTGCATAAATAAGTGCCCCGCTGCATGCCCGTTTGTGGGCTGGGCATTGTGTCGTGTGAACGTGCTCGACGCAGGAGCTGGTAATCTAGCTTCTAATCACCTACCAGCTGTCTCTCAGGCCCTTTGAACCTGCACAATGAGTAGGCATGCAGTGCGAGTGTGTGTGTGTGTGTGTGTGTGTGTGTGTGTGTGTGTGTGAGCATGCGTGTGTGTGTGTGTGTGAGCGTGTGTGTGTGTATGTGAGCATGTGTGTGTGTGTGTGTGTGAGTATGGGTGTGTGAGTGTGTGTGTGTGTGAGCATGTGTGTGTGTGTTTGTGAGACCGTGTGTGTGTGTGTGCGCGTGTGTGTGCGTGCTTGTGTGAGCATGTGTGTGTGTGTTTGTGTGTGCGTGTGTGTGTGTGTGCGCGCGTGTGTGTTTGTGGGAGCGTGTGTGTGAGTATGTGTGTGTGTGTGTGTGTTTGTGAGAGCGTGTGTGTGTGTGCGTGTGTGTGGTAGCCCTACTCCATGCGTGAGACTGGGGGGGTGGGCGGGCGCCCCAGGCTTGGCACAGGGCCATACACTCTCTCTCTCTCACTCTCCCTCACTCTCTCCCTTTCATCTCTCAGTCTCGTTCCCTCTCTCTCTCTTTCTCTCCACATCATATCTCTCTCTCTCTCACTATCAAATTCAAATTCGAATAAGCTTTATTGGCATGACGTACATATATATACATATTGCCAAAGCATAGCTACAACAAACAATAAACATATGAACAGAGTACAAATATGTGTGTGTGCGTGGTATTTGTGTATGTTAGCACGTGTAATGTCAAGTGTAAATTTGTTGAAACAGGGAATATATAATTTAACAATATTTAAGAAAACTATACAAAAATTAATAAAAAAATAAAAAAATTTGTAATTGCTTCTGTGTTATAATTGCTTACTGTCCCTCAGTTTGTGGCAAGTGGCAGTGTATTACTCTCCCTCACTCTCTCCCTTTCATCTCTCAATCTTGTTCCCTCTCCCTCTCTCTCTGATTATGTAACTGAATGGCTTAGGGGGAGTGGCCAAACAGCAGGATATAGCTAAGATAAAGGATTCTGATTATAGTGCATGCAAACACTCCTCACACGTGAACCTGTGTGTGTGTGTGTGTGTGTGTGTGCGCACGCACGCGCGCTCAGCCATGTATGTGTTGCAGTATCAGAATTTGTGTCTGCACGTGGATGCACGAGCGTGCACATGTGCGCTGCATTGTCTGATTGCATCTCATTTAACCAGTGCATGCATGCACACGTGTGAAGCAGTATTTGTGTTTGTGCATGCATTAGTCTGTGTGTTTGAGTAACTGTGAAGGTTTCAGCATATGTGCATGCTTCACATATTAATTTTTATTGTATTTATATGTGCACATGAGTGTGTTTGGGTTTTAGTCTATGGATATGGTTTAGTTTATGGTCAGTTTGTTATATATGTTGGTGTTACGCATTCTGAATGTGTGTTCATGCTGGTACATGCACCTTGGTGTGTGTGTGCATGTGTGTGTGGATGTGTGCATGTCACTGTGTATGCTTGTGTGTGCATGTGTGTGTGTATGTGTGCGTGTCTATGTGTGTGTGTGTGTGTGTGTGTGTGCGTATGTATGCCTGTGTGTGCGTGTCTGTGTGTGTGTGCATGTGACTGTGTATGCTTGTGTGTGCATGTGTGTGTGTGTCTGTGAGTGTGTGTGTGTGTGTGTGTCTGTGTGTGCGTGTGTGTGTGTGTGTGTATGTGTGTGAGTGAGTGTGTATGTGTTCATGTGTGTGTGAGTGTGTGTGTGTGCGTGTCTATGTGTGTGTGTGTGCGTACGTATGTCTGTGTGTGCATGTCTGTGTGTGTGTGTGTGTGTGTGTGTGTGTGTGAGTGTGTGTGTGTGTGTGCGTATGTATGTCTGTGTGTGCATGTCTGTGTGTGTGTGTGAGTGTGTGTGTGTGCGTGTGTGTGTGTGTGTATGTGACCAGGTGAAGAATGAATGGTGAGAAGCTGCTGACATCGACCAATCACACCGCTCCTGCACGCAGGTCACAGTTCTGCTCCGTCTTTATTTGTCGCTGTGAAAATAGGCGATGCGCTCTCCGCCTCTCGGGCGGCCGTTGGCTGCCGTCCAGGCTTTGTCTGCGCGCCAGCTGCTCTAAACGAAACAGCGAAAGGTCTAAACGAAACACCCAGAGTGTTACCAGGGAGAGGAATTCAAACCGGTCCCAACGGACCGTGTTCCGAACGCCTTCGTTTTTGTAATCCACCGTAGCCCGTTCCCGCTTCCGAACATGACTGGGCTCAAATCATACTCGGGCCACTCCGTCGAAATCTAACAGCAAAAAACGAACGACGAAGCAAGTGAAGCCGGCCTGCCTTTCTCTTCGTTATCACAAAGCCTTTAATTGATTTCGTAAACCTCGGATGTGAGGGAGGAACAAAAGGAAGCCTTGTGAACAGCTTTTTCGCACAGCGCATGTGGCTTGGGAAAAGGATGGCGCTAAATTCTGCCTGAGCCCAACATCGCCACTCCTTTAAAACTGCCAATCTGAGTGAGCGACAGCTTTTCGCTCACGCCCCGTTCGTGGATACATTGTTCCGTCGTTCACATTCAGCTTTATCCCGTGGTCTTTCCTGAGTGGCGTCAGGGCTGAATTTAAGATTATCGCTGAATTCATGATTATTATACCAGGATCACTCTCTTTGTTTTAAAGTTAGAAATCATTTAATAAATATTTAATAAACATGTAACAAGTTATGCATACAACAGAAATGAGGAATTGCAAAGGAAGCAAGAAGTAAACCATGTTAATAATATATATTTTTTAAACACGGTAAATGTCCAAAGCTTGGCACCTATCCCGTAATTTTAAAAGAAACGTTACCTGAAGAGACAGGGAGCAGGCAGCCATTTTAAGATGCGATTCTGGAACATTCTTCAGAGTACTTCAGCTCTAGGCCTGGCATTGTTTCACTTGATCCGCCAGATGCCTTGAATTTGGAAATTTCAAAAAAAAGGGGGCGGGGCAGAGAAACAAAGGTTTCCCTCCGTCTGCGTGAAAAATCCCTGCCCTCCCTCCCCCCCCACCACCTCCCAGCCCCCCAGCCCAGCGCTAACACCTGTAGTGCTCCCCCGTGGAAGCGTCCTCCGACGGACTAAATTTGGATGTGTGCAGGCGGGCTTTTCGAAAGCGTTCCTCCGTACTGTTGGAGGGAGAGCGGTGACGTCACGGTTGCGGTCGCGTTAACCAGTTTGAGCTGGATTACAGTGAGTATCGGGCCGGTTGTGGCACACAGAGATGGGCGTTAGGGGGGTCTATTTACCCACCCTTTGGCTGGCATCCCTATCAATTCAGAGGGGCTGGGGGTGGGGCAAGGGGGGATGGACTCGTTTAAGGTACCAGGGTCATAACTAAAACGACTTTATGCTTGAAAGGTGCTTGCACTGAAACGTGTCATTATTTTTCCTGTAGTGCAGATTTGTACCATGGGATCTGTTGATGAAAGTTTTTAAATGCATTTTTTTTATATTAGAGTTTGTTGCTCAGAACACCAGAAAAAGTTTTCTTTTTGATCGGTCTTTGTCACTACTGACGCTGGAGACAAGTATGACGGTTAAAAAAAAAAAATCTCTTTGGTTATCTATATTACCAAAACGAAAATGACTATTAAAATCGACCAAAAACATTGGGTGACCTATTAAAATTTATTGATTAAAACAAATTGATAACATTTAGTGTGGTTAGCTTGTAGAGACTCCTCAATGCTGACACTGTTGATTCAAATCAGAAGGCCATTTACACATTTATTAGAGTAAAATACGCTCTGCCAGAATCCAATTTTACACTCAACATTTACGTAGTCCTGATAATTGCTGATAATTTAATTCTGGTTCTGCAAAGCAGAATCTGTTTGGGAAATCCCTGTGGGCGGGGCTCAGGGCTGAAGCCAGCAACCTTCCCAAGGGCTCTTCTTCTGTTTGCAGGCCTGCGGGTGGCGTGGGCGATGCGCAGGGCTCACTAGCGCCCCCCCTGGTGGTGGGGAGGGGAGGAAACAGGAAGCCCGAAGGGGTTGGTTGTTCTCTTTGGTTATCTAGCTGTATGAGTGGTGTACGGTCTTCATAAAGCTAGATAACCGAAAGCAACAAGAATCCCATTACACACCTGGAAGGGATGCGGAAGCCTTTCTGGCTCTCCTCCCCACGGAGGAGAGGAGAGAAAACAGGGGGAAGACGCCTGAGAGAGAAAGAGAGAGAGAAAGACTGAGAGACAAGCAGCCTGGTGGAGAGGACGATTGAAGGTAAGAGGCGGGGCCTGGGGGGGGGTTTCCTCAGGTTTTACACAGTGTGATGTCACATCCCCCAATCTCTTAGCAACACTCTGCTATTTACACTTCAGGCAGCTCAGAGTTACAGGGTTTCTACCTGCAGAGAGTATAGTTATGAGATGCTTGGCTTTAAAACATTTCCCACGGCAACAGGTAAATTCCAATAATGGAAATAATGGGCCATTCAGGTCATCCAGGTCTTCTGTTTCGGTTATCATCCTCGCCATCGTCTTCATCATCATTGCTGTCACTATCATCATCATCATCACCAGCATCTTTGTCTTCATGCTCATCATCATCATCACTGGCACCATCATCATCATCACCAACATTATCATCATCAATAGCATCACTATCATCCCTATCTTCACCATCACCAATCATAACCATGATCACCAGCATCATCCTCATCATCATCATCCAAACCATCATCATGACACCATCATCTTTGTTCATCATAGTCACCAACATCATCAGCATCACCGTCATCAAAATCGCAATCATCGTCATTAATGATTATGATCATTGTTGGGATGGAGCCAGACATTCCGACTGTCACTTCCTGAATCGTGAGCCCAGTCTACTGCTCAGCTTGACCAGCAGGGCTGTGAGCGAGGGACCCGAACCCAGGGCCGAGGGGCAGGGCTGTGAGCGAGGGTTCTGAACCCAGGGCCGAGGGGCAGGGCTGTTAGCGAGGGATCCGAACCCAGGGCCGAGGGGCAGGGCTGTTAGCGAGGGATCCGAACCCAGGGCCCAGGGGCAGGGCTGTGAGCGAGGGATCCGAACCCAGGGCCGAGGGGCAGGGCTGTTAGCGAGGGATCCGAACCCAGGGCCCAGGGGCAGGGCTGTTAGCGAGGGATCCGAACCCAGGGCGGAGGGGCAGGGCTGTGAGAGAGGGACCCGAACCCAGGGCCGAGGGGCAGGGCTGTGAGCGAGGGGTCCGAACCCAGGACCGAGGGGCAGGGCTGTGAGAGAGGGATCCGAACCCAGGGCCGAGGGGCAGGGCTGTGAGCGAGGGGTCCGAACCCAGGGCCGAGGTGCGTTTCCTTAGCGCCCGGTCCGAGGGCCGGGAGCTCGACTCATCGCTGTCGCCATGGCAGCGAGAGAGGGTCTGTTATTTACCCCGCCACGAGAGACTTAGGCTGTTGGAGTTGGGGGTGGATGCCGACCCTGCGTCCGGGGCTGTGAGGGGCCGGTCGTTCGTGCGGCTCGCCTCGGTAAACGTGCGCGGTAGCACCGCCTCGGCTCGTGGTCACGCCCGGCGGGCTTTGTGGAACGTCGTCGGGCGTTGTGGGGACATTTCGGACGGGCGCACATCAGGCAGATAGCGTAGCGGATAAAAATAAAAAAAAACCGCCAGGAGCAGCCGGGCCGTAGCCCGCTGTGGGGACCTCCTCAACGGATGCCGTTTGGCAAGTGATACCCTCGCGTCCTTCACACCCCCCCCCATCTTACATTCCGATGCTTTGGAATGGCGTGAGAGTCGGAATCTCGTCACAAAGAGCTCTCGGCGTCCTTTCTTCCGCACACCACATTCCCGGAGAAGGGGAGGAGAGAAGAGAGGGCTGGAGAGAGAGAGAGAGAGAGAGAGGAGGTGGCGGTTGGTTGCGAGGGAGGGGGAATATCTTGCCTTTCACGCGCTAGGCGAGCAGATTTAGACTGCGAGCGTCACGCAAAAAAAATAAACAACCATTGTGACTTCACAGCCTCCTGCTCTCTCTCTCGCTCGCTCGCTCCCTCGCTCCCTCCCTCCCTGCCCCCCCAGCTGCTGGGGCCTGTAGAGGTGTTTCAGCTTATCAGTGGGGGACGATGGAGGCCTCTGCCACCCCTTTCTCTCTCTCTATTGCCGGACACCACTTTTTATTAAAAAAAACTACAAGTCATGGTGATCCCTGATGTCATTCTCTTGGATTCAGTCGGTGTGGGAGGGGGGAGGGGGGGCATCAATAAGACATGTCTCATGGCTGTGAGTGCTGAAAGGGCTGAGTTGGCTAGGATGAGCAGGGATTAATTTGGGGGGGAGGCAGGGCTTAGCCAGTTTACAGGTGTACACATGGTGCCGCGTGCAGACCACCCCCTCCCCAAATAAACCCACATGCCCCTTTACCTGAGCCCACTCCTCTGAGGCCTTCCTGTTTTTGGCACACCACCCCCGTTTTTGGCTGTCTTGAACGGGACACTCTTCCTGCAGAATTGACATCATCATAATCTGTAGGCCAAGCCAAGGTCATGTGATCAGGGACAATATCTAGATGCAGGAAGATCTATGGCAGGGATCATCAACTCTGGCCCTCGAATCCAAATCCAGCCCTGGTTCTCTCGGGTAATTAGTGCTACTGATTGGCCAGACTGTCTTACACCTGACTCCCAGGCAAAGGGAGGGTGGAAAACCAGCGGTTCTCGGCCCTCAAGGACCGTGAGTTGCTGATCCCTGATCTATGGAGAGAGCCCATGCTGAAATCATCTCTCTCACTCTCCCTCTCGCTCATAACTCTCTTTCACTCTTTATTTTCCTCTCTCTCTTTCTCCTTTGCTCCTCACTCTCCCTCACTCTTTCTCTCTGTTCTCTCTCCTCATACTCTCTCACACACATACAAACACACATACTCATGCACACAAATGCACGCACACACACTCGCACACACACACACTCTCTCATACACACGCATGCATCCACACACACACACACTCACACACACACATACAAACTCACATACTCACACACACACTCTCTCTCACACACACACACACACACACAAACACGCACACACACACTCTCCCTCTCACACACGCACACACACACACACTATCTCTCACAGACACACACTCACACACTCTCTCTCTCTCTCACACACACACACACACACTCGCACACACTCACGCACACACTCTCTCTCACACACACACACACTCACACACACACTCTCTCTCACACACACACACACACACACACACACACACACAGGAATCCCGGCGTCAGTGTTGGCTCTCATTGTTGCCGGTGCCGTTAATGTCAGGGTCCTCACAATGGTCCCCATTTGCACTTTTCCAACAAGAGGGTTTAGTGGGGACTTGAGAGCGGGAACACTTCATTGCCAACGCAGGGAAAAAATGTCAAGTGCCAATTAAGAGAGGTGTGCCACCATTCAGCGCTACCCCACCCCCCTGCCCCCCCCCATCGCCCGCCCCTCTAACTGTACCCCTCGACCCGCCCCCATCCCCCCAAACCCCCTACACCTCCTAATGCTCCAGCCAGCATCTCCCCGAAAAAACAAAGGCTGTTTTTCTTTCCGGCACTAACCAATGGAAAGATCTATCCTCCAACAACTGACCACATAAACTGACAAACTGACGTGGCAAATGAGGTGGGAAGGAAGGTGCCCCCCCTCCCCGCTTCTATCTTTCTGTTAACCTCTTTCCCCCCCTCTTTCCCCTCTTCCTCTCTTTCCTGTTGAATGAAGGGGTTGTTGAGATGGGGCCGGCTTCCGGCTGGTTTTCGGGTGGGCCGTTAACGGGCGGTTGGGCTTTTTCCGAATCTGGGCAGGTGCGGGCGGGAGCGTCAGGCCCGGACCCACCGCGAGGAGGAACGCTGTTCGCTGTAGCACGGTAACAAAGTGCCCCTCTTCCAAGAGAGGCTGAGGCGCCGAACCCGACCTTTTGGCCCCGCCCCCCTCTCGTGGGCGCCTCTTCGCGGCTAGCGCGCTTTTCCACGCTAATTCGTAGCGTAGCATTTTTATTCCGCGGACGCTTTTATCCGAAGAGACGGACAATGAGCGCAAACCAAACGTCGCAGGAACAAACACGAAAACACGGGTCGGATAAAGACACGGTTCTCATGAAGCAGCAGCCGTCCAATTGCCGTGAACGTCGAGCCGAATTCCTTTGTGAGCGGCAGAGCGGGGAACGGCGCTGCGTGAGCAGGCTGTTCTGCTGCAAAGGAAGAGCCGTGGCGCTGGCGCCGCTGCGTCCCGTCCAGGTTCAGGGCCTCAGGTCCCCGGGTGTGCCTCCCTCAGCCGCGATCAACGTTCATAAAATTGAAGAGCCAAAATGGCTACGTTCTCGGTACATCCCGCAAATATATATATTTTCCTGGGGGTTTCCAGTTCAGCTTTTCTGTTCCACTCAGCCCCCCGCCCTCCCCTCCCCTCCCCTCCCCACTCAGCAAATGCAAATGACTTCATGCTCTAATTAGTTGTTGTGAAACGGGGACTGCGAAGCACGCAGCTGCCATGTCCCACTTCCTGCGCGATAGCAGTGTGTGTCCCCCGTGCAAGAACAGCCATAATAATCTTTAGTTCCGTGCCACCACAAAAGAAAATTTAATAAAATGAATAACTGAGTCAGGTAACAAGAACACGGGCCTCTCGTATGTTATGTTGACAAAGGTTCACAGGATAGACAACACAGGGCCAGATTAGCGTAGCATTCAGCAGTGGTTATGAGCAGCCGTTCCATTTGGTCTTTGTCTGCTTCCACACTGGCTCAGAGCCTAATATGGCGCAAACCCATGAACCTTGGGTAGCATCTCCTGCTGTTGCATCACAGGTCACTGGGCCGATGGAAATACCCATAAGGCCATGCTCTCAGTATTGAGAAAGCAATGGATGGGAATGCAGCCCTTTACGGTAATGGATTATACAGAAATGATAAATTCTGCAAATGTATTGAAATGAAATATATTTCCCAGTCATTGTAATGCTTCACAATTTATGGGAAAATATAAGACCAGAAGTGATTTTTAATGTTATATTTGAGTGAAATTTCTACTCTAATACAAGTGTTGATTGACTTTGCCTCACACACGCATACACATGCTCTCTCTCTTTCTCAAACACACACACACAAACACACGCGCAAACACAATCTCTCTCTCTCTTTCTCTCTCGTGAACACACACATACACTCAAGCTGACTCACACACATTCTGTCTCTCACATACACACACATATGCACACACACACTGTCACACACTAACACACAAAAACACAGTCTCCCTGTCTTGCATACACACACACATGCACACACACAGGCCCACAGGGTGTAACTGATGATGATATTTTGGGCAGAGAGAGGTGCCATTTTCTTTTCCTGTGCCCACGGTCAGGCAGGTCTTACCCTGGGCTGCTACCCTCCCTCCCTCATCATTGCCTGTCATCTAAAAGGATTTCCCTGTTTTCGTCTCCCCCCTCTCTCTCTCTCTCTCTCTTTCTCTCATTCATTTTATTTCATTCTCTCTGTGCAGATTTTTTTTTCCCAGTCTTGATTTTTCAGATGGTTGGGGTCTGATTTGCATGCATTTGCATAATGAAAGTAATTTGCATGCTCAGGGGCACACTGTACCATGAGAACGTGAAAAGGTGTGTGTGTGTGTGTGTATGTGTGTGTGAGAGAGAGAGAGAATGTGTGTGAGTGTATGTGTGTGAGAGAGAGAGAGAGAGAGAGAGAGAGAGAATGTGTATGTGTGTGTGTGATAGAGAGAATGTGTGTGAGTGTGTGTGTGAGAAAGAGAGAATGTGTGTGTGAGTTTGTGTGTGAGAGAGGAAATGTGTGTGTGAGAGTTTGTTCTGAGAGTTTATGAGTGAGTTTATGCGTGCACAGGTTTTGTAACTAAAAATACTACTACTGTGAGAGAGTATGTATGTGTGAGTCTATGCTTGTTTTTAAATACAAGTCTTTGAGTGGCCATTTTTATTTGCGTTTTTGTTTATATGGGGGTGTTCTCAGAACTGAGTGTGTATCAGTGCAAATGTTTGTTTATATTTACTTATGTTTCTTTGTGTGTCTTTGTATATTTGACTTTATATTCAGCTTGCATGTCTGTATGCAGAATTTATTTCCATTGTGCACGTATGTGTGTTGTTACGGGTACCATGTTTTTTATGGTGTGTGTGTGTGTGTGTGTGTGTGTGTGTGTGTGCATGTGTGTGTGAGTGTATGTGTGTGTATAAGTGTGTGAGTGTGTGTGTGTGTGTGTGTGTGTATCTGTGTGAGTGTGTGTATATGTGTATATGTATGTGTGTGCGTGTGTGTGTATATATATGTGTGTGAGTGTGTGTGTGTGTGTATATCTGTGTGAGTGTGTGTGTATGTGTATATGTATGTGTGTGCGTGTGTGTGTATATATATGTGTGTGAGTGTGTGTATAAGTGTGTGAGTGTGTGTGTATAAGTGTGTGAGTGTGTGTGTGTGTGTGTGTATATCTGTGTGAGTGTGTGTATATGTGTATATGTATGTGTGTGTGTGTGTATATGTTTGTGAGTGTGTGTGTATATGTGTGTGAGTGTGTGAGTATGTGTGTGTGAGTGTGTGTGTGCGTGTGTGAGTGTGTGTGTGAGTGTGTGAGTATGTGTGTGTGAGTGTGTATGTATGTGTGTGAGTGTGTGAGTATGCATGTGTGAGTGTGTGTGTGAGTGTGTATGTGTGTGTGTGTGTGAGTGTGTGTGTGAGTGCGTATGTATGTATGTGTGTGAGTGTGTGAGTATGCATGTGTGAGTGTGTATGTATGTGTGTGTGTGTGTGAGTATGCATGTGTGAGTGTGTGTGTGCGTGTGTATGTATGTGTGTGAGTGTGTGTGTGAGTGTGTGTGAGTGTGTGTGAGTGTGTGTGTGTGTGAGTGTGTGTGAGTGTGTGTGTGTGTGTGTGTGTGTGAGTGTGTATGGTGTGTGTGAGTGTGTATGTATGTGTGTAGATGCGTCCATGGTGCTGCAGCTCATATTGAGGTTCTTTCTCCTCGTCCCTTTTCTGCAGACTCTCATCTAAGAGGAGAGAGAGAGAGAGAGAGAGAGAGCGGGAGGGGCCGCCATCCCCAGCTCCACCCCTCCCTCCCTTCCTCTCCGCTGACACGCCTCCCCCTCCCCCCTCCCCCCTCCCCCCCACCTCGTCAGCGTGCCCCCTTCCCTCGCATCGCGAGACGCCGCGCTCCGGAGCCGCCACCATCTTAGAGAGACCAGGGGGCGCTGGCACGAAATGGAACCCGCCAAGGTAAAAAAAAAAAAAAAAAAAAAGAAGAAGAAAAACACGCCGCCGCCGCCCTCACCCACCCAGAGCACCAGGCACATGCCCGCGCCTGCCCGTGCCCCCCCATACCCCCCCCCCCCCTCTGCCAGTCTGCCGGCTGTGCGTTAATTACCCACCGCCTGTTAATTGGCCAGATCGTAACAGCGTGGTGGTAGGCACCGGGGCGGGGGGAGGAGGGGATTGGGGGGGGGGGGGGGTAGGCAGGATTGGGGATTTCACGGTCGGGGGTATATCAGCCGAAACAAAGGGACGGTCGAAGGGTACCTTTGTTTTTTTAAGCGGGCATCCGGAGGGGCACCCGCGTGGTCCTCGGCTCCGGCGCCATGGTTACCGTGCCACCCCTCTCGCTGGCCGGCCTCCTCCTGTAAATGGCGGCAGGGGAGGGGTTTGGGGGGGGGGGGGTTGGCGAGGGGCGCTCGGCGCGGCCATTTTGGGCGAGCCACTCCGGGAGTAATTAAGCGCGGCGTTTCCGCGGGCGTTAATTCCGTGATTAATCTCGTCTTTTTCCCCCCCCCCCCTCGTTTTTAATTGCGTCGTTAATACAGAAGTGTTTACTCGCCGGCTGCTTCTGGGAATCACGCGCGGGGGGGGTTGCTCGGGATACGAGCGTCCCGCTACGCTGGGCCGCGTTTTTTTTTTTCTTCGGTTTTTTTTCGTCGGGCGGCGGCGCTCGGTTCCGGGAGGACCGCGAGTCCCGACCCGGGTGCGAACGACGCGGGCTCGACGCCCAGGCGGTCAACGGAGGCGGCAAAGCCGAGGGATTCAAACCCGCAGTCCCGCCGTTGTTGTCAGGGCAAACGGTCCTGAGGAATGATCTTCCCGTATGCTAGTTTCACCACACCTGGAACAGTCTACTGCCGCTATGTCTACCGCTCGAAGGTAGTATTAAAGATTCTGTTAAAGAATACATCACAACATATCTACTGCCTGTTCAAATTAAAGTTCATTCGGATATGGTCAGAATTTTGCCACTGATTAAACTATTCAAACCGCCTTTAACCCATTAAGGTGTGACATCACAAATATATGATTAGAATGTTCTTAAGTGAACATTCTAATGCTGATGTCTCAGTCACTACTTGGAAACTGAAAGCAGTGGAGTTCTCGAACGCTGACTTAGTATTTTGAAAAAAAACATTCCATAAAAACCTATTCTTAAACCTTCAGGTCCAGGTACTTCATGCACAAATCCCACTTACTTACAGCCACTTCAGTCCAGTAAAGATTTTTTTTACATCTGGCAGATGCTCTATAGTCTGTAGGTAAATAATAAATCTAGATGGTTTGATCAGCTTCTTCTCACCATTCTATAGTCTTATATATTCTTCTTGTTATTGTATTATTTTGTTATTACATACAACAGTTTTCTTAACCCTTTTGAAGAGTAGGTTTTTTTTGGAATGTTTGTTCAAAATTCTTAGTGTTCTATAACTCCATTGTGATTGTTATAACAGTATTAGAATGTTTGATTAAGAACATTCTGATCACATATTTGTGAACTCCCACCTTAAAGGGTTAATGCATATGTCATATATGCAATACATGTAATATTTGTTTTTTTCAGTGTTATAATATTGTGTTTTGGGACTTTTTTGTTGAATTGGAGAGATGGCAAATTATGTTTTAGTAGTGGAGAAAAATACCACATGAAATTGCAGTGGAGAATCAGACAGGAAGCAATGCAGCGATACCAGGCAGCGGGATTGGAAAGGGAGAAAGCAAAGGATGGGAGAAACTGGGTAAGAGAAAGACAGGGAAAGAGAGAGGGGGGAATGGTGAAGGAAACGCGGATGAGAGAAAGAGGCAGAAAGAGGGAGGGAGTGATGACAGCATGTGAGAATGAGGGAGCGATGAGTGTGAGAAAGAGGGGGGGGGGAGAGAGAGAGAGAGAAAGAGCTTATGGGGCCTGTGCCGCTGAGGCCTCTCTTTGTGTCGCTGGGTTTTTTGCGTCCGCACGTTTGGACGGTCGCGGCGGCGGCGCTAGCGGCTCTGAGACAGATCTCACATTGTTCCCCTGGGGGAGGTGGGGGGGGGGGCAACTTGCTGTGGCGTAGCACGATTTAGGGCAAGGAGAGAGGCCTCCAAACCTGCTTAAGCAAAAACAGCAATTAGAGCCAGCTGGGCCTGATTAACAGGGTCGGGCGGGGTGGGGGGGGGGGGTGGGGGGTGCGGGGTGGGATTGGGGTGTAAACAGTGCGCCCCATTGTCCCGGCCAGGAGGAGAAAACTCCCCTTTGTTTGCGTCGGTTTATCGGCAGCTGAGGGAAGGCCACGCTGCTGGGCCGACATCACGAGGGCGCGAGCGCTACGCTAACAGTCAGACACACAAGTTTATTGTTTCTGTTGAGAGCGAGAAAGAGAGGGAGAGGGAGAGAGGAAGGGAGAGAGAGAGAGAGGACGTAACGGGGGGGTGCCTGGTGGCTTTTTATTTTCGCCTGGGCGAACGTCGGCAAACGCGGTTTTCCTCGATAAAAGCAAACCGCTGTGCCGTCGTTCTGTGACACGGAAACCACAACAGGAAACAGAACGGTTTCCTGTTGTAGTTTTTTTTTAACCCTTCTGTTACTCTGCTTGGGGCGGGGCCACTGATTAAACCACAAAATTGATATTGGAGAGAGCGAGGGGGTTGTGAGCTTCCTCAGGGGACCTCAGAGGGACACCGTGACAATTTGGCTCTCGTGTCTCTGAACTCTGACCCCCCACCCCTCCCGTACCTTACCTGAAACAGGTGTCCCGTCTCTGGAGCCAGAGGACGGGAGGCGAGGGGAGTCATTTTAACACTGAATTAATTTCTAAACTATATATTATTAAAAACCCTCCTAATCGATTGGTAAAGTTGTATATACGAGTGTGTATTTAAACACCGACTAATATACATACATACTTGTTTATATATTTTTTTATATTAATACATAAATATTTGTTAATCTTTCATGCTCATAATTGCAATATGTATAAATATTAGTGAAAATTAGTTAAATAAGAGTAAAAATAATGGCAGCATTTCTCTGTAAGAAATGGTCCTGCAGTCCTGTATTTTAAGTGTTAGCAGGTAGACTCTGTGTATGTAAGACCCGCGGGGTTCGAACCCCTGTCCCCGGGACGAGCCCACTGTCGGTGCCCGAAGGTGGGGCGCACGGGCCGTGAGCGAGCGAGACAAAGCGGAGGCGGCGGGGTTGAATCCGCCTGTGTGGGGCAAAAACAAAAGAGCTGAGGGTGCAGCCGGTGCAGATTGAGGGTGGGGGGGGGGGGGACTGGCACTGCTGATGTGGGGGGTGGGGGTAGGGCAGCTTGCGTCTGGATGACTGGGGGAGGGGGGGGGGAGCCCATTTGAAGCCTGTCTGGATCTGGCACAGGCGCGATCCCCACCCCCATCGGCCCGCCCACTTCGGCACGGTTGCTAGGCGACCAGCTCGGACCAAACGGGGGACCCACGTCGGGCATGAGAACCCCACCAGCGCTGGCACGGCGCGCTCCCAATTCTGCCCCCCCCCCTCCTTTTCCTCCTCCTCCTCCTCCTCCTCTCCCGCCTGCTCCTCCCCCCCACGAAACTGGGGGCCTTGGAAGGCGATCAAGTTCACGGTCAGACCTCCTATTGAGCTGACAGGCTAGCAGTTTACTCTCCCCTGCTCCCTATTCAGAGGGCTTTCTGTGAGGGGGTGGGGGGTTGGGGGGGGGGCGGTCTGAGGGACACTGTAGCACTGTGACGGCCTGGGCAGCCAGACTTCATTCAGAGAGAGAGCGGGAGAGAGGGGGAGAGAGCGGGAGAGAGAGGGAGAGAGGGGGGGAGAGGGGGGAGGATGTGTATTAATGAGATAAATAAGATTCTGTTCACGCAGTTTCCTCCAAACAATCTGTGCTGCTCACACTACCCACTACCCCTCCCCCCAGCCCCCGAACTTCTTCAGACAAGCCACCACACACACACGCACACACACACATGCGCACACATACACATGCGCGCATGCACACACACTGTCATACACACTCACACACACACAAACACACGCACACACACAGTCATAAACACTCATACACACACAAACACACGCACACACACACATGCACGCACACACCACACACGCACGCACACATACACGCACGCACACACGCGCACGCAGACATACACGCATGCACACACACTGTAATACACACTCACACACACACAAACACACGCACACACACAGTCATAAACAGTCATACACACACAAACACACGCACACACACATGCACGCACACAACACACACGCACGCACACATACACGCACGCACACACGCGCACACACACATACACGCACGCACACACACACACACACACACCACACATACACACACATACATATACACACACACACACCGCACACCCATGCACGCACACACACACACACACACACACACACACATGCGCACACACACAGATGCGCACACACACACATGCGCGCATGCACACACACTGTCATACACACTCACACACACATGCATGCACACACCACACACGCACGCACACACATTCACACACACAGAAATGCTAGCGGTCTGAAAGGCAGAGACGCTGAGAGGTGAGATTAGGCGCGTCCGCGCCTTTGCTCCCCTGGTCAGCTCCTCGGAGGGGCCGGCCCGTTCGGCCGTCCGAATAATTAACGAGAAGCGTCCGGCGGTCAAACGCTCGGAGTCACCTCGAACCCCCGGCGACCAATCAGAACAGCAGCCGCTGCGTTTAAAAACCCCCGGCGACCAATCAGAACAGCAGCCGCTGCGTTTAAAAACCCGTCTCCCGCGTTCTGCAGCAAACTGACCTCAAAAGAGGATGTCTTTTCTTTTTTTAATTAACAGAAAGAATGGAAAGAGAAATGACCTTTCTGTCGCCCCTGTCCAGCGGGGGCCTCAGATTTAACAGCACGAGGGCAGGAGAGGCCAACCGGCCCGGTTTGGCTCCCCGTGTGCATCCGGGCTGGACAGGGTCCAGCTCTACACAGGGCCTGGAGCTCAGCAGCCCGGGTGTGACACCGGCCTCGGGGGCCCCCCCCTTCCTGGGGTTTTAGGACTTTTAAGTCACCGGCTGGCGCGGGCCCACCATGAGCGCCGCGAACCCCGCGACCCCGTGTCCCGCGGCAACCGCTCACATGCTTCCTCTTTGCGCGCGGTGCCCAGGACGTACCAGGGTTCCGCCGGGACCCTGGACTCTGCCCTTCGCCCCCCGGCCCCCGCCCGCACGCGCCTACACTCGAGCGCCCGCCGTTCGCCCCGCCGCGCGGTCCGCGCCGCGTTAAGAAGCGCCCTCTCTCTGAACGCTCGGGAGCTTAACGCATTCCTCTCCTTCTTCCAGGCAGAAGATCTGCAGGCCGCCGCCACCTGGAGCGGGCGGGGACGCCGCCCGTCGCCACGGAGACGTCGCCGCGGCTGCGGTTTCTTACCGCCGTCAGGCCCCGCCCCTGTCGCCCGCTCAGCGAAACGCCGCCGTCCTCGCTCGCTTGCCGGACGGGCGTCGCCTCGGACGCGGCAGGATTCCCGCCGCACAGTTTGACGCCTGACACCGGCGCCATCTTCTCTCCTTCACCTGGCGGACTTCACGGGGCCCGATCAGAACTTTGACGGTCACGGTCCTATTCCTCAGAGAGCCAAAATGGGTCGGGCCACAGGCCCTGGGTTGGGTCGGGCGCCAGGCCTTGGGTTGGGTCGGGCCACAGGCCTTGGGTTGGGTCGGGCCCCAGGCCTTGGGTTGGGTTGGGTCGGAGGAGCTGGGAGTCCCCCCAGCTCGATGCACTGGGCCCCAGGCGAGCGGAGTTCCTCTCCAGCCATGTGGTGTTGGGATCGTCCGGAGGTCCGCACAGCGCCTAACACCGCCATCGACCGCAGCGTCCCCCTCTTCCTGCCTCCCGCGCGTCCCCGTGCTGACGGGCGGGCGCTCTGGTCCGACCCCGTTCCCCCATCCTGCCTAACCTGAACACCCCAGCGGCGGGGTACGCGTTGAGGAGCCGTTAGGAGACGACCCAGGGAGTCGGGACCATTTCCTGCCACACCACACCGACCCCACCCAGTGGGGGGAGGGACACCCCGCCATCAAAATGACATGCAGGACGTCCCCATCAAAAGGACATGCAGGACATCCTCATCAAAATGACATGCAGGACATCCCCATCGAAAGGACATGCAGGACATCCCCATCGAAAGGACATGCAGGACATCCCCTTCGAAATGGCACACGGGGCGGCCTGTGTCAGGCAGGGGTGGTGGAGGAAACCTCGTGTGCCCCTCATCACATCAGCTGCACTACAGCACGTGTCAGCGCATCCCGAAATCGGGTGAAATAGAGCGTCAGGTTCCCTTCCTGCGCCCCCAAACCCAACTCACAAACATCTGCTGCCCATCTCCAGCTGAGCATTCATTTACTGCCTCCCGGAAAACATACTACAGCATGTCATTATACAATGTACTACAGAAAATATAAAACACACAGTGTACAACAGAAAATATAAAACACACAGCGTACAACACAATATTAAACACACAGTGTACAACACAAAATATAAAACACACAGTGTACAACATAATATTAAACACACAGTGTACAACACAAAATATAAAACACACAGTGTACAACATAATATAAAGCACACAATGTACAACAGAATATAAAACACAGTGTACAACAGAAAATATAAAACACACAGTGTACAGCACAAAATATAAAACACACAGCATACAACACAAAATGTGAAATATACAGTATACAACACAAAATATAAAATACACAGTGTACAACACAAAATATAAAATGCAGTGTACAACACAAAATATAAAACACAGTGTACAATACAAAATATAAAATACACTGTAAAACACAATATTAAACACACAGTGTACAACACAAAATATAAAACACACAGTACATGATAAATATAAGATACACAGTGCACAACACAAAATATAAAATATACAATGTATAATATGAAATATAGAATGTACTGAATAATTCAGACATGCTAGTTTTATTTTCAATTTTATAAATATTTGATAGAATAGATATTTTTAAGAAATATTCAAATTTTTACATTTATCCAATATTGTAGAGATAGAATTACTTATTATCTCAAGGTGTAGGTCGTAACTTTTTTAAAATCTTTAACTTGTTTAAATTTTTGCCACAGTATTTTGTCATGATACTTGCTTGCTATTGATTTGTACTTATTAATATTGACTGTGCTATTTCTTTAGCGTTCGCATGAACGAACAGAAACATTTTGTGCCTTAACCTTCAGAAAAATGCTGAATGTCCTTTCAGATCTTTTATATCGGTGCCTGAAACGTTCCGCATTCCCGTTCACGTGTACATTTTCTTGTTCTCGCGCGTTTTCGTGCTGGCAGAGGCCACGCCTTCCCTGTGACTGCTGACAATGATTGACAGGTGTCTGAATGTGGAAACCCACGGCAGCAGTGAAGGAAACTGCACTGTGATTGGACGGCTCTGTGTGTGTGGGGTGACACACGGGTGAAGGGGCGGGCCGTCACCTTTAGGTTCTATGCAACTGTGGGGGGGGAACATGCAATCAGCCGAAATTAGGGTCCAGCTCCTGACTCCTGGGTGGCTGAAGCTTCATTATAAAAATTGAGTAAAATGCACTGAAAGAGCAATATGCAATTTTTTGAAAATTTACAATGTTGTTTTTACAATTTTTATTTTATTTTTTTTAACCTATTTCAAATTCAAAGGGAGATCCGTTATAAGTCAGACCAGGAGAACTCACTGGCTTAAAAGGCACAGAGGGTCTTTCTCCCTGAAAATCCACCAGCACTTGGTATTACTTGAACGCGCATGTCCAATTTGGGGCCTTAAGATATTACAGGCAACAAAATTGAAAATTTAAAAATTTAACTCAGGTCAAGTCTAGGATCGTACAATCAGACATAACGCGCACGTGAAAAAGCCAGAGGAGGACAGTTTCGGAAATGCTTGATACGTCCAACTAGGCACTTTCTCTGGATTTAAAGAAACTGAACTTTTAAGCAGATGGAAAAAGGCTTATGGTGTTACGATGCCTTGTGTTTTTTGTCCATTATTATACTACGCTCACACAGGGTGTCACCATGGCAGCAGTACAACAAAGTTTTTCAGTTTATGGCCAGCAGAGAGAATTATGTTAGCAAAGGACGAGGGCACTTTTCAATATTGTTGGGTGAGCGAAACTTTGAGGATCTCTTAATGGGTGGAGCTATCAGGTTCTCTCAATCATTGACTCATGTGAACCAATCAATGAATGTGCTTTCGTTGCACAATGCTACAATTGGTTTAAATCAGTGAGTCATTGCTCCACTCATTTTGAGATTCATGAAAACTCACTATTTTTAATAGATCTTCTTAAACTTAAGTGACTTAAATTAGACTTAAGTTACATTTAAGTCACTCAAACTTTTTCCATTAGACTATCAAGACTTGGACTTTTAGGTCTATGCAACTAAATTTTTATAAAATGCAAAATGCTTGTGAAGACTATCATAGATTATATTGAATATTTCTGCAATAATTTCTGGGTAGTGGCAAAATCGTTCATAGTTAACTATGCAAGTAGCACATAGTTTGCGCAAACAAAATCACGTAATTATATGGATCTAATGCAATTTCTATGAGGACTATCTTAGAATAAATTAGTTTGATTCCCCTGAAAATGTATATATGTGGGTAGTGGCAATGTGTGACCGACCCAGTAATCAGTGAGGCTTGCGCTAAACTCTCTCGGGTTTGGAACAGGGTTGCGGAACGTTTCTTGTCCGATGGTTGCCGTGGGTGTAGAGCGATTGTAGAGCGATTGTTGCCATGTCGCTCTGACTCCGGTGCCGCTTGTCTGGTTTGCACCACGTGAGCCCCCCCGTTTAAAATCATGCACCACGTTTGCCTTTGCCATGGACGGTGTCCTGCCATGGATGTAGCTTATACAATCAATAAATGTTTACATTGAAAAAAAAAACGCCCCCTCTCTACCTCTTTATTATTCCTCTCCGTTGTCCACCTGTCTGTCTGTCTGTCCGTCTCCATGGATACACATGCCTCACTGTTGGCAGAACGCTGCTCGATGGAAGTCTCCGGTGACCTCTGAGAATGTTGGGATCCCAAAAAAAGCAGCATTTGGGAAGAAATTCCAGCCTCAACACACATTTACCCAACAGACCCCCCCCAACACACATTCACCCAACACCCCCCCTCCCCCCGAACAGCCCCCAACACATACTCACCAAACACACACCCCCAACACACATTCACCCAACACACCCACCCACCACATTCACCTACCACACCCCCCAACAAACATTCACCAAACACACCCCACACACCCCCGACACACATTTACCCAACACAACCTCCCATTCACCCAACACCCCCCAACAAAAATTCACCCAACACACCCCACACCCCCCCCAACACACATTCACCCAACACACCCCACACCCCCCCAACACATATTCACCCAACACATCCCCCACCCTCCCAATCAGGCAGTGGATGTAGCCAATCACTCTTTACAGAATTTGAGCTGATGCTGAGTGGCTAAGAAGCCTGTCACATAACAAGGTGGGCCCCATCGGCTCTGCCGAGGGCGGGGGGTTGGGCAAACAGCAGGAACGCTGTGGGGGCCAAGCAGCCACTTAAACACATGATTCTCCTAATCACCGGCATGAGATCGCTGACTTAGCCGCTTTCTCACTGGAGCTCAACGAGTGCTGCAAGCCCTATAGCAGATACATGACAGTAGATACAGAAATAACCTCAGATGTGGATATACGAGTGGACTCGTAAAAATTTCTGACGCCAAGCATCTAGGCTAGGGGTCTTCAACTTAGCAGCACGAGGGCTCACCGACTGTTATCACAACCAAAGAAATCAGCAACCAATCTTAAACCGAAGAAACCAGGCGAGGCGCGTTCGCTGTGTAATCGGCTGATTTAATTAGCAACGCCGCGGGCCAGCAGGACCGGCCGCTTCCCGTGCCAAGGTCCAGGATCCCAAGCCGCTGGCACGCACCGCAGAAAGGCTGTTAAAATACCGCATTACAAGTGACGGCTGCAATACAAGTCGCCACATTATAAGCTGTTTACAGATATGGGCGTCTGCCAAGACGAAAGAAGAAAAAAAAAAAAAAAACGCGAACAAATAGAACCTTCGTGCCAAAGTACACATCGCGACATCGCGCGTCTTAATCCCGCCAGGCCGTCGTCTCGGGTCGGGTCCCGCCGTTCGCCGCGCTCCTCGGCCGCGGCGCCCGGCGCAGATCCGATTCGCCGGTCTGTCAACGCGCCAAGCCAGCCTGCCCCGTCAGCCGAGGGGGAGGGGCTTAACGGGCCCAGCCAAGATATTTGAAAAGCCCTTTCCAGCGCTGCCAAACAACCTCGATGCACCTGAGGAAAGATTTTTTTTTTTTAAACGTCTGCATCTCCGTGTTTAAAAAATGACCTCCAACCTGTTTAAACACCAATTTGTTTATTTTTCTTTTTCCATTATATCCAACACAAAGCAGGAGGCACCAAAAGCCAGGTTCCTATAGCCAGAGGAACTCCTCAGAGCTGAAGTTCAAATGCTTTCCAGCATCTCAAATGCAACCTTGAATGCTGCCCATCTCAGCAAAACCCCTCCGAGCGCTTTTGCACGGAAACCGTGGATACTCCACAGATCAGTGATGGGCTCTCAAGTGCACGTTAGTAAATGTGTGTCAGTCTTACATCTGAGCCGCTTGGATGTAAATCTGTCTCGTACGCGAATATTTTGGCAGGCAGTCCGGTTAGTCGCTGGCTCAGTTTGTCGCTGTCTTGTTGGGCGCACATTCTCTCGTTGTCTGTGCGAAAGAGGAGGGGGCGTGGCGTGAGAACACCGTCGCGCTCCTCACTTTATCTGTTCGGTACAGGTTTGAGCGGAGCGCTCGCATACCGCATTCCGCATTCCGAATTCCGCGATTCACGCCATGCGGCGGGAAGGCGACGCGCACGCACAGCCTCACGCACGCGCAGCCTCACGCACACGCACACGCACAGACACGACCCCCCTCTGATTCAGCATGGGTCACCTGCGCTCCCCTGGGGGGGGGGGGGGGCGTCAGCGCCTATATGTTCCTCAAAGGGCACTCAGGCGTGCAACAGCTGCCGTTCGTCGGGGTTGGGGTGGGGGGGTGAGGGGGGGGGCACATCTGTCGGCTCGACGTTTCAGAGCTGAGGGCCGCTGCCGCTGCCGCACGGGGCCACAGACTCTATAGCCCAACCAGATACTGAGCTCCGTCAGCCCGAAAAGGAACTTCCGTTGGAGCAAAAAAAAAAAAAAAAAAAAAAAACATGCAAAATTCTAAGAGTGGGATTGCTGGCTCCTAAATCTCCCTTTTTTAAGAGACGAGAAAAAACAGAAGAGTAAGAGATATTCCTAATTGACCATTTTCTGCACTTGTACTTCAAGTTGCGTTTTCAGTGAGTGAAGGTTCACCTTAACAATGCACGTCCAGTCTCCCCACCACTGAAGCAATGGATATCTGTTACTGTAATGTCGCACCATAAACCCCTGTGACCAACTGCAACTGAACATTTTACTCTCTATCAGGTGTGATATCACATATATGCGATTAGAATTAACTGCGCATTTTAAAACTCATGTAACAATCAATACTGGTGACTGAAAGCAATGGAGTTCTATAACAGTGACTTAGAATTTTGAAGAAAAAAAAACACATTCTAAAAAACCTGGTCTTCAAAGCATTAAGGGACCCGACCACTCCCACCCCAGAAGTGTCAATATTTCAGTCATTCTCCAACCCCAACACTGCTGGGTTTCCTTTGAAGTAGAATGCCCTGTGCAAGGGCACCAGGGCACCGCAGTGCCCTTCATCTTAGGAGGGGGCAAACGCGCCCCCACCCGGAAGGCCCAGTGTACAGTCCCGCCACCCACCGAACCCACCACACAGCCTGTCTGCGCGGGTGTGCAGGAGGGGGACCATGACAACGCGCCAGGTCGGGACGGGACCGCTGCCTGCTGCTCCTGGCATCGCGTGGGCGATGGGCAGATCTTCGCCGGCTCTCAGCGGGACACCGGGGGTCCGGGTCTGAGATTTAGGGTCCGGTCCGGAGACGTGGGTACCCCACAGGACAGCGGCGCTTTGAGCCTGCCGTGGGGGGCGTGTTGGGAGAGAGCCGCGATGCCGCCAAGCCTGCAGGATGCTGGGGAGTGTGTGTGAGTGTGTGTCCAACAACTTAAAGACCTCACATACCGCACTGTGAAAAGCCCAGACCCCCCAAAAGAGTCCAGCTTCACTCCTCGGCTGTGCAAGCCAAGTGACAGTGAGGTCACAGTGTGGTGTTTGCTCACTGTGGTTTAAGGAATGTGTGTGCGTGTGTTTGTGTGTGTGTGCGTGCATGCGTGTGTGTGTGTGTGTGCATGTGTGTGTGCCTGTGCGTGCGTGTGTGTAAGAGCTCCATTCCTTCTGTACTGAAGCTGTCGGGCAAAATGGACCAAAGAGGTCCTAGCTTTGACCAATCAAACGGCAGCGAACCATTTACACTCACCTCATGAATTTTCAGTCCGATAAGAAACAGGAAGTGTGCATCCAAACACTACGTACAACGAGACATACACAGGGAAATGTTCAGTGTAAAATCAACTTAAATGCTTTTAAATCAGAGTTCATAAGAGATCTGTTGTATACAGAGCAGTTGGTGGCACCCCATAGTTATAGTTGATTTAGCACTGAGAATTGTACTGTGTGCTTGCATAGCATACACATGACAACATAATGCATACACCGATTGGAAATATAATTAACAATATTTAAAACTTATACTTTGGTGCTAGCTGATTCACCCGATGTAGTTGTGCAATGTCGCCAACAATTTATTTGTGTAGTTTTTTTCCTGTCTGTTTATTTTCCTTTTGGGATGTGGCGACACTGTGTCTGCTGCGTGTTGCTTAATTTACTTCCAGGGATTCTTACAAATTTGTCTCGATAATTAAAAGAGAATCGCGTATGAAAATACAGTCTCGTTTTTGTGCTTTCGGGATTTACCTCCGCGGTGTCATGGCGTAGCTTTTGTCTCGTCGTCGCCACCCATACCCGTAAATTAATTTGATATAAAGCTCCACCGGCGATAAAAGTTTGGCGAAAGGGCGGGCATTTGTGTGCAGACGAGGGATGTGAGTAATGCTTTCTCTTCAGATAGACCCCCTACCCTCCACACCCCTTTTCTAGGCTGACCTCAGCCCCATTGGTGATGTCATTCATATGCAAATGAGCTCGCATGCTTTCGGTGGTGCGCTATTATTATTTCCCCCGCCGCCGTTTTGTGTTTTTTCTTTTTTTTTTTTAAAGCGGTGATTGTGGCAGCAGCAGTGATCGTGGCAGCAGTAGGCCTACGTACGTGCGTGCGTTTGCTTTGGTGGAACTGTCACCACTCTAAAGACTGGTGGAAGAAGGTAAAAAAAAAAAAAAAACAGACATTTTAAATTGCCTCCAACTCACTGTGTATTTCTATTTTACGCGAAACAAGAATAAAACATATTTACGTTGTAACACAGATCCATGTAAGATTATGTGACAGACACCTACATGCCATGTTATCCTAACAAGGCCAATGCTGTAGCTAGCCAGCTAAATTTATGTACTTATTATTTGTCTATAAACCAGACCTGGGGAAAATACGTATTTGTTTTGGATTCAAATACTTTTCTATGCTTTACTGATCTTGTCTGGTGTATTGGAACCAATGAAATACTCTAAAAAAATTTTTTTTTTTTAAGTGCAAACCCCGCCTTCTGGTCATATTGGCAGGCTCAATTACACCAGGCAAGATCAATAGAGCACAGAAAAGTATTTGAATCCAAAACAAATACATATTTGACCCAGGTCTGCAAATTGGTATGACATTTGTATTACCCTGCATAACATTGTGAAGTTGTATTGATAGGTTAGTTTATACCATAGAAAAACACATTTTCCCCATACCTTTAGGCTACTCTGGCACCCACAATCCAAAAAGCCAAACTATGCCTTTGTGACAAACCCTAAAGAATGGGTATGTGGCCGTTTTGATTGAGGAAAACTTGCAGTACATTAAAAAACAACATATAAATGAAGACAGTAATGACCAAGAGTGGAATTTCCTTTTGAGCGATAAAATTTCCTTGCAAAGTGAAGTATGCAATTTCTAATGAAAAGTGCTTGTTCTGCATGGATTTAATTCTGATTGTAGGCCAGCTAAATGGTCGCATTGCCAATTGGTTCAAATCTTTATTGCAAAAGTAAAACAATAATCACAGTCTCCAAGTGACCAATATCACACGCTCCAGGTGCAGACAGTTCAAAAACGTTGTTGCATTCAGGATTTAAAAACTAATTTAAAATCGACTGAATAAAATATGCTTGATATTATAGTATCCGTTTTTCTTCGGTCCTTTGTGAAAAGTTGTTAGAAAAGTTGTCTTTAAAAGAAGATTGGGAAAAGCAACTGGTTGGAGTTTGAATAAGAAATGGAATTGAGAAATAGGTAGATGAATCACGTCATATTGGAAATATTGAATGTATATTTATGAGCAAACACAATTTTGGGATAAATCAACAAACAGCGTATAAAAGTCCATACATTGCTGAATTTACAATGCAATACTGCACCACCAATAAGTAAGGCTTTTATTTAGCTGAGTAGCAAAGTGCTTTGTACTTAGTTTTGAAATAAGAATTTAGAAAAGTGTGTGTTTTCTTTATTTCTTTTTAATTATTCATTTTGGCAACCCCCAAACTCTTGATGTAGTTTGAGCGACCTGCTCAGAACTTGGTCCAGAGTTTTGCCTCAGAGTTTGCTTTTGTATTCGTAGCATTAAACACCTGAGTTATGCAAATAACTAACTATGGAAATTCTGCCTGTTAGCTAGTAGAAGGCTTCATTTCCATGATGGAATGTTAAACGCTACTTCTGCCAATTCTGTATGTTCATACATGCACAAATATTTTTTATCACATAGGGAAAGAAAGATTTAAGCACGCTTTGAATTACTGCAGTAAACCCCCTCGTTGTTCTGCCACTCGACCGAGGAACTCCACTTGCCTGTCCGTGGGACATTTCCAAGTATTTGGAGTCAACCTGGATTTTTTGTGACTCTAGACTCTAGACGACAAAAGCAAAAGCAAAACAAAACAAAACAAAAAAAAAGAGTAGCAGACGGCATCTTGGGAGTTAAAAACAAAGGGGTAAATGGGGGGAGCTGGAGGGGGGGCTGTGGGAATGGATGGATTAGTATTCCGGAACGATCCCTCCACACCGGGGGTGGCGTTCCGCCGGGGCTAGACGGTGAGCGGACGGAAAGTTAAAGCCGGGCGTGTGACAGAGGGGGAGGGGGGCGCGGCTCGCGAAGAGTTAAGGCCGACAGTTGGACAATGGGAAGGCGGCCGCGATGGCGAGGGAACCCATGAGAACAGAGGCGGGGTCAATGGGGGTCAAGTTCAAGTTGACAGTCGCTGTCTGCATTTTAAGTTTGGGGTCCTCCTCACTTCCCACCCTGCACCCACAAACACAGACGCCCCGGCTCCACTCTGCGACACCCACAATCCTCCACTCTAACACGGTGCCACCCACAATCCTCCACTCTAACACAGTGCCACCCACAATGCTTCACTCTAAGACAGTGCCACCCACAATCCTTCACTCTAACAGAGCGACACCCACAATCCTCCACTCTAACACGGTGCCACCCACAATCCTTCACTCTAACACAGTGCCACCCACAATGCTTCACTCTAAGACAGTGCCACCCACAATCCTTCACTCTAACAGAGCGACACCCACAATCCTCCACTGTAACACAGTGCCACCCACAATCCTTCACTCTAACACAGTGCCACCCACAATCCTTCACTCTAAGACAGTGCCACCGACAATCCTTCACTCTAACAGAGCGACACCCACAATCCTCCACTGTAACACAGTGCCACCCACAATCCTTCACTCTAACACAGTTACACCCACAATCCTCTGTTCTGAGACAGCGACACCCACAATTCTTCACTCTGACACAGCGCCACCCACAATTCTTTACTCTGGCACAGCGACACCCACAATACTTCACTTCCATACTCACAGCCAGACTCACAATCCTTCACTCACTCCCACACTTACACACAGTCACACCCTCAGTTGTACCCACAATCCTTCACTCTCCCGCAGCCACACACACACACACACCAATTCCCACAATCCTTCACTCTTACACGCACAGCCAGACCCACAATCCTTCACTCACTCCCACACCCACAGCTGTACCCATAATCCTTCACTAATCCTTTTCTCTCATGCTCAGTCATTCTGTATGTCATACTCTGAGTACAGGTTTTAACAGTGGCTTTGATGTGCAAAGAAAAGTAGAAGCAATGGAGAAACTTGCAATACATCACACAAAATATTAGCAGATGTGGGTTGGCAAGGATCTTTTCCCTAATGGACTTGCACAGAAATCCAAAGGCGACAGACTCATGACAGTCGTCCTGAGCTATGACAGGAAGGCTGGGGTTGAGGTAGAGGGGTATGTGAGCTTGTGCTGGGACAGAGATTTAGTGGTGGCCCTCAAACTGCCCCTCTTCCTTTTCTCTTGTCCCCTCTTGACCTGCCGGAAAATGGGAGGTCAGTCACCCGGAACTCTGGGTGTTCCCCTCTTTGTGACCACCCCCACCCACCTCCTTCCCTGAAATGGCCGTTCAGGCTCTCAAAACGTTTGGCAGGCTCACACCCTTGACCTCCTGATTGCCAGTGGCATGCTAACATATTGGGGTTCAAGGCTGTTCCCCTTTCAAGGGCCCGCGATCATTCCCGAGGGGCCGACTAAGAGCAAAGGGCATCGTCCCTGAGCATCTGTCCTCCCATCCAGCTATACGAGACTGCATTACATGACATCACAGCAGCTTAGCATGACATCACAGGGCTTAGAACACACTCTTATCCAGAGTGACTCACACACGGAACACAGTTTTGCATATGATCCATTTATAGCTGGATCTTTTACTGAAGCAATTGAGGTTAAGTTTTTTATAATTAAAAATTATAAAAAAAATAATTATTCTGATCTAACAAAATGCTTCTTTAATATCATTGTAAAATTTGTGGAGAAATGTTTTATCTTAGTCTTTTCTCATTTTACCAGCATATAAAGAGATAAACTGTCTTGACTGCACTGATGACCCAGATCTGGTTTGGCTTTTGTCTCCTAATGCTGGGCATGATGGTGCATTTTATACACTGACTTTAGTTACTGAAGCTAGTTAACTGGGCCCAGTTTTTCCAGTTTGAATTGGCTTTGAATTGAAACCTGGGCCCATATTCATATTCAAGTGTCTCAGAGGAGCACTTATGAAGGATCAGGCTTCCCCGGTCTATATCCTAACAAGGAACTGGTCCTGTAACCTGAAGGTTGCAGGTTCGATATCCTGAGTAGGACGCCGCTGTTGTACCCTTGGACAGGGTACTTAACCTGCATTTGCTTCAGTATATATCCAGCTGTATAAATGGATGCAGTGTAAATGCTTTGTAAGTCACTCTGGATAAGAGCATCTGCTAAATGCCTGTAATGTGATGTCATAAATGAGGGCCCTGATCAGCTTCACACTGTCAGTGACATCACTCTGTAAAAAAAATAGTAAATTTTGCAGTAAAGTACTGGCAACTGGGTAGCGGAAACAATATGTTAATAACGGTAACAACATGCTAAGCATACAGAAGCGGGCTGTATATCTAACAAATGTTAAATGCATTGCTTGTCATAAATACATTCAGTTGTTTACATTTACAGTGAAGTTTACCTTCGCTATTTCACAGTCTTTTACCATAAAATTCACAGACTTAAAACATTTTTTTATTTTATTTACTTTAATTACTTACAGTGCTCTTGAATATGATCTAGAACAGGGCTGCACCACTCTGGTGTTGGAGGGCCGGTTTGTGAGTTGGTTTTTGTTCCAGCCAGTTACCTTAGTTTTAGTTATCTGGCAGCTCTATAAACTCTGCTCGTTCCCTCCTGTACTTGAGCACAGTTATATCCTCAGGACACACTTGCAGTCTGTGGCCGTAGCTGGTGCTTATACAAACGTCAGTTCATGATATGATTAAGCCAATAATTAAGTCAATAATCAAGAGAAGTTGGAAAAATCCTGAAACGGATCGGCCCTTGTTGTGCGCCCTTGTTCTAGAGCTTCACTGTGAATGAGGTGTGCGGTTTAGCAGTTCTTCGCGCTCCTAAAAGTCAAGCAGCTCCTTCAAAGATCAACGTGAAGTTGGCTGTTTCGTATTCATTTTTAACGTCTGTCTGTCAGACAAATGTAGGACAGTAGCCTCAGCTGATTAAGCTTAATTAATAGTTTAATTATTCTCGCCCTATGGCGATTAAGAGAGCCGCTAATTAATCATCTCCATTTACACTGTACGTTGCGCGCGTTTCTAATTTGGAGAAGACGGTAAAGTTGAGAAATAATTACCTCTATCATTTCGGTGCCACTCCTGCAGCTGAAGAGCTGTGCCGACTATGTCTGGTGCATATTGTGGTGTGCGCGCACAGATTGCTGTGAATATGTCAGTGCAGACTGGCGTCCACCGCAGACGTCTGGTACGCGTGCAGGGGGACGGAGGCGAGCCGTAACCAGCTGGGAGTGAGGCTCTCCAGCCCTGGCGCTTTCCGGCTCCGCGCCACTTCCTGTGGCGGCCCTGCAGCTCGCTCCGCCCACCGGCCTGAAAGGAAGTGCTGAAGACTGAGGCTGAAGCCTCAGCAGCGTGCCAGGATTTGAGCGCATTACACACACACGCAAAGTCACACACTCTCACACACGCACAGACACACACACACACACGAAGCTGTACACACACACACACACTCTCACACACACACACACTCTCACACACGCACAGACACACACACACTCTCACACACACACACACTCTCACACACGCACAGACACACTCTCACACACACACACACACTCTCACACACGCACACACACACACTCACACACAGAGATACGCACACACACATACTCTCACACTCACACGGAGATACGCACACACTCTCACACACGCACACACACACACACACTCACACACACGCACACACTCACACTCACACACAGAGATACGCACACACACACACTCTCACACACGCACACACTCACACTCACACACAGAGATACGCACACACTCTCACACACACACACACTCACACACAGAGATACGCACACACACTCTCACACACGCACACACACACACTCACACACAGAGATACGCACACACATACTCTCACACTCACACACACACACTCACACACGGAGATACGCACACACTCTCACACATGCACAGACACACACACACGCGCACACACACACACACACAGTCACACACGGAGATACGCACACACACTCACACACACACACTCTCACACACGCACACCCACACACACACACTCTCACACATGCACAGACACACACACCCACACACTCACACTCTCACACACACACACACACACACACACTCTCACACACACACTCTCACACACACAGTCTTGTGGGTCGTGTTTGGCTTGAAGCCGTGCTTTCCTCCCCCCATTGGATCTTGACACTATTTTTTTTGCTGGTTGCCGTGGAAACAGGCCTTCTGTGTGCATGCGTGTGCGTGTGCTTGCATGTTTGTGTGTATATGCCTGTGTCTATTTGCATGTGCGCACATGTGCATGTCTGTGTGTGCGTGTCTGTGTGTATATGCGTGTCTATGTGTCTGAATGCACATTTGTGTATATATGTGTGTGTGTGTGTGTGTAAGTCTTTGTGTGTGTGCATGCATGTGTGTGCGCATGTGTGTGCACGCATACATTTGTCTGTGTGTGCATGCATGTGTGTGTATTTGCATGTGTGTTTGTGCACGTGTGCGCATGCGTGTACGTATATGTGCATGTGTGTGTGAGTGAGTGTGTGTGTGTGTGTGTTGATGTTGTTAGTGAGTCAGACAAAGCTCTGGGCTCTGAAGGACAGAATCTTCTCCTCGTGTTGCAGTGGGAGAGAGCGAGAGAGAGAGAGAGAGAGAGGCAGGTTTTGGGGAATCCACCATGCAGGTCCCGTTGTGTGGAAAAGAGGGAACACCGTCGCCCCTGATGGTGATGCCGCCATCGCGATCCGCTGGCATCACCTCCGTCAGGTAAAGTCCTCCGTCAGCTCAGCTCCGGCTTGCGAACTTCCGCAGCTCCTCAGCGCTGACGCCTCCAGCGTTTCTCCTCCTTTCTCACTGACACACAATTTAAATGATTAAATTATTAAATGGTTTTAAATGCAGGAAATAAATACCTGTCTTTCTCCCATCCTCATCAGCAATGCTACAGTACTCAAAGCACAAAACTGAAGTGTTCATCGTCCGATTAAGACATACCTGACACCTTTAAAAAATATATCTCATTTCAAGTGGACTGTAGAAAGCTGAGGTTTCAAATGCAGACACCGTTTTCCACCTCAAATAATGTATGTTTTGAGTGCAAAACGCAGGTTGTAAACAGAGGAGATAAAATGGTGTGACCCGTATAAGCTCCCTAGCGTTGGCGGGAAAGGAAAAAAGAATGCAGGGAAAGAATTTGATAAGATCAGACAGGAATTCTTTAATAAGCTGTAAGGTCATTTGCCTGGTACGTAGGCTAATGTACAGGATTTGTTGGCAGTTTCAAGCACTTTCATTAATTTAGAGCCCTAGTTAATTTTAATGTGTTAAATTGTCATTTTAAAGCTGAGCCCTGGTGTTTTTTAAAGGACCTGCCAGTATTTCACCATCGCTGTCTGTGGCATTATTGTACGCACACATGCATACGCAGAAAGTAGAGGTCGGACTAAGATAGCGTAGGAATTGAACGTTGACGCGGGAAGTGTTATACACTGCAGCAGGCCAAACCCACAGGCTAACAACACACTGGAACAAACAGCAGGATCCGGACGTAATTTGGACTGAACTTGAAGGGGGGGGGGGGGTTTGGGGGGGGGTCTTAAGGCATTGTCACCATTGTTCTGCGTCCCGTACGGCATTTCGGAAACAGGGGAGGCCAAGGCCAACACAAATGGCCTTATTGACCTCAGAACGAGGGGCGAACAAGCCCCTTAGATTAGGGGGCGGGCGGGGTCACTTGACCCCCGACGACCCCGAACGTCCTCCAGGGACCGAGTCAGCGGACAGCGGCCCCGGGGGGGCCAGGGTGTCTTGAATGGGTCCTCCAAACCCTAACGACGGGGGCACAAAGGGGTCGGTCAGCGGAAGTGGCGGTATTTTAACGACGCCCCTCCGCGCGGCGCTTTGCGTGACCTCGCCCCCACAGTCAAGGGGGCCTGGAGCCCAATTTTGGCCGCCATTGAGAGGCACGTCGACGAGACGTGCTTTTGTCGTCAGTGGCTTGCGCCAGAAGCATTCGTTGTGTGGAGTTTACATTTATTTTTCCCCTTTATACATCCAGGGGGACCCCCACCTCACCCCCCAACAACCCGGGGCAAAAGAAAATGTTTTTAAAGAAGAGCTTCGCTAAGAGGAAGACATGTAACACAGCACAGTACAGCACGAAACAAATAAAACGTGAAAACAGCATGAAACAGAAAGCGTGTGCACGATCGTACAGGTGCGCAGTGCCTTATCTCTCCCGGAGTTCAGGGACGTCATGTGAAGACTCCTGAACAGAAATGACAGCCCCTGAATGTCCTCCACTGAGCCCAGTGTGAGCTCGTACGCCACAGACAGAATCTGCAGGCTATATTTGTAACGTGTGAAGTACCGTCAAATGAAGCAAAGCCATATTCCTGTCTGATTTGAAGACGTACAGTAGTTCTGTATTTAAAACAAGTCGAGATAAATATGTAAGTATCACTCTTGATTCATCAGGAGTCGAAACTGTCCTTAATATTATACCAAAATAATACAGAATTTCCAGAAATAATATATTTCCTGAAAGTGACCCTGAAATGAAAGACCTGTTCTTTGCTTAACGTTAACGGTTGAGGCGATGGATCGATCTGGTGGTTTAACCCCTTAAGGTGTAGCATCACAAATATGTGATTGGAATGTTCTTAACTGAACATTCTGATGATCCAATTCAACCACTACTGGCAATAGAAAACAAACTAGAGTTCTAGAGCACTGGCTTAGAATTTTGAAAACACCTTCCAAAAAACCTAATCTTCAAGTGGTTAATTTGAGTGATTGGCTCTGTCATGCAAATCAGAATCATCCACAGCCCAGAAATGCCCTTCCGGCCAAACTTTACCCATCCATACCAATGCAACCCATAATATATTTCACCTGATCTTCTAATAAAACTGAGGATTATTAAGACTTTTTTGTGTGTTTCTTTTAGTTTTAGTGATTGATTTTTAAAAATTGATTTGTCTGAACATTTTTTTTTCAGTTGATCAATGCAGTGTACTTTCCGAGAGGCCGACCCGTTCGTTAAAGTCCATTTGCTGGAGTTTCACATCCTTGCGTGTGAAAAGTCACGGGCGGTGGACTGAACTCGATCCAAAATGGCGGCCAACTGAGCCTGGATTGGGGTGGGTTGGGGTGGGAAAAAAAGGCCTGTGCATTGAGAATAGGTAAGGCAGTTTGATAGGATTATGGGCTCTCATTAACCCCTGACGAATTCTCTCGCTCTCTCTCTCTCACACACACACAGTCTCTCACACACACATTCACACACATACATTCATACACACACACACACACACACACACACATTCACACACACACACACTCACACACACACACACAGAAGCTTAATGGAGCTGAGGGCAGAGTCCCCCGTCAGCAGTGCCATTTTTTGGGGTTAGAGCTCTTAATTAAAACACAGAGAATAGAAGGGGTGGGGAGGGGGGGCCGGGGGTGGGGGGGCCGGGCTGGGAAGATGGGGGCAAAGAAAGGCAAATGAGATGAAGTCCTCCAGCCTCCTGTCTGGATGAGTGTGGGAGTGTGTCTGTGTGTGTGTTTCTGGGGGGGGGGGGGGGGGGGGGGCTTGGGAATTGACTTTGGTATTAAACGACCTAATTGCGATCCCCCCCCCCCCCCCCCCCCCCCACACTTTCTTGAATCCAATCCCCCCATCTTCTTTGGTAGGGTTCAGACAGCCATAGAGTAAGTGAGTGAGAGAGGGTTTGTGGGTGGGGGGAGTGGGGAGGGCCAGAAAGGAGGGAGTGCCCCCCCCCCGATTGGTCCTCCATAGCTATTTGCCGTCTGAGACTGGCACAAAAGGCGGGAGGTCAAAGGGCAAATAAGTTCACAGAGAAGGAGGGGTCTTTCTCATGCTAAATCACTCCCGGGAGACGCCCCTCCCCTCCGCTGTCAGGGTGGCGGTGCTGCGATTTCGGGGGCGGTCCCCGTGTCCACAGAAGAGGGGCGGCGGAGGGGAGCGGGGGGCTGGGGGAGGGGCATGGGAACGCAATGCCACGTTTTAGCGCCAGTCTGGGACTCCGCCCCTTACATTTGGCCTCACAAGCCCAGCAAAACATTTTGCTTTTTTTTTGTCGTTTTTATTTTTGTAACTGCCATCTCACCCCATCCAATTATTGCTGTAAAACATTACATGACATTGAACTACATCACATTACATTACATCAAACTACATTGCATTACATGACATTAAACTGCATTACATTGCATTGAACTCCATTACATTACATTACATTACATTACACTACATTGAACTACATTACATAACATTATTACACTGCATTAAACTACATTACATTATATTACACTGCATTAAACTATATTAAATTACATTGCATTAAACTACATTTCAATCACTTGTCCAATGTTCTTATCCAGACGGATTAACAGAAGTGGAGAAAATCAGTGTTACTCTCAGGAATACTAATGCGCCATATCACCAAGAAGGCACATAGGGGCCTTTTTACATTCAAAGAATGTAATGTTGACTTAACAATCAGCAATTTGTATAGTACAAATAAAAGAAAATAAAATGCCACAAGATGCATAACCTTTACACAGCTGTGCCTATTACCCAAAAGGAAAAAAGTTCTCTGCAAGCCACCCCTTCTTTACTCTCTGCAGTCCACCAGCCAAGCCTGTGTGGGTCAGCGCGCTTCAGCTTTTTGAAGAGTAGGCTTTTTGGAATGCTTTCTTCAAAATTCTAAGTCAGTGTTCTCGAACTCCGCTGCTTTCAGTCACCAGTAGTGATTGTTACCTCAGCTTTAGAATGTTCAGATAAGAACATTCTGATATCATATTTGTGACTTTGTGACCTCACACCTTAAAGGGTTAAGCACCCCTGCCCCCCCCCCCCCCCCCCGCCTCTTTTGGTACTGCCAGCCCCTGTTGGCACCACCACAACCAGGATCATGATTTTACCGAAACAAGGTCAGAGCAGGGGTGCGACGCGTGTGGACTCTGGCGCCGAACCGGAACTGAGCATCTGGTTTTGCTCTTGGCGCCCGTTCTTGCGTTCTGACCCAGCCTGACGTGCCAGACTTACACCTTCACTCTGTGATCTCTTTGGGATCTGACCCAATGCCTTCTAACTCAGCACATTGGAGGCACATCTACACAGTGAAATATTCAATGTTCATCCTGCTCTGACAGGGTAATAATTGGGACCATATGTGCTCTATAAGAGTTGATTTAACACTGAGCATTTCACTGTGTACTAATTGGGATGCATCAGTATTCTCCTAAATTTTTCAACGTAGGAGCACATGTGCTCCTTTAAACAAATGTCTTACATAGAGCACTGGTTTAAGGTGAAGGCAATAGTTCCATCCACTGATTTAGCCCTTTGAGGTGTAAGATCACAAAAATATGTGGATTGGAACATTCTTAATCCTAATGATGATGTAACAATCACTGCTGCCAATTGAAAGCAATGGAGTTCTGGAACACTGACTGTAAAAAAAAAAAAAAACATTCCAAGAAACCTACTCTTCAAAGGGTTATACACAAGCTGTGAAATTCTGGGAGTTTAGCAGGAGAACAGTGAGAGAGGAATCCGAACAGCCGAGAGCAACTCCACATCCCTCATCGCTGCAGTGCTAACGGCTGCACCTGGGGCGGGGCGGGGCGGGGCGGGGTGGGGAGAGGCTCCCGTCTGGTTCCGGATTTCACGCCAATTTCTGTTCTTAAAATATTCAATAATCCCAATCATTCATTCATTCACGGCTTAGTTAAGCTTCTCAGTGAGTTTGCAAATGACAAGCTAAAACCTGTTTGTGTGTCCCTGCGTGGTACTGTGATAGTTCTAATGTTGAGCCAGCATTGGGTTGTACTTCTGATTGGTCTCAGGGTCATTGATGCAAACGTGCACACCAGCCCTCCAGAACAATGAAACCCATGGACCGGTTGTCCTTCAGGACCATTTTTGCTACCATGACAGCTTTATGAAGTCACTGTGCTAGATATGTAAGTAAATTCAATAAAAATATATAATAATGTGATAAACCGTTGAATCAACCGACCAATCAGTCAGTCACTCTGTTGGTATGTTGCATATTACCATTTGCGGTGGTTCATAGCAGATGTTTTGCAGAGGGCAGTCATTATCTGAGTGATTGTGACTCATGGAAACTAGCAGGATACCAAATGAAGTTGGGAAATTAAAATACGTAAGGACTGACCAACAGAGAATGAATGAGGCTGGTGTCCTGGTCTGACAGGGTGCAGAGCGCCTGGGTTGGGTGGGTGGTGGGGGGAGGGGGCAGTGCGGATAATTTAAGGTGGGTTTTCAGGGTTCTGGAGGATGGGTTCAACTGAGGGTGCGAACCACGTAGGATTCGGGGCCCCAGACAGGAGACGGGCCAGTCTAGTCAGCTGCTTTCACGGCTGGATTTGACTCCCCCCCCCCCCACCACCACCACCACCCACCACCCTGACACTAGACTGTAGGAAAGCACAAAGAGGTATTATCCCACACCCCACACCACTCCCCCCCGCCCCCCCACACACCAACGCCCGCTTTCTAACCAGCAGCCGTTCAGTCAGTCTGACCGCCACCGGGGACCTCGCGTGAGATGGCGGAATGGAGGGACAGCCAAGACCAGGGACTCCATCGGCATGTCTGAGCCCCCCCCCCGCCCCCCACCAACACACCCCCTGCTCCCCACCCTCCTGGGAAACTGGCCCTCTGGAAGCCAGAGGAGGGAGACGTGAAGCACAGGTCTGTCTCCCAAACTGTCGGCAGTCTGGCCTGCCTTGTGTTCGGCGATGTGCTTTATTTCTTCTTTGTCTGGAAGTTTCAGTGTTTCTCATTGGGTCAACTGTTGCTGTTGGAGTGGGTGCATGTTCGTGTGTGTGTGTGTGTGTGTGTGTGTGTGTGCCTGTGTGTTTGTGTGCATGTGTGTGTACGTATGTGTGTTTGCATTTGTGTGTGTGTGCGCATGTGTGCACGTTTGCGTGTGTCCGTGTGTTTGCGTGTGTGTATGTGAGTGTAGGTGTGTGTGTGTGTGGGAGCGGGGGGGGGAGGTCCGTGTGAGTGTGTGTGTGTGCGTGTGTGTATGCATGTGTGTGTTTGGGGGGGGGGGGGGGTCCATGTGAGTATGTGTGTATGTGTGTGTGTGTGTATGTACGCATGTGTGTGTGTGTGTGTGTGTGTGTGTGTATATGTGAGTGTAGGTGTGTGTGTGTGTGGGGGCGGGGGGGGGGAGGTCTGTGTGAGTGTGTGTGTGTGTGTGCGTGTGTGTGTTTGGGGGGGGGGGTCCATGTGAGTATGTGTGTATGTGTGTGTGTGTGTGTGAGTATGTGTGTATGTGTGTGTGTGCATGTGTATGTACACGTGTGCGTGTGTGTATGTGTATATGTGAGTGTAGGTGTGTGTGTGTGTGGGGGCGGGGGGGGGGAGGTCCGTGTGAGTGTGTGTGTGTGTGTGTGTGTGCGTGTGTGTGTTTGGGGGGGGGGGTCCATGTGAGTATGTGTGTATGTGTGTGTGTGTGTGTGAGTATGTGTGTATGTGTGTGTGTGCATGTGTATGTACACGTGTGCGTGTGTGTATGTACACGTGTGTGTGTGTGTGTGTGTGTGTGTGTGTGTATGCGTGAGGGTGTGTGTCTGCGCCGATACGGCAGTGTCCGTGTGGGTCTGTGGGGCCACTATGCCAATCTTAAAAGACAGCAGGACTTCACAGTTAGTGCCGTTTGAGTACTGATGAACTTCTGGTTATTCCATCTTTGGTTTGCCAATATGTCGATCATTATGCCGTTGAGTTTATGACTGAATTTAGTCGAATTGTTCTACTTTCTTTTAAGGGTTGGTACTACAATCATGAAATGACATTAAAAAACACTGCCCTCTATGCAAATGTATTAAAATAACCTCTCAGATCTTGAGTTGTGACCTTCTGACGGTACTTCAGCTGGACCGACTTTTTTTTTTTTTTTTGACGAACCCGTGCGTTTGCATTATTACATTACATTACATTATAGGCATTTAGCAGACGCTCTTATCCAGAGCGACGTACAACAAGTGCATTAGTTCCAGGTGCAGAGGTACAAAAGAAACATCCTAGAGCGAAATCAAGATTGTAGTGCCAGAAGTGACCACATAGATCAGGACTCCAACCCTGTAGAGTAACCTGTTCAGCAAACAAACAACCCTGCCAAATACAGACTAGCATTATAGCTATGTTACATCACCAAACCAACGGCCTACGCAACAACTTGATTTAATCATGATCTTCATTGTCACTGACCCATATTGCAATCGTGTTGAACATGTGAACCAAGTGAAAAGGATTTCTGGACAGTGTAAGCAGTCAATCGGCTTATTCGGTGAACTGTCGACCAGCATGTTAAAATCTCCCACTTCAGCTTTAGGACAAAAATGCAATATGTTTATGCTGTTGGCATATGGTGATGATTTACCGACACGGCTGCTCCCGTCAACGCTGTCCGCTCGTAACGCAAGCAAAGCTGCAGTTTTAATAGGTCAGACATGAAAAATAAATAAAAACAATGTCATCACCTCTATAGGTTTTGAGACTAGTCTGTCCGTGGATATTCGTTCCACGCAACTTGTTTACGAGTCTAAAATGTGAAATCACAAACGATATTGAAAATATTTTACCTTGGTACCCCTGGGAAAATTTTTCTAGACTCGCGGAGATCCTTATTTTAGGCACTCCTACCATGGAAATTCATGATTAAAGCCCATATTGTAGGTGGCCAAATGGAGAAATAAATTTATACTGTTAACGTCTTCAAAACCTCCCGCTGTTCTCTTCGCGGACTGAGCTGAGGCGGTCTCTGATAAAGACTGGACGGGAGACAGGCCGTGAAATCGAGGGTGAATCGGGACCTGGGCGACCGCGCCGCAGGAAGTGTCTGAAGGAGCTACTACGGGCCCCATACGTGAGAGCGCGCGCTTACCTCAGGGGAGGGGGGAGGGAAGCCAGGTGGACTACCTGAGGTCGGCTCGAGTTGGCTTTGCTCGCGCTGGTGGTGGAAGTATTCTGATATGTTTAGAAACTTGTTATGAACAGGATAAGATTAGGTAGGCCTATGAAATATGACAAACGGTTAGAAAAATAGAAGGTAGTAAAAAACGAAAGTAGTAAAAACTGACAATCATTATTATTTGAGATGCAATGTTAATAATAATCTGACATATTTTACCCCACCTGATGTTATGTTCCAGTGCAAATCTCGCTCATTTAAAATGTTGGCGCCCTTTCTGGTGAAGGCAAATGTTGAATATTTCCAGCAGAAAGAAAAAAAGCATGTCGTTAGTACCAATACGAAGAAACAAAGAAAGAAAAATAATTTTGTTGTTCTTTGATTTGTTTAGGTATAGTAATAATAATAATAATAAAAATAATAATAATAATAATAATTATTATTATTATTATTATTATTATTAGTAGTAGTAGTAGTAGTAGTAGTAGTAGTAGTAGTAGTAGTAGTAGTACTAAATCTAATAGTAGCGTAGTAGCAGCAGTAGTTGTGGTAGCAACAATACTGGTAGCTGTAGCAGCAGCTATAATAATTATTATTATTATCATAATTATAATTAGAATAATAGCTTTATAATGCTATGTGCTCTAATATAAAAATTTAAAACCATGTGTGTTTAACTTAAATATGGTTTTAGGGACAAATTGCGACTGATAATATTTATTTATTTATACATACATATTTATTTCTTTATTGACATGATTTTCGAGGAAGAATTCAGTTTTTACCCTACATATGTACGCTTATTAAAACTTGGACGAGAAGACGCCATTAATCCTTGAGAACAATGATGGAAGAATGTAGAGTAATGCACGTGGAGCCTACTTAATCGTTCTTCCTCCTGTTGAATGAACTGGCCATGGAGTTATTGCATATATTCAATGTACCTCGCAACTTTAGCCTGTCGAGACCAAATCAACGCATACAGTTATTATTTACAATACAGTTGATCCATGTCCTGCGTACCACAACACGTCACTGTTTTCAAAAAACGTAGAAAACTAAAAACAAATTTTAAACATAGGACAAGAGAGGCATAGAAATATAATGAAAGATTATAAAGTGGGTTTTTTTTCTGAACTACATCCATTTTCATGAAAATGTTAGGGTGATGAATTATAAAACCTGAATATTTAAATGTAAATTAAAAAATAACTAATTCTGAATCACATTGAAATATCTCAGGCAAATAAAGATGAATAGCATAAATAGCGATTCTCTGGAGATAAACTATTTAAATTTGCTGATGGGTTCAAACACGAAATCTACTGGCCAGCTTTGGCGAAGAGAGGGCGCAGGTCCAGAGTTCTGATGCGAGCTCCAACCACGAGACACCCCAATAACTGATCCGAGATCATTTTATCTAACTATAGCCAAATCCTTCCTTTTGATATTTACACTCATAAGATTAATTTAATCTGTGTTTTAAAATGTTAACCCATTGTGTTCACCGACGTGGTTTAGATTAACCATTTTAAGAGTAGATATTTTGGAATATATATGTTTTCTTCTCAAAATTCCTAGTCAGGGTTCTAGAACTCAAAAACGCACAGATACATGGTCTGGTTATAACCGAAGCAATCATTTGTGTTACTCAAAAATATTTTATTTTATGGAACTTTTAAACAACTTTTCGGTACCCTAAGGCTAAAAGATGTAAGACCTACTGTAATCTCGATTTTGGTACAATAAATAATAAGGGCTCAATATGATTACTGTCATTCTTCAATTAATTGAGTTGACTCGGTGCGAATAGTTTGTCAGCTTAGTAACATACCGTTATGAGATCCAATTCCTGTAATATGGAACTGTGTTCTCATATAGATCGCCTTGAAAATAGAAAAGTAACGATTGCTTAGTTTGTCTCTCCGTCTTCCGATTTTGAACACTGCGTGCGATTCAACGAGACTGGCCTAGACTGAAGCAACCATCAACATACGCCTAAATAGGTCACGTGAAAACAAAATCACTTTTGATAGTGGAGCAGTATGAGGTTAGAATATTGTACCAGCACTTTAAATCTTTCTATTTTTCGTGTTATGACAAGACTATACTACCCTACCTTGTTTTTGGTTAAATATGCGTTTCTTTATTATCATACTACGTTCCACAGTATACATCGTCCTGTTGTGGTGCATTAGAAGTTGTTCTCAAATTCTAAAATGTCTGTCTGCTGTTAACATTCATTCTTCAGATGTGGGGTGCAAATAGAGAAGTCCCACGTGACGAAAAAAATGCTGTAAATGGGGACCACTGTACATAGGTGCGCGCGGTGCGCTTTTATGTAACAGTGTTGAAGGGCGGTGAACTGACGGAGGGCAGCGTGTCGTAAATTAAATGAAATAATTGATTTGGCCATTGTGACCACGAGCAACGCGCAGCAACAACAACAAAATAATAATAATAATGATAATAATGGACGGAACGTGGCAAGCCATACGAATCGCGCATTAACTAACAGTGCCGCTGAAGGGAGAGGAGGAGAAAAATATTATTAATTACAGTCTTCAAATGGAGATCCGCTTGCACGCGAGAGTGAATGGTTAGGATTAATTACGTCCAGCCAGCGTGGTGCCGATTTGCGCGTTTAGCCTACTCCTTCCCAGTTTTTTCCATGTGTGATCTGAGGCGCCGTCTTCTGGAACGTCGAGACATAACCGCAGTTATTGCTGTTTTGGACTGACGTAACTCCAAAGCAACACATTGGTCGCTGGGCTAAACGCGCGGAAGCGAAGACACGCACCGTTCTTAAAATATTGCTGTAGGGCTATATAAATATATTTCCTGAATGCTTGTGTTTAGATGTATCTGGTCGTTCAGGACTGCGGCTGATTCTACCACGCGACGCCTTTTCGACCAAAGGATTACCAAATGGAATATTGTCCCTGTTATTCTGGTACCGAATTTGTGGTGCCTTTTAAATATTATTTTTTTGTTTACTAGAAAGTCATATATGTGAAACCCAAAAGGCAATCGATGTACCATTCAGAATGTTCTGGATGTAGGTCGTGCGACATGGAATCATGTACTTTACCATCTGAAAGGAACAGAGGCCAATTTCGTATTGCAGTATTAAACCCAGCGTTTGACACATTCCCTTTCGCCCTGTGTTGAGTCCATTCGGCTTTTCCTGCATCTAATCACGCGCTAATATAGACCTTGATGCGTCTTTCAACCTTGAATTCCGCAGAGCGTCTCACCGCGTCGCATTGGGGTGTAACGCGTTAATACGGCCTAACTTTCGGGCCAAAACTGAGTGAATTTCGGAACGACCTGATAAAACTATGTCAGTTATTCATAAAAACTGGGTTTGGATTAATTGATTAAGGAAATCACAAATTACACATTTCGGTAGGCCGGTGTGATATTTGAGTTCAGTATACAACTGTAAAGTGCATAGATTTTGTGTGTCTTTTCTGAGGCATGTTTTGTAAGTATTAATTCAATATGAATTCGTAAACAATCAAGTTAGAGAGCAGGAAATTATTTAAACGTACGAAACGAATCCTACGCTTCACAATATAAACATACAGTGAGGGTACACGCTACCACTTTAATATAAAGCTTTCCATAAGGATGAGGCATCATATATGTGTGTGGGTGTGTGTGTGTGTGTGTGTGTGTGCCTGCGTGCGTGTGTCTGATTGCCCATGAAAACAGATTTTTTCCTCAAAAACTACATTAACTTGAAGACTCGCTAATTATATTTGTATTATAATCCCATGTGCGACACGTTGTCGCGAAGATAGAAACGACAGGTGCAATCTTTTTAGGCAAATCTGCGCGTCTCTCGCGTCTCGCAATACAGGCACGGTTCCCTTACAAGCATTCACCCTATAGAAGTTATGCGTGCGAACCAGGAACCTCATTAGAGGGACGTTCGTTTGACGCCTTTGGCTTGAGAACAGCACTTCTCCTTCAATTCAGCACAGACGGTCCAAACTGCATGACCTTAACTCTCCGAAAGGTGAAGGTCTCCGAAATGGACGTGTAAGATAGGAATGCCTCGCTTTTTCCCTCTCTCTCCCAGCCAAACAAAGATCTTTTGTTTTAGGTCTTTTATATGCACGCGCATTCTAGAGGTCCCATTCCTCGTTTACGGTCATTACCTCGAGCTAGGGACCCAATTAAGAAGAAATAAGAAATGTTAAAGAACACTTTGTGTCCGTGCGCCGCCTCTTCTCGTCTGTGCCTGTGCCACGTCGGCCCAGAACGGCGCGGTTATCTTTCAAGCAGTAATTAGGAGCGCCAATTGGCGCGAGATGGGCAAGAGCGAGCTGACGTAATTTGGAAACCAGCTCTAACATGGCCACCCAATCAACTGAACACAGGGGCCTGTAAAGCGCGCTAACATTGACTGCACAGAATCAGTCGGCGTGTTTAAACGGAAATCACCACATGATCAATCCGAGGTCTTTCGGTTAAACAATTAAAATTCTCGAAATAAATGAAATATGATTGAAACATTGCCATTTATTTTCATGATTACTATCCTCCTCATCGTCGCCACCACCACCATCATCATCATCTCGCTCTCTCTTGGGGTTCAGAGGTTCTAATCACAGTATGAAGGTGCGACTGTACGAATGGCATGTTCGAAAGCACTATGGATTCTACATTATACAATAATGGTTTTACAAGCATCAGAAACGCGAGGTGGGTTTTGCTGTCTAATTTTATTATGTCCAGCGAATGATATTCCCTTTATTAAAATAAAGTATACACAGTGATGTCTGTTGTTAAAGGAATTAAACAACATCAATACGTTTATGTTCTCCTTGAAGTGGTATCCAAACTTCATGCGTTTTCAGCAGAATGAGCACCTACAACGTCTAATTGCTTTTAATGTAGCCTACTAAAGTCAATATCAGTCACATCTTTCATTTTACTATTGTTATAATTACAACTGTTATTATATTAAAGGATCATTACTGTAAATGTGAAATGAAATCGTCCATTCATAAAAGTGTATAAATACAAATGATTGGCTAATGATTAATAACTGACACAAATTGGCTGTATATATAAAAACATCACCTCTTAAGTTGCAAGGCAACACAAGTATACATGTTAAACATTATGACAAAATATCAGTTCTAAAAAATTTTTAGCACGTGCATTTTGTTGTCTTGAATATAACGGTGTGCACTGCACCTGGCCCACGGGTATTGATTACTTGTATATTAAATAGACTTGTAATGGTAAAACAGTAATAAGTAACTGTGCTACAGGAATGAAGGCCTTTTTAATTGATTATATAGGTATATATTATTATTATTATTATTATTATTATTATTATTATTATTATTATTATTATTATTATTGGTAGTAGTAGTAGCAGTAGTATAAATCACCATCACCATCATTATATTAAATATTACTGCGCCACTTGAAATAAATGTGTATCATTGACGTCTTGACCAATAATTGCAGAATTATTTTTAACAGAATATATTGCGTGCAACAATGATGATTGTTATTAATACAATTACTGTTGTTTTCGGGGGTCTATTATTATTATTATTATTATTATTATTATTATTATTATTATTATTATCAGTAGTAGTAGTAATTATTATTACTAATACTATTAATACTAAAAATAATAATAACCACATGCAATATTATGTTATTAAATAAATAACACTTAAGTGTATTGATATATATTGACAGAAGTATACAACTTTTGCATGGACAGTGAGTATACCCCCAATCACAAACAATGAATTAATAAAAGTATTGTATCATGATGATGATTATGATGATGATTATTATTATGATGATAATTGTAATAATAATAATAATAATAATAATAATAATAATAATAATAATAATAATAATAATAATACATGGTATTGTTATTATTATTATTATTATTATTATTATTATTATGATTATGATTATGATTATTATTATTATTATCTTACAGTTAAACAATTATCAATTAAAGGTGTTATGATAAAGTTTATATATCATTTATAAAATAAGATATTGTCGAGTGACAAAAAATAAATTTCAAAATGGAAAACTGAAAGAATGCTTTAAGGACATATCGAGGATGAATGTATTGTGTCAATTAAACAAAAACAGAACAAAGACATCAGCGTAATCTGAGCCACATTCCCTGAACATTAAGGTTCAAATTGTCTTAAAATTTCGTTAAACTTTAGTTCAGTTGAGTGGAAAAATAGCTTAAGGCTTCGAACAGAACTAGGGTGTGCTGGCAGTGCGCGAAGGTGGAATGGGCTCGTGGGCCGGACGGGAACCGCGAGACACTCGGCGCATGTACAGTAGGCCTCCTTGTGAACTGAGGGGTGTCTAATGAGAGGCGACAAGCGGCTGATGGGCCGGTGATGGGTAATTGGCACAGAATCGTGGGAAACCGTAAACAAACAGCTGTCATTGGCATTTTGTTGTTTCCCTCGCCCGTTTCCCATGAATAGGCGCCTACATGGGGCAAACTGGCAGCTGGGAGCGGGCGGACAAGAAGCAGAAGGATTAGTATCTTTTTCGGCTTTTAAGCCATTTGCCCGCGAATTACGAATATATATATATATATATATAAAAAAACAGGAATCTCCAAATATTACAAGAGTGAGTTTGCAGCCCACTAATGTAAAAAAAAGGCACACAATTGGACTTCTGTTGGCCCAAATCTTTGGTTTACGCTCAAAAGATAACTTGCCCTGTATTGAAAACATGTTGTTTAAGTGCTGTTTCAGTTTGCAAGGAAATACATGGATGTATTTCATGTGGAATATAGCCCCCATTGTTTGTTTTTGTATTATTATTATTATTATTATTATTATTATTATTATTATTATTATTATTATTATTATTATCATCATCAATATCGTCGTCATCATCACCATCTTCATCATCGTCGTCGTTGTCATTATACTCATCAACTCATTAAGATTGTAGTCAGCTACAGATAAATTTCTGGCCTAAATGGACGGCGAAGACCACTTACTAGGCTTACCTTTGGGCAAAGCTCAACAGATTCTTTAACGTCACCAAGTAGGCTTCATTTACACCAGAGTCAGTTCGCGCGCGCGTGTGTGTGTAAGTGCAAAACCCACTGTGTATCGCTGTCAGGGTGGTAAGGGCAGACCTCAAGGGAACAGAGGACTGAACTTGTTGCATTAACTAAATATAGTATCTCCACTTTAGTGTGTTCTCCGGGTTACATGTTAATGACGGTCAAAGCTAGATCGCGGCTATGCACTGCTTGGATCATTCCATGAGTCATCAATCACATCAGAATTCACGAGGAAAACTTTAGTTCCCAACACATACGGATACAAGGCTGTATTCGTAATAATAATAATAATAATAATAATAATAATAATAATAATAATAATAATAATAGGCGAATAATAATAGATATTATTGTCGTTATTATGATTATAATTGCTTTATTATTAATATTAATATATATTAGTAGTAATAGCAGTAGTGCAGCTACCTCCATTAGCCTACACTCACATTTGAGAGTTACGATTGTTCAAGTCCTTTCAACGGCGTTGCTTTCTTGCTTTCGTGGATTGGCCTACACGTTCTCTGTGGTTGGCAATAGCTCTGTTTAAGCGAAAACATAATTATTAATAATTACTTTAATTAGAATAGACATTGTGCTGTAGTTCAGATATCAGTCCGGTAGTTATTGCACTAGGCTACGTAGGCTATGTCAATTGTAAGAAGTTCTGGCGAACTAGAGCTTCATTGGTGTTACAGCTGCTACAAATGCATTATTACCGTTCCTATTCTATTTCATTGTCATCTTTCAGGTGAATTGATAGTTTAATTTGTTTTGCTTTTTTCATTTAACAATATTAAATTCGTTTCTTCAGTATTGTGCGAAAAGACTTTCTTCGGAAGATTTTAGAAGAAATCACGAAGCAGGTCAGGTATTGCCTATCGCATGTTCTAAAATGAATAAATGCTTGCGTTCTTACTTAAGTCCCTGTACATAAGGGGAAAGGAAAGCTGGCTTGCCAGAGCTGATGTCCTGGGGGCAGGCGTTTCCCACCTTTGCCATAGGTCAAGGTTTTATGAGCGCTGGGGTCAAGTGATCGGATCGTCCTGGACAAACTGCGTTTTTCCGAGTTTTTGAACTGCGCTGCAGGCGGTTACGCACTCGTGCTTTGTTGTCGGTTCCACGCCTCCACAACTGCGGGGAATGTCAAGTAATACAAGAGGCACTAATTTGGAGGGCTACAGTCTACCTATAGCCTATAGCCTGCGTAATTAAGTCCCACGGCAAGGACGGTGGCGTCGAAGAACAGAGTAAAATGAAGATTCATGTTTTTTTTTTCTTTTTTTAAATAAAGAAAATTTAAACCTGTTGGTCTCGCGTTTGCCCCTCGTGCCGGATGCTCGTCAAACTCTCTCTCTTAAGTAGAAACAGGCTCAGCTGACTAAGCTGCTATAGCATACGCCTATGGGACAATGATGCATTGCAAAACTTGTTCAAATGCAGGCTATGCTCATACAAATTGGCCATGGAATTCCATGTAATCAGTAATTGTATTGGTATATCGAGGCCAACTGTTTAGGTTCCAACATTTCCCATTTCTGGCGACAACACAAATCAGTATATTCAAGCTATACTATTTGATAAAGAATATTATCATTTGTTTTCCACAATTGTGGGTTCTGAATGATAAACATATGACAGCAAATCTCAGCCTGGGAAATATCTATAACTGACAGAGGGGGGAAAACGATTACAGTCATTGCTTTTTTCAGTTCTACTTATAATATTCTCAACTCTATACATTCACAACTTCACAACTTTATATTATAAACATTACAACATAAACTTTAATGGGCGTCATGTGTGATTAAACATTTGATAAGGCAACAGGAAGATTGACCTATCATTTAGTATTTAAAATATGCCTTGCCAAAGTCTACACACTCAAAGCGATGTACACAGCGCCTCGTCGAATAGAATCTGTGGTAGAAGTTTATTCCCCGAAAACACACCGAGGTGATCTCATATAAACGGTTCGAATGTTTCACGAGACAATAAAGTTTTCATTGCTTTTACACAATGGTCCCTGGAGGCCAGTGATTTCCCACAGTGAGTTCCTCTGCGCGTGCTGTAACCGCCGGATTCAATCAGGCAGTTTACAAACCACACTTTACACCGTTCTTTTCAGTTTCGAACATTCAGATTTTATGCAGTATAGTGTGTCATAAGAGTAGTTTCGCTCTGCACTATAAGATGGCTTATTCAATGCCATGACACTCGTTTATACTGTTTACGAAACTCAGTTAGGTTTTCGATGCGGAGGCCCGTTAGTGGCAGAATTATATGAGGAAAACTATTCTGAGGCCACGCCTTAAGCAGCGTTCGTGTGCTTAGCCTAATTATTAATTTTCACTTTTTTGTTGGACTTCCTGCTTTCTCGTGGAGTGCTCCCAGGGACCGGCAGCGGCTCCTTCAGCAAGTTGGGCGCGTCATTAGATCGGTTGAATTGACCTCATCCCCACCTGCTTCCACAAAGCCGCTGACCCGCTGCGAGACAACCCCCCAACTTAACCTCACGCCCCAGGCGGTGACATTGAGAGTTCTGTCTCCCACACTTTCACCGCCGCCTTCAAATCACACATACCTTTTTCTATTTTTTTACACATATATTAACTCCTAAATGGACACCGTCTGAGTCCACTGCACCGGGGCTCATTGAAGCCACTGGTTCCCTTTACACACATCATTAAAGTTACACAATTGTTATTGAAATGTTTCTATTAAGTTTTAAAATAGCATTAAACAAAAAACATGCTGTTGCTCATGTTGATGAAACATGAACACTTACAAGACTTGAGTCTTAAAAGGTACACAGTAAAATGTCCCGTTTCAATTCAACTCCAGCAGTCTCTATGAGTCCACTTTGGCTGGAGTGGGCTCATATAAACTCTGCAAGAGTTGATTTAACGCAGAACATTTAACTGTGTAGCGAGAGGCTTGTTCCAAAGGGTCATTAGCTTTTCCATGTCAACCACGGTCAGACCTGTGCATTGAGCAGCAGGGACACCATCCTGTGTTCTTCTTGTACAAATGAATCTTGAGGTGGAACTACCTGGGCTTTTTAGAATTCTAAGTATTCTGTCTGTCTCATTCCGTCCAAAAATTGGTAGCAACTGTTTAAGAAAATATCTTGGATTGTGTTTGAAACAGGTGAACCCATTTTATCCAACACGTCAGAAGAGAATGGACCTCATTCACGAAGCATGCTTACGATCATATTTGATCGTAAACTGTGTCTAAGAACGTTTCCGACTGTTTCCTTATGCTAATCACATGAAGTGTTCATCATATCATACACCTGAGATTTGCTCAAAAACAAAGGTCTGCACATGCGTCATGAATCCCATATTGGTTTTTCTCAGGAACCTTTTTACGAACAAAAGTAAGAATAGTTTAAGAAAAGTTTTGTGAACGCGGCCCGTTAAGTATAATGGGTTTGAAAGTAAACAGACGCATATACTGACACATGTGCAGATACAGTGCACATTACACAGAGCTGAATACAAGAGCAGCCCTGCCTGCAGTCCAGTTCTGAATTGTCTGAAAATGTGAGTGATGGAATTCAGAGCAGGGAGCGGCTGGAACCCGGAGAGCTGACCTCATGCTCAGGTTCCGCGCTGTGCTGTTCGTCTGTGGAGCCGGAGGTCGACGGCGCTGAGGTCAGCGGAAACGCCCCAGCTTTCCTGGTTTCCCACCCAGGCCATTTCCCCCCACACAGAGAGACTGAGACCTGCGATGGAGACAGCGCTGCGGACCCACGGGTCACAGAGAGCGGCGATGTCTTCTCCTGACTCTCGGTGCCCTCCTTGTCCTTTCTCTGAACACCGGCACACACTGAAACCACTTTGCATGCTTCTTTTTTTGCAGGCTTCTTTTTTTAACCGCACCTTTTCTGCAGTACGGCCCTGCAAATAAATGCAGCAGTCTGCAGGTTTAAATGCTGGTATTTCAACATGCTGTTTAATTTGTGAGAGAAATAATGGCGCACAATCTTTTTTGCACAAACTTTTTTTGCAGCAGTGTGGCTCTATTTGCTTTGCTGACTGCCCAAGTTAATGAAAATGGGATGTTTGGCTTGTGAACGCTGAAATTATTAAGTCCACTCAATGTGAAAGAGGTCCATGTTGCTCAGTTCCAATTTGTAGCGGAGGGACGCGGTTGGCTTTGCTTTGCCAGAGCACGCCGATCGCAAGCCAGCCAAATTACCCATGAGCCACCACTTCTCTTCAGCGAGAAGGCGATTGGTCGCCTGGGTTGTCCAAACTCTGCATCTGCATTAATATGTGAGGGAAATAGTCGCTGGCTCGTGGGAGAGTTTCGGAGGAATACACACCCTTGCACATGGGAGCAGCACTGATACCTGCATGGGTGTGTGTTTCAGACCAATGTCTCTGAAGCGAGTCCACTTCAGGCTGTAATAAAAAAAAACAAGGCTGCTTTTTGTGTATTGTGAGCTTTTGCACGTATAATCCTCAAAGGCTCCTGGCGGCTGAGGGAATCATACAGTTGAATGTGAAAGTACTGGGACAGTGACACAGTTTTGCTGTTTTGGATGTAAATACCCTCAACTTAAAGCAGACTTAAATCTGCACTTTAAACTCGTAATCGTTGATTCAAATGCTTCACGAAATGATTCATTTATTTCAAATCCAATCTGCTGGAGTACAGAGCAAACACAAGCAAAACTTGTGCCTCTGTCCCAGCACATGGCACTGTATGAGGCAGGAAGCTAAGCCATGTGGCAAAGGGCTGGTTTGTGGAGGCTGCACCTCACTCAGTCACGGTTTACCTGAAATACAATGCCTAAGATGCCCAGTCTCCCCGCCACTCTGGCTCTAGCCAACATGATGCCACCTTACTGGCAGAAAACAAAGTGGTGATCTACCAATCACAGAGTATGTTACCACCAACTGAACAACACTTGTGATGATTTGTCGATGCTTTTTGGCCGCATTTCTCCAATCTTATTCTTCTTGTTGAATTAGCCGCCATTTGCATTGCTAATCCTCAGCTCTGTGCCCAAGCAGTAACTCGGATGTGGGCACAATTTCAGATTCTTGGTTATCTTGGATAAAATTCAAGGGTGCAAATGGGTTGAAGATTGTGTGACTGTGGGTGTTGTTAGTCACAAAAAGCTAAGGTCCCGATTAGTGTGCTAAGGCTATTGTAGATTGATCCAGTTCCCTTGCCATTGATGCTGGTTCCGGAACATGTTCAATACTTTAAGATTAATCATTGTGGAATGGATTTGAATTAAGAGAGCATAAACAATTGTGCTCTGATGAAACACACAGCAGTCACAAGGCATTGAAATTTGCCCCATACCTCGGTTTACTTTACCTCCACAATAAATATTCAGTTGGCTTGATTTTACTGTGCCTGTTAATTAGATTAGATTTACATATGAGCATGATAACATTTGCTATGCAGGATTAAATTGTGGTTTGGGTATCTGAGATAGCCCTCAAGAGAGAGAAACTAAAAACACAGATCTGTAAAAACCAAAAAAGGAGAGAAAAAAAACAAGTCGAGTCCTTTTTTTCCCTGACTTTGACTCAACGCCGCCACCTACTGGCGTGTACATTTAAGTGCACACAAGTGCTCATAATTTGTATTGTGAGGCTGTGGGCCGCTGGTTCTCTCTCCCACGGAAACGGTAACGTCGCAAAAGCCGCGCGCAGTGCATATGTCGGGCTTTGTTTTTTTTTTTTTTTTTTTTTTTTTAATTCCCTGCGCGCCTGGCCCATATTTCCTCGCGATCGCCGACAATCAATCCGCCCTGTCCAGATGCCACATCACCGCCGTGTATCCTTGCGCCACATCCGGGGAGGCAGTAAAAAAATGAAGAAGTAGTCTCCCCCCCTCCTTTTTTCCCACCCCATTCTTTCCATCCACCTCCCCTTTTCTTCTGCCCGCTGCCCCTTAATTAACATGCAGCGCCGAAGCTGCCTCTGTCTCTGGGTCCTCTCTCATTTTCCCTTAAGACAAAGGGGGATTGTGCGAGGTCCTCTTGTTTTAATCATCGCCATCCCAGGAAAAGGGATCACACTATGTGTGTTTGTGTGTGTGTGTGTGCGTGGATGTATGTCAGTGCATGTGTGTGTGTGTGTGTGTGTGTGTATGTAAGTGTATGTACTTCTGTCCAAGTGTGTGTTTGCTCGTGTGTGTGCGTGTGCATGTATGTCTGCGCATATGTGTGTGTGTGTGCGTGTGTGTAAGTGCGTGTGTGTGCATTTGAGGAGGGAAAGGGGGTGGCCGCAGGGTGGGGTTGGGTTGGTTATGCAAAAAAAAAAAGTGGAAAAAAAAGAAAAAAGTGGTGGTGGTGTTTGTTTCATTCATGCAAACCGGCATCCAGGATGCTGAGAACACAGAGGCTGTTTGTTATTTAGCGAAGGGTGAGAATTGGGGGGGTGGGGTGGGGGGCGTTGTGGGGAGAGGACACCGACGGAATTCCCATCAGCCTCGGCACCGGCTGCACCCTGAATTTTGCTCGTTTTTTTGTTGTTGTTTTTTGTTCCCTAACCCCCCTACCCTTCCCAACACCCCTCCCCTCCCCACTTCGCCTTTTCATGTTGCCATTTTCCCTTCTCCTTCGCTCCCCCAACCCTGTTGTTCGTTTAGCTACGATTTGTTGCTCGTTAATTAAGACCCCCCCCCCCCTTCCTCTTCACACCCCCTTTGCTCAGTTGGTCGGTATCCTTTCTTTTGCCATTTCACTTTCCCCCCAAAACGGGTGAACTAATATGCAGGACAATCAGGACAGTTCATTGTATTCTTTTGGGGATGGGGGGGAGGGTGTACTCAAAATTGTGCTCCATTAACATTTTTTCTTATGCAGCATTATAACACTTTCAGCCTTAATATATATTTTTTTTTTTTTTTTTTTTTTTTTTTTTTTACTCCAACACAGGTCTTTTTTTGTTTGTCCAACCAGTATTTATTTGGTCTTATGTTCCTACATTGGTGCTGATTTGACTGTAGATTTACTTGCAATTAGCTTCACTGGGCTTTTCTTGCCACAATTAATGTATCGTCTGTAAGTGGCTTTTGCTAAAAAATGATCTGATAAATAAGGGCTTTAGTCAGAAATTCATCGATCTCGTTGTCATCTCATCAATAGGGACCATTCATGTGTGAACTCTCAGATGCACAGACATGGGACAGTCCTGCAGTTTGAGTGATGCACAGCCCTGCAGTTTGAGTGATGCTCAGCCCTGCAGTTTGAGTGATGCACAGTCCTGCAGTTTGAGTGATGCACAGCCCTGCAGTTTGAGTGATGCTCAGCCCTGCATTTTGAGTGATGCACAGTCCGGCAGTTTGAGTGATTCACAGCCGTGCAGTTTGAGTGATGCACAGCCGTGCAGTTTGAATTTGAGTGATGCACAGTCCTGCAGTTTAAATGATGCACAGTCCTGCAGTTTGAGTGATGCACAGTCCAGCGGTTTGAGTGATTCACAGCCTTGCAGTTTGAATTTGAGTGATGCACAGTCCTGCAGTTTGAGTGATGCACAGCCCTACATTTTTAGTGACGCACAGCCCTGCAGTTTGAATTTGAGTGACGCACAGTCTTGCAGTTTGAATTTGAGTGATGCACACTCCTGCAATTGGAGTGATGCACAGCCCTTCAGTTTGAGTGATGCACAGGCCGACAGTTTGAGTGATGCACAGCCCTGCAGTTTGAGTGATGCACAGTCTGGCAGTTTGAGTGATTCACAGCTGTGCAGTTTGAATTTGAGTGATGCACAGTCCTGCAGTTTGAGTGATTCACAGCTGTGCAGTTTGAATTTGAGTGATGCACAGTCTTGCAGTTTGAGTGATTCACAGCTGTGCAGTTTGAATTTGAGTGATGCACAGTCCTACAGTTTGAGTGATGCACAGCCCTGCAGTTTGAGTGATGCACAGCCTGGCAGTTTGAGTGATGCACAGTCCTGCAGTTTGAATTTGAGTGATGCACAGTCCTACAGTTTGAGTGATGCACAGCCCTGCAGTTTGAATTTGAGTGATGCACAGCCCTGCAGTTTGAATTTGAGTGATGCACAGTGCTGCAGTATGAGTGATGCACAGTCCTGCAGTTTGAGTGATGCACAGCCCTGCAGCTTCAGTGATGCACAGTCCGGCAGTTTGAGTGATGCACAGCCCTGCAGTTTGAGTGATGCACAGCCCTGCAGTTTGAGTGATTCACAGCCCTACAGTCTGAGTGATATACAGCCCCATAGTTTGAGTGAGCTACAGTCCAGAGCAGACTTAGTGACCACACCTGCCTGTATCGACACCTTCAGCAAAGTTTCAAATTTACTATCTTCATGCTGCATGTCTTTGCCATTTCATATCTCTGCCCATCCTCTCTCCTCCTTCTTCTTCTTCTCCCTCCCTCTCTTCTGGTTTTTGGATGGTCAGAGGGCGAGGGTTAGGGGTGCGAGGTGGGGGGGGTTATCCTCCCCCATTTTTCACAAGGACCTGATCGGCAGGGCTGGAGCCTCCCATTGAGAATGCATGTCTCAATTAGCATAGCCACCTTCCACTGACCCGGCAGCCAGAGGGCCTACACGCTCTGGAGAGAGAGAGAGAAAGAGACACTCAATAAAAAACCCATGAATGCTGACCTCACTTGACCTATCCAACCCCTGGGGTCACGCCCCCTGGAGACGAGCGCAAACACCAGTTAGAGGCCACAGCAGTCCAGAGGAAAAGGCAGTGACCCCCCTCTCTATGTTTCTGTCCCGTTCCTCTCTTCCTTTCTCATGGGGGGGGGGGGGGGGCACGAGGGTCATGCTCTCCTGCTGTTCGGCACAGATGCTGATGGTGCAATGTAATAATAATAATAATAATAATAATAATAATAATAATAATAATAATAATAATACACAGTAAAATGTTCAGTGTTAAATCAGCTCTTACAGAGTACATATGGAGTACAATTACATATACAGTTGCATATAAATATAGAATTAATACTTTCATTTTACTGTACACTAATAATAGTAATAATAATAATAATAATAATAATAATAATAATAATAATAATAATAATACTTTTCCAGATATTTTTACATGCAAAACTCATATGATTCTGGATAGATAACCATAAAAATACAAATAATAATAAGAAATAATAGAACAAAAGGGAAAAAAATTATCAGAAATGTTTACTTTTTGTACAAAGCAAAGAATGTTTTTAGGGAAATTTAGAATCATTATGAAGCGATGTTCATGACCATAAAGTGTATGCAAGCCAAGGCAGACAATACATGCAAATACATAATGAAGGACATTAATAGAGTAAAAAAGAACAACCAGAAGTAAAAGGCGACACAGTTAAACGCAAGTTGATAAAATAGTGATTAAAATTTGTAAAATTTGGTTGTAAAATAACGGGGAATTTTCATATCAGATGTAAATTAGGAGTTTTCATTTGGCTGATATGGATATAATTTTTTTATGGTGTTGAATCTTTTTTTTCATATTCTTATGACCCATCTCTACCCCTTTCACAATCTACTGGTGGATCCACACTGTCTCTTTTCCCTTAAATCTGATTGGTTTGACCCTGACCGTGATAAGCCAATGAAAGAGCCAGATGCCGGATCCCACTTCCTGCAGATATTCTCTACATCTTTTACTTTACATCCATGGAGCAGAGCTGAAATCAAAATAATGCCATAAATAATAACAACAATTAAATCAATCATCATCATCCTCTTCGTCGCCATCTTCAGCATCCACAATGTCAAACCATTTCGCATACCTCGACCACCACCTATGAGCAACACCCACTCTGGGTGATGCAGAACAGCCATTTTGAATCAGATTGCTCCCACAGCTTAGGTAGGGGGGAGGGAGTCATTCATCCAATTAAAATAGATTATTTACATGCTTGTATCTTCACTGCAAGTCCATCATCCAATCAGAAGAGAATGGAGGGCCTCCGGTTGCCATAGGTAGCCTCCGACTTTTAAGTCACAGTGGTGACTTCAGTGGAACAGGCAAGTGTAAGAACATTATGTCACTATGATGTCATTATGATATTTTTGCATTATGGGGAGTGTGTCTATTTAAAACAGGGTTGGACATTTTGATTTAATGGGGTTAACCTCTGCAAATATTAAATCAAAACAAAAAAAGGCAACAATTTAGGATCGACCTCCCCTCTCAGTCTCTGCAAATCAAAACTCATAGCAGAAGCTCAATCTTTTTGTTGTGATAACGATGATACAATACGAAGTGCGTGAAGGCAATCCTCAAAGATCAGGTGCAACCAGAGTAAGAAAGGGGGCACTGGGGTAGAGAGAGGGGCGACGCTTGTTCGCACGCACCCCGTGGATAAGCAGCGTCCGGGCCGATGAGCGGCCTCACGGCCCGGGTTTTACCCCCCTGTGCGGCTGTGCTTCAGTCACGCAAAGCCTCCTCCGCTCCGGTCCTTTGGTCGTCTCTTCACCATCGAGGCACATGAGAACTGGTGACATCGTCCACTCACCAGTTCCACGGAGGCCGCCATGATTGACTACGGGGGCTGTTTTGGCACCAGTGCATGCACGCCGGGTGTCTGAATGTGAAGAGATGAATGGGAATGAAAATGAATCTTATTATATCTTCCTCTGCGGGGCTCAGGAAAAGAGTTTGGTCCCTGGAGAGTAATTAGTTTGGTGTGAATAAATTTTTGAAATTAAAAGTTGCTACTGTCCAAAATACTATCATTTTGCCAGGGTAAATTCAAAATCTTGAACGAACTTCAGTGGGGAAATTTGCTTTTTGGCTTACTAAACTAACCGCAATACATCCAGTAACCACTGGAGTTTGCGAGCTTCAGGGGGAACGTCAATCCCTGGACCCCACTGCCTCCACGCCCGTCCAAGTCCCGTCCCAGTTCCCATCATCCCCTCCATTTCACCCAGCAGGCACTGGGGCGGCGTGATCCAGCCAGGAGCCCGGCAAGGTCCGGGCAGGCGGGCAGGCGGGCGGGCAGGCGGGCAGGCGGGCAGGCGGGCGGGGGAGGAAGGCCCAGTCTGGGCTTTGTTGGAATAAACCTCTAATCCCATTACAGTCGGCCCGAGACGGAAAAAAAGGAGGTCTCCACCCTGCCGGCGGGCTATTGTCCCCGCCGAAGGCACCCGGGAGCGGACTGCGGCGATCCCTCTCCCAAACCGACAAAGCCCCCTGATCCGGAATGTTCCCGCCTTGGCTATCGCCGACGGGTGCCGTGTTTCTGCTTGCGTCTCGGGAAAGGGAAACTGCCCGGTTGGCTCCGGAGGGTGACGTCCGCGCGTATAACAGGGAGGGAGAGGATAGCGAGAGGAGGATGAGGATGGTGCACTGAGGAAGGCAATAAAAATCAATTAGCAAAGTTGCTAATGTGCTACTTGTTGAGATGAGCTCTACTAACAAATATATATCTATAAAATTATGAAATGTGATATACAGGTTCTGAAACACCATAGGAAAATATTATTTATTTACTGAACAAAAATGTGGGGAGATTACACTAAATATTCTATTGATGGACCCGGCAGCTTTTTTAAGGAGCCGTTAAGATTAAAGTGCATTTGCAAGCTAACGCCGGAGGCTGTAAATTTCTCTTTGTTTTCAGGTTGATGTTGATTAGGCCTACAATACGGCATTTCGATTTAACTAGATGAGGATGCTGCTATGTTTGCACTAGTTTCGGAGACTGCATACATTAGAATAATTAACATAATCTTGATTATTTGTTAATACTTTTTTTTTGCATTTTTAATTGGAGATTTAAGCCTTAAGTGCTCCGGTATTAGTTCCCATTCATCCAGGCGGCTACCCACCTGTCTTGGTTCATGGGAAAGGCCGAACGCGACAGTTCACGCCGCTGCGCCATCACAGAGCGGGAATCCGGATCACTGCGCCATCGCACACAAACACGCAAAAGGGGCTTCAGGCGCGGCCAATAACGCCGTATCAAAACAAGCCCCCCGCTTCCCTTCTGTCGTTTGATCCCGTAAAAATGAAACAGTGTTAATTACGCGGTGGAGAAAAAAAACCATCTGGATTTGGGCATTAACCCTTCCGCACCGATCGCGGCGTCATGAACTATTCATGAGGGGATTAGAACGCTTTCCTCGCTCTCTATCAGTTGGAGTTGGGAGGTTTTTGGCTGTTGCCAGCGGGAGGCTGAGTTGACGCCGATGTCTCAGAGTCGTTGGTGTTTTATCCTCTTTGCGCGGAGAGCAATGATGGAGACTCGCAGTATTTCAGTCAGTGCGTTTTAACAAAGGCTCAGCCTACTTAACGACAGCCATTTTAATACCGTTATTAAAGATGGGGGAACGATATTTCCAGCACGTGGGTTTAAGTAATGCAAATGTTGACCTGCCCCTTCTTCCTCCACGAGACTGCGGGTCAGCTACAGCACCCCAACTGTGACCCCCCCCCCCCCCCCCCCCCCGTCAACCAAAGCAAGTGTGACTCGTACCTTTCAGCAGAAGTACATGCGAGGCCGTGAAGGCCTGTGGCGGTAAATGAAAAAAGCGCGAGAGATTAAACGATTCCAGGCTAACCTGGTTAGAGAAAAAATAAAGAAATCCAGCCGGACATATTACCCGTTTATACGGTCGGGTAGCCTAATAATAACAACAGAAAACGAATCAGGTTGAGTAACTTATTTTGGTATTAACTTAAACTTTAAGTAACTTCTTCGGTTCCACCGGAGACTAAAAATAACAAGGTCGAAATTGAATTATTTTATTATTTTTTAAATTGACTCAATTGCACCCGATAGTAGGGGAGACCGGGGCAGTTGTAACTTCTTGCATTTAATTCAATTGTGTGGTCTTGTCCTTTTCGGTAGAAAAGGCAATATTAATCAGTGCACAAATATATTGTTTCTTGTATCAAAATATGACGGGCGTATTTGAACTAATCTGTGAGTTATGGAGGAAAATGTAAAAAAACAAAAAATGTCACAATTGTCCCAGTCTCTCCTATTCCATGTTTTGGAAAGTGAAAAATTCCTTTGGTTGAATAGAACAATCCTTAGCGCCTGTTTCATGGGCACAGATTCAGCTTAGTCCTGAATTTAACTGAATTTTTCATGGAGAATTTCCATTCAAAATAGAATTTATTTTAGGACTTGGCTTGATTTGTGTCTGCAAAACTGGGCCTTAATGTAACAATTCGTATGTTCACATACTTGGACAATGAAAATGCAAACAACTCACATGGCAAAGCATGCTATAGACCATGTATTAATGCATTAATGAGTATTCTTCCCACAAACTTAGAATTTGAAACATCATAAGCTACACCACCCTTCTTAAAAAAAAAAAGTAGTAGCTTGCTAATGCCATCTAGTGCCCGTAAGCGTCAATAGAAAAATACTAATTCTTTGAACAATTCGTGATTTTTCCACACCATGCAGTTTTTCTTTTTCTACATTTTTTTCTTTTTTTTGTGACGCTCAATCCCAGCCTGGGGCTCAACCCCAACCGTGCAACTGTGGAGAGTGCGGGAAAAGCACCTGCTCTCCTGCAAAGTGCATCCCTATGGCCGCGCTGGTTCTTTTTCCCTGCGCAGTCCAGCGGGTCAGATCGCTGTTCTGTGCGTCATAAGAGTGGGCTTGCATAAGCCTGATCCCTCCCGCCATTTCTTCACCCCAGAGTTTTTTCTCAGCGCTCAGTTGTTTTTTTTTTCACTGGGCAACTTTTTAAATTTATTTTTGCCTCACTTGCTGGTTCCAGAAAATTGATGAATGAAATCCATCTGGAGGAATTTCTTCTAGGACATACACGTTTGTAGGCATAACGAAGACGTATATATTCAAGGTCTGTTTTAATATAAGCTAACACTTGGTGGTACATATGTGTCAATGTCTTAAGACTTTTAAAATCTCAAGGCCCTTGAAAATAGCATCCCTCAGGCTGGACCCCACCCTCAGGACGCCACCCCAATCAAAGATCAAATTTGAGTCAATTTTTCATATGCTCATATGTAAATACATATGTAAGTATGATGCTAATGTTTGAAATAAGAAGAACAATCTGAACACCAGGTCACACGACTTGAGTGACTCCTTACAACAAAAGCAACAAAATAAATCCAGTCACTGGCTGGTTGACTCACAAGCTTCTAAGGGCAACCATTCTTAATGGAATGCTGCCACCCTGTGGTAATACTGTGTATTGCACAATGGACCTCTGAACCCTGTGTGCTGCACAGCCACCTTAGGTGTTCACCGCTGTATTATTGTGTACATTCATTTTTATTATTAAAAAAAAACATATTTCTGAGCTGTAAGGTATATGGCAGTGAAATATGGGGAAAAAAGTAAATAAACGTCATTGTATTTAATCATCAATCATAACAATCTCATGGAATATTCTTTAGGCAGTAAATTTCTGGATTTTTACAGAATTTCTCGCTATAAAGGTGGGTATTTCTGCTTTTGTCCTTGTTTAGCTAATGCTGGGCTGCCTTTACATTACTGAAGGGGGAAACAATACTGTGTATTTGAAATTCAGAAGATCAATGAGGAATTTTTTGACAGTTTGAAAGCTTCGAAATAAGAACGTGTTGACACTTATGACTCATTCGGAAATTGCTGTGGACCCTTGAGTTGGTCGTGGGCATCGACCTCTGGTCTAAATCAAGTTAACCTGTTGCCCACATATGAAAAAAATAGAATTCATCCATTTAGCGTTTTTTCTTTTTATTTTTTATTTTAAATCCAGGGTGACTTATCAAGACAAGTCTGACGAGAGAGTTCACGGGCGCAGGAGCAGCTTCAGAGGAGCGAGGGGCCGCCGCGAGCGCTGACGGACACGGAACAGCGAGCGCCGGCGTTCTGACCCAAGGCGCGCTCGGACTGCGGGGGCCGACGGACCGGAGTCTCGTCTTACCCGCCGTCCGTCGCCCCGGTGACTAAGCGTCGTGCCTACGCCTACTCCGGCGCTAATGCGTCTTAAAGGCTTTCGCATTCGACCGCCCTCCTCAGCTCACTCACAGAGGAGCACTTAGCGAACCCCCGGCCTCTTCCTGATGCCTGTACTTTCAGTTCCGTCCTTTACCAGGTGCTGGTCGTGTGAGTGACGTACTGTGTGTGTGTGTGTGTGTGTGTGTGTGTGTGTGGTCGCGTGTGCTGCATATGTGTATATATGTGTCTGTGTGTATATATATATATAAACTCCACAAAAAAAGTTCGGAAATTTGTGTTTGGTCGATCATATCTCTGCTGTCACTGTATTATTAGCGTTGTATGTTATATCACAGGAAAGCCTGTTCATTTCCCTTAACAATGATGTCCCATTTGTAAGGATCATGCATTTGTGGGATGAGCAGCACAGCTGATTATCTGGGTGGGGTCCCAAGTGAAATGTGGAAAATTTCCCTGTCAATGTCAAACAGTGTATTCTCCTATTGGTATTGACTCTATTGTTTTGAGTTGTTTGGGGGATTGGATGATTGAACTCTATCAGTAACAAGGAACAAACAAGACATATTGGGAATTTTACGCTTTATTCATTGAACAAACAGTCAGGAGCCTCAGTAGTGGGTGGAAGAACCATACGCAGCCACAACAGCCTGGCACCTCCTCCTCATGCTGGTCACCAGCCTGGTCACGCGTTGCTGTGGGATGGCATTCCATTCCTCAACCAGGATTCGTCGCAGGTCAGCCAACGTGGTTGCGTTGGTCACTCTAGCACATACAGCACGCCCAAGCTGATCCCACAAGTGTTCAGTTGGGTTGAGGTCTGGGCTGTTGGCAGGCCATTCCATTCAACCACGTTGGCTGACCTGTGACAAATCCTTTTTGAGGAATGGAATGTGTTTGTGTGTGTGTACGTGTGCATGTATGTGTGTGTGTATGTTTGTGCGTATGTGTGTTTGTGTGCATATCGGTGCGTGTGCATATATATGTGTGTGTGTGTGTACATGTGCGTTGGGGGAGATGGTGGGGGACAGCGATGAGGCAATGGGGGAGGGCGGGGGTGGATTTGTTGGCTGGGTTGCTATGGATACAAAGCGCTGCTAGGCAACAGGCAGGATGCTATGAAACTGAGGAGCAAAGGGTCACTGCAGAGAGAGGGATGTACACCCACATGCCTTTCTGCAGGACCGATACAAGTATCCAGAAAGAGAGAGGGAAAGTGAGAGGAGAGGAAGAGGGGAGAGAGATAGAAAGCCAGAGAGAGAAGGAAAAAAGAGAAAGAGGGAGAGGGATGATGAGATGGGGGAAAACAGGTGCTGGCAGTTAAACAGTCCAAAGAGGGAATTGACTCAAAAAGATCTTTAAGGGAATATGAAAGGTCAAAGAGGCAGATTCCTGACACATTTAAACCTTTAAGGTGTGAGATCACAACATGTGATCAGAATGTTCTTAACCGAACATTCTAATACTGATGGAACAATCACTACTGGTAACTGAAAGCAGTTAAAAAAAACCTACTCTTCAAAGGGATAAAGACTATGCCACCTCAGCTCTGTGCACTCCTCTCTTTTGGTAGTCGTGCCAGAGATGCAGCGCTGCAGTTAGGGCTGTGTCCAAAACAGCTTACTTGCCTCTTATCGAGTATACCACTCTACAACTTATACGCGCAATAGTAGACAAGTAAGCTGTTTCGAGCACGGCCTAGGCATACTGTTCACACCTATCCCACAATACACCTGGCTCAGAAGACAAGCCTCACCTGTGCCTGGCTGGGACACAGTGGGAGAGCCAGTAGAGGTGGAAGGTCCATGGTGGGGATCCCTCATTGTTTGCAGTGACTGCACAGGAACTCGCTTGTGTGTGCATGTGCGTGCATGCATGTGTCTGCATGTGCATGCGTACATATGTGTGTGTGGGCAAATCTATGTAGGTGTCTGCAACAGTGGACCGTAATGGTCTGGGGACTGGGTTTGTAATCCAGAGGTAGCAGGTTTGATTCCCAGGTTAGGGTACAGCTGTTGTACCCTGGAACAAGGCCATACTTGCTTCAGTATATATCCAGCATTATAAAGTGATGTAAAAGTACACGTCTCTCTGGACCAGATTGTCTGCAGAATGTCTAAAATGTCAATGTTCTTTGGGTATGTGCATATAGTGCCATGAAAAGGTATTTGAGCTGACTTCCTCTATCATTGCATATTAGTTTCACTGGATTGTTTCAGATTTTTAGACAAAATGTAATATTATGCAAAGGGAAACTGAGTAGACAGAAAACACACTTCATCAAATACCCATATCACTCATGTGAAAAAGTCATTGCCCCCTTAGTTACTCAACCAATTAGTCAAATTTAATTGATAATTAGATACAGCTGATTACAGCCAGGCTTAATTGCACCCATCCTATTGAATCTAAACCTCACTCATATTGACCACTTACCATCGGAGTGAAAAAGTCACCACAAAGTTTTTACAAGCACACTAAGCAACGATCAAAGGAAATTCTGGAAGAGATTAGAAAAACAAATTGTTGGAAAATATCAGTCTGTAAACAGTTACAAATTCAATTTTAAGGCTATGGGACTCCACCAAACTATAGTGAGGGCCATTATCTCCAAATGGAGAACACTTGGAACAGAAGCCAAAATGTCTCCAAGGGCACAGCAACTCATCCAGGAAGTCACAAAAGATCCCAGAAGAAAATACAAAGAACTGCAGGCATCTCTATCCTCAGTTAAGGTTAGTGTTCACAACAAGAAAGAGACTGAGCAAAAATGGGATTCATGGAAGAGCAGCAAGGGGGAAAACACTGCTAACCAAGAAGAACATCAATGCTCATCTCACATTTGCAAAAAAAAAAAAAAAACCACCTGCATGATTCCCAAGCCTTTTGGGATAATGTTCTATGGACAGAAGAGTCAAAAGTGGAACCTCTTGGATGACATGGGTCCCACTATGTCTGGCATAAAACAAATATAGCAGTTCACAGTTAGAACATCATATCAACAGTCAAACATGGCGGTGGTAGTGCGATGGTGTGGGGATGCTTTGCTGCCTCGGGCCCTGGACGACTTGCCTTTACAGAAGGAACCATGAATTCTGCTCTGTACCAGAACATTCTAAAAGAGAATGTCCACGCACCTGTCTGTGAGCTGAAGCTGAAGCACAATTGTGTTATGCAGCAATACAATGATCCAAAGCACAAAACCAAGTCCACATCTGGATGGTTGAAAATAAACCAAATTTAAGTTTATAGTGACCTAGTCAAAGTACTGAGTTGAACCCAATTGCAATGCTGTGGCAGGACACAAAACAAGCAGTTCATGCTCAAATACCTACCAATTTGTATGAATTAAGGCAATTTTGCAAAGAAGAGAAGGCTAAAATTCTTCCACAATGATTTGAGAGACATATTAAATTATAGGTTTCAGTAATTGCTACTAAATGATGAGTATAAGAGGGCAATTCCTTTTTTACATGGATGATACGGATGTTTGATATTTTTATTTCATTAAATAAATTTAGTGTATACTGAGGTTCCCTTTGTCAAATATTACATTTTGTCGAATGATCAGAAACAATTGCGTTTGACAAATACACAATAATAGGAAATCAGGAAGGGGAAAAACTTTTTCACAGCAGTGTGTGTGTGTGTGTGTGTCTGTCTGTATGCATGTGTGTGTGTGCAGACAGGACTGCTAGCTGAAGAGCAAGAGCTGCAGAGCCTGAGGGCTTAATTGCTGTTGGCAGAGGGCAGGAGGTTACAGCACAACTTAGCAAATCACATCAGGCAAAGTAAGCAGCTTTTCCCTGCAACACACACACACACCCACTCGCACACAAACACACGCATACACACACACACATGCACACACACATACACAACCTCACACACTCACACACACACATGCCCACACATTAACACACACACATACACAAACTCACACACTCACATACACAAACTCACACACACACTCACACATGCACTCACACACACACACACACACACACCTTCACACCCACACACACATACGCACACATACACAAACTCACACATGGGTCAAATACATATTTGGTTTGGATTCAATACTTTTCTATGCTTTACTGATCTTGTCTGGTGTATTGTAACAAAATACTCTAAAAAAGTCCAAACCCCACCTTCTGGTCATATTGGCAGGCTCAATTACGCCAGGCAAGAGCAATAGAGCCCAGAAACGTATTTGACTCCAAAACAAATAAGTATTTGACCCAGGTCTGGTTACATAAAACACTGCAGGGCTGGTTCGGCGAATGTTTGCCCGGTGGACATGTGGAAGTGGGGGAGGGGGGTGGGGGGGGAGTAGGAGGGCGGGGGCAGTGGAGGGGGGCTGGGGGGAAAGGTAGGAACACTGCTGGGACTCTGGGTTTAGCTTGAGCTGAAAATCAGCTTTGAGATTCAGCACGGACTATTGGCGCCATACCATGGCGGCTGTTTCAACACCACTGAAACGGACTGTGACGGAGAGGTGTGGTTCACAGTTTCCCTGCCTGGGCTTGGTTTATAAACCACGGCTCAGCCAGACGCAAGGGTTCAACTTAGCCACTTCAAACCCATGTATTTTGAATGCATATTTCCATTTATGTAGGACACTCAAATCTGGCCCTCCAGGTCAGTGGTACGATGTCACCGATTGGCCAGAGTTTACATGCACCCGGTGCATCACGTTTAAGTCAGTCCCTGATTGGAGGGGAGGAATGAGAGCCAGCAGCACTATTGGTCCCAAGGCCCAGGTTTGAGGATCCCTGCAATGCAGGTTTCTTGTCTTTTTGTTTTTATATCTCAATCGACACCTCCTCCATTTTGAAACCGAAACACATTTATGTGTATTTTAATTCCCAACCTGCCTGTACAGAGGTTCAGTTTCCTGCACAGGTTTACAGACAGAAGGCTAAGGAACTGCTGAGAGATGAATACTGCCGGATGGAGAATGGGTTGATGGATCACAGGTCAGCCAAACCTCGGGTACCCCTTTAAACCTTTATGATTCATGATTCATTTGCATTTCAAACAGGAAATGAAGACGTGACGCTCGCACACATGACCAATGACAAAAAGAATGGGGCTGCCGTTGCCTTGGTAACTGAGCCAAATCGTGGCTGTGGATTCTCCTTTCAGTTCACAAGATCATTCTTCAAGGTCACATGCCATTGGTGACTTCGTCACTTGGTGACATTTGTTGGTACTTCTTTGCAATCACTGAGGGTTCCATGTATTTGGAACAGGGTTTAAGGGCCCAAATTTGGTTGTTAGCCGGCCCTGCCATTTGGGGAAGCTGATTTTGATTGTGGACCCATTCTCAAGCAGCTTTGGGGATGCCTTGTTTGTCAATTCTGTTGGCTTTGGGAGGTCTCCTGGTTTGGGCTGTAGTCCTGCTCTGGGAGTTTGGGGACCCCCGGTTTGGGCTGTAGGGCTCCTCTGGGAGTTTGGGAGCCCCCTGGTTTGGGCTGTAGTCCTGCTCTGACAGTTTGGGAAGCCAACTGGTTTGGGATATTTCTCTGCTCTGAGAGTTTGGGGACCCCTGGTTTGGGCTGTAGTCCTGCTCTGGGAGTTTGGAGACCTCCTGGTTTGGACTATTGCTCTGCTCACCCCTTGGTTTGGGCTGTAGTCCTGCTCTAGGAGTTTGGATACCCCCTGGTTTGGGCTATTGCTCTGCTCACCCCTTGGTTTGGGCTGTAGTCCTGCTCTAGGAGTTTGGATACCCCTGGTTTGGGCTATTGCTCTGCTCACCCCTTGGTTTGGGATGTTAGTCCTGCTCTGGGAGTTTGGGACCCCTGGTTTGGGCTATTTCTCTGCACTGGGAGTTTGGGGACCCATGATTTGGGTTGTAGGCCTGCTCTTGGAGTTTGGGGACCCCCTGGTTTGGGCTGTAGTCCTGCTCTGGGAGTTTGGAGACCCCCTGGTTTGGGCTATTGCTCTGCTCTGGGAGTTTGGGGACCCCTGGTTTGGGCTGTAGTCCTGCTCTGGGAGTTTGGGGACCCCTTGGTTTGGGCTATAATCCTCCTCTGTGTGTCTGGGGACCCCCTGGTTTGAGCTGTAGTCCTGCTCTGGGAGTTTGGGGACCCCCTGGTTCAGGCTGTAGTCCCGCTCTGGGAGTTTGGGGACCCCCTGGTTTAGGCTGTAGTCCTGCTCTGGGAGTTTGGGGACGCCCTGGTTTGAGCTGTAGTCCTGCTCTGGCAATTTGGGGACTCCCGGTTTGGGCTGTAGTTCTCCTCTGGGAGTTTAGGACCTGTTCTGCGCACAAGAGTCACTGTGAACCATAGAACCATGCCTGGGCTCAGTGCTGTTTTGCTGACTGTCTGTTTGTCTGTTTTTTTGTTTGCCTGTCTGTCTGTCTGTTTGTTTGTTTGTCTGGCTTTTGTTTGTTTTTCTGTCTGTTTTCTCTATTATTTGTCATATTTTTTATCTGTTTGTTTTTTTCTCTATTTGTCTTTCTGTCCTTTTGTCTATCTGTTTATTTGTTTGTTCGTGCCTGTTTTCCCATCCCCTGCAGTCCCTGTTCCAACAAGGACAAGCAGCTGACCCGCTGACCCCTTGGGGCCACAGGCGGGAGGGCGGGATGGCAGCAGGGCATCCATCTGTTTGCATTACTTCTCCATCGCAAAAACCCCAGAATGTAAGCTCCTTACCTAATGTGTAGAAACACACTTTAATCCGCCCCTCTCTTTCTCTCTCTCTCTTTCCCTCCCCCCACCTGTCTCTGCCTCTCCTTCTCTCCCTCTCTGTCCTTTGCTCACTTCTGTCACTCTTCTCTCAGTCATGTATTCATATGTGCATATTCATAAAGAATGGGTCCTATTATTGAAGTTCTATTGACTGCAGGGATTGAAAAAAAAAATCTAACAGAAGAATATACATGATTTAAAATAGGACCTCAACAAACAGGCAAATGTGGATCCCCCGTCTCTCCAGTACCAGCGCCTTTGTTGTGTCAGCAGATTGAAGCAGATTGGGCCTTGTCAAAGGCAGATCCGAGGCCTGTTGTGAAGCCTTGATATCCGCTTCAGGGTTTACGGGTTACATATTAGTTGCAACAAAGGCCTTCTCATCAATAGTTTGGTCTCCATGGCAATTATCTGAACAATTAAAACTGGAGACTGCAGCCCCCTAGGAGCTGGAGACTGTAATAAATTTAATGAAAATATCTCATTAACAACAGTCATTAGGCTATGATATCCGTTTATCCGTTAACGTGATATGATGCTTCCTGTCCATTTAAACTGGTCGCTCTCAAGTACACACACTTGTGATGTTGATGATGTAATAGGGAGAATCGGAGGGCAGATCCAGCCGTTACGGCTCTGCTTCTAGATAAATCCCCGTCAGTGTACCCGCGACCTTACGCATAATCCTAATGCAACTGGAACATAAGCACTTGTTTGAAAACAAACGTAGGACACAGTGTTTTTTTTATACCTCCATTGCCGTTCTCTCAGATGTAATTTTGTTCTATTGACTTTATCTTCTATTGAACGCATATTTTCCGAGTTCAAAATATGCGACTCCTCGAGTCCATATTCAGCTTCGGGGCAACCGGCAAACACTGTGTGTGCGCGTGCGACTGTGCTTATAGTCGGCAGTTTAATTTATATCACAACTTTAAAGTTACTTTATAATAAAAATATTTAGTTACACAATTACTCGATTATTCATGGCTGGTTGAGATGGTGAATACAAAATGTACAAGGTGCCTTTTTTTCAGAAGAGCCCAGGTGAATTGTAAGTGACCTTGGTCTGAGAGCTGAAATGAGTATTTGACAGTCGCTTAAGCTAACTGACCTTTAACAGTTTGGACGTGGATTCTACCGATCAATCAATTTATTTATTTATAACAGCTTTCTACTGGCCACAGCATATGACACATCAATGTTACAAAGCGTTCGCAGTTGTTTGATCAGTATCTTCTACCTAATTTTCAGAAAGAAACAGGAGGGAAACGTGCAGGCTACGTCACATAATTGATTTATTCGACAGCAAACAAGCTTGCTTGACATTTTCTGAAAGTGATTGATTCATTTCGCAAAGCCGACGTTTTCATAAATTGAGAAGAGCCAAAATTGCTATTATTAGCTTCAAATCTCACAAGGTTTGGTTTCTCACTATAACGAGCCGGCGTCACGAAAAGGTTACGTATCTTATATACAGTAGACTATCTGTACTGTCCAACAGTTTTACTTCCGTTCTAACTGTAAACACTGTATCCCTCCGCACCTGACAGAAATTAGTCCATCCTTCTATCGCTTTGATCAAATATCGTTTAATTTTCACATGGCCGGTCTTGCGTCGTATTGTACCGAGCTTGACACTTAAAAAAAAATAGCGAGTAATAAAAAACTAAATTTCGTATGGGTGCTTTCTTTACTATGTATAAAAACGAAAGCTCTCCTCTGTGATTTGAAATGCAATGTTTCACTTTCGTGTGCCTGTGAGTAGGATACCCATCACTTTCGTGTCGCTCGGATAAACTTTCACAAAATGTCGACATTCATAACCTTTTAACTTTTAAGTTTGCACTACGGGACAATTTTTTTAAAGCTACCCTCGTATTTAAAGGTCACCCCACTCCCGCCCACCTGCACATCCGCCTTGCCACGAGTGAAGCGAGCCGAAATTAACCGTTCTTACCACACACACGGAACGGTTTGATACCATATGACCACAAAATTAAACTTGGTGTGGACCATTTTTTTTGTGAGAATGTGACGTTATGAAAATAAAACGGTGTGATTTGTCTATAATATATCCAAAAACATGATAGGTATGATTTAAGAATGTTTCCCCATGCGATTTAAGTGCTAAACCAAGCATTGCTTATTTTCATCAACCACAACGGTTTTGTGAAGTTACAGCCTACGCAATGTCATTGGGACATATAACCTAAGCTTAAAGCTCAGTTTTTTTATTTTTTTTATTTATTTATTTATTTTTACATTTTTAAGATCTAAGAAACCTTATTAAAACTTTGATTTTTTTTCATTAACTAATTCATTTCTTAAATGCTTGTGGCACCTGACTGAGAACGATCATAACGGTCACCAAAATAAAACCGATGCTGACTAGGTAGGAGACAACTGATCCTGATTTATTTCCAAATAATCCATACTGTGTTACTCTACCTACGTTCTGCTCTGGATCTGGCGAGCCACTCGGGATAAGGTGATTGAATGAGCTCGTCCACTTCGTATATTTGAGAGGATTCGCGTCACTGGAATGATATCGTTAACTTTGATTTTGCAAGTGTGTCGGGACATTCGCTTAGGAGCAATAATCCCGTCAAAATGAACTCCGAGGTGCCAGTACCAATTGTGACGTCGCTAGCATCGCGCTTTTCGCTCGTAAAAAGTCGTCAGCACTGGTCCTGGAGAGATGCAGGGTCTGCTGGTTTGTGTCGGTCGCTTAGCATTTAATTAACCAAAGAAAGCAGTTGATTACACGGACGAGGCATCCCACAAGTTTTGGACGAACAAGTTCGTTTTAGAACCCCCCCCCCCCCCCCCCCCCCCCCGTAAAATGAAATAATGGTAAAAATGACCACCGTTGCAGTAATACTGAAAGCTGTGGCTGGCCAATGTCATGTCACTTGTTTTGTCTTGACTGTTCACCTGCACAGCTTTCCTGTTGCCATGGCACCGACACTGTGGCTGGGATGTAATCAACATTTTTTCCTTACCTTTGACTAACAATTGGACAAAGGCGATACTGAGTCTGTTTCTTTATCAAACAGTTTGGAGCATGAGTTCAACTTGTGGAAAAAAAGGTGTAAACGCTTCCATCTGTGTGTAATTCAAAGTTAAGGACAAATGTTGATTGAATTCAGACCATGCAGTTAATTGAATACAGGCCATGAACTGCATTGATTTAATACAGACCATGCAGTTACATTACATTACAAGCATTTAGCAGACACTCATATCCAGAGCAACTTATACATCTTTTTACATTGCATTTATACAGCTGGATGTATACGGAAGCAATGCAGGTTAATTACCTTGCTCAAGGGTACAACAGTTCTACCTGTGACCTTTATGTTACAAGACCAGCTCCTTACCCATATACTACACTACCCTAACCCTGCAGTTGATTGAATAAAGGACATGCAGTTGATTAAATACAGGCGATACAGTTGATTGAATACAGTTCATACAGTGAATTAAATACAGGCGATACAGTTAATTGAATGCAGGCCATACAGTTGATTGAATACAGGCCATACAGTTGATTGAATACAGGCAATACAGTTGATTGAATACAGGCCATACAGTTGATTGAATACAGGCCATACCGTTTATTGAATACAGGCAATACAGTTGATTGAATACAGGTTATGCAGTCAATTGAATACAGGCCATGCAGTTGATTGAATACAGGCCAAGCAGTTGATTGAATACAGGTCATACAGTTAATTGAATACAGGCCATACAGTTGATTGAATACAGGCCATGCAGTTAATTGAATACAGGTCATACTGTTAATTGAATACAGGCCATACATTTGATTGAATATCGGCCATAATGCTACTATAGACAGTGTCCCCCAACCATGGAAGGTTGCAGACGATAGCAGTTACTGTTAATAATAAACGAAAACCCAGCAGTCAGATCAGTTTCGAAATAAACCGGGTCAGGATGGGTGAATTGCGTAATCAGCCAGTTTAATTGGCCCATTAAGTGACGAGCGACAACAAAAGCCACAAGGATTGAGCGACTCTCCAAAATAATGATGGGGAACCTGCGTTCCCAGAGGACCGGTCTTATCCAGTCACCACCACACCCTCCCCCATCCCAATCCCCATCCCTGGTTCAATTAACTGATTCCCCCTGCACACCTACGGTAGTTCATTCATAGGCTCAGTGGAAATAAAACGTTTCATATGGGAACACAAGAGTAGTAAATTTAGCTCAAATGTCAGATCAGTCAGATGACTGTGAAATTAAATGACTGACAGACGAAGCTTGTCATTCACTAACACTGAGGATCAGCTAAAAAATGTGAATAAATACATGGTTGGGTGAATTAAATCTTCCAGAACAGAGGTTAACTCCACTGAAAGGGGTATGGCCCTCCAAGGCCCACCCCTCTGTCCTTAGAATCAGGTTTGGGGGATCTATACCGGTGCATTGTGACGGAATGCATCAGAGTGTGTAATTCTCTCGAATAGCAGTGCATGACATTCATACTTACCTGCATTGCCACACGGACGAGAAAATATGTATATCAACAACAGTAATACCCACCCCATTTTTTTGTTTGTTTCCTAGTGTCATCAGTACTGCTTTTAATACTTTCCAAATTGATCTTACATATTTCATATTGTCATTGATTATTTATATTTAAATATATTGCTTACAGATTAGTCTCTAACCAGCACAAGACGTCTCATGTATGGAGTATGTATAGGATGGAATTTGTTTTTGAAGACTGTGGGAGACATTTGTCAGAAACTGTCCATGTTTGGGAAGAGACATTCTTGGTAGATGACAGATTAGGTACTTTTACCACTTTACAGTTACAGCGTTTCGTCTGTTACGTCCTTTGGGTATAATGAAATCCGCGCCCTTCTGGTTACAAAACGGTGGTCAGGAAGATGGAGAGTATGACGACAGACGCAGGCAAGAGACAATAATACTGTACGGCATTTATCGTTGATGGAGACTTTCTCGTCCATGCAAAGACATGCAAAACATAATTGACAAAGCGGAGGGATATGTACACTTCAGGCGAACATGACAATCACTACCACCCTTCCAGACATACACATACGGCAGACCCCGCCTCCTCCTACCCTCTTCGTTTTCACAAAATGTGTTCCCGTTATATGTCCTCCGATTGGCTAAGGAACAACAGCACTGAGTTTCTATTGGCCGATGATACGTCAATCGTGAAGTAGTGCAAATCATGGTAGATTGCGCATCACTTCTACATTGTCTCATTTGACTGAACTAAATAGTTACCTTGTACACCAAGCGGAAAAGAGGGAGAATTGTTTTTTTATATATATAAATATAGACGTCCATGTTTATTATGTCAACATCCTTTTTATTTTTGTATGAATGAAGTACATTGACTCTTGTACCTCACAGATCTGGATATCCTTTTCCAGGGTAAGTACAGTGTTACATTCCCTCTTGCGCTCTGTCAACTGTGCGCTAGTTGTTGTTTTCGTTTTTTTTTTTCTTCTACGAACGACTTCGTTTTGGCAGTACAACGAGTTCAGATCAGCGCGTGATGTGGACAAGGGTAACAATTTGATAGTGCGCAATGGTTCGGGGCCACTGGTGTTTTTGGAGAACACGCGAGTGTCGAGGGTGCATATATCAGAGGACTTGAAGGCAGCTAGGTGGCTAATGGCTGTCGGCTCAGAATGGGATTGTGAAATGGTGATAGATAGCTCGGCAAATAAACATTCGAGCCCCTCCATGTTGATATTTTGCACTATGAAATGTGCATCTGACATTTAGGGATGTGCGCGTCCTGTCGTCGACACGACCATAGTCGTGACGAGAGTTGTCAGAACGGGTAGCCGAAGTGTCACCGTGGATGTCCGTTTTTGATGGAACTAAATATTTTCTTCATATTACTATCCGTACAGTACCCATTTACAAAATTCATACACTTTTTTAAGTTACGATGCTAAGCTAAGTTGGAAATTGCGGTGTAGGCAAGCAATTTTTGTCAGTTTACGAACTTGGCACCTGGCAGATATACATTATTTTCCTTACTTAAAATGACAATGTAAAATTCCCCTTTATTTTTAAAAAGTGGATGTCTGTGATGGATTAAGTCTAATCACTCAAATTCAGATTCCCGATTTATGAGCCTTTAACTTTATTATTTAACCTATTTGATTAGCACCCCCAGGCTTATGGTGATAAAATGCGACCGATACTTTAATATACATAACAAATCACAACTGCACTGGAATCTGGAGTAGAGAATATGTGTTCAGCTGTACATTTTAACTGGTATCAAGAGTCCGAGGAAATGCTATTAACTACGCAAAGTCTCTTCTGCGATAATTTAGCTACATTTCGTCTACGGTACTTGGTCTGTTTGGACTTAATTTTTAGAGAAGTGTTTTAGACTAAAGAAATGCTGTTTATGCTAAACTAGGAAATGGTGTAAAACATATTAAGAGCATTATTACTAATGGGGAAAATGGTGAATGTTAATAGCGATCGTTCATTTTTGTTTGACCGAACACCTGGTGACGTTAAATAGCTTTTGCCCACGTACGTCATCCCGACGTATTTGGGAAAAACAAGACACCACCATGAACAGGTTTGGCTAAAGTGTGCGCTACTGCAGCCGCGCGTGAACTATGCGTGTACCCTGGAAGGCTGAAATTTTGTTCGCTATCGAAGGGGCATCGTTGTGCAAGAGAATGAAACTCCGCAGGGAAAACTGGCGCCCCCCACCCCCATTCCACTGCATAGTTAGAACCTTATGACTACAAGACCAGCCTTGTAAACTGTACAAGTAGGAAATCGGGATTCCCGAAGGCGTATTGCTGGAACACTAATGCGACCACTAGTTTTACAAGGAAGCGTTTCGTTGTTTGTTTGTTTGTTTGTTTGAGAGCGAGTTTTGACTCCGCGGAAAAATATTGTTTATACATTTTTCTGCACGTGGGGAAAAGTGTTGTTGGCGTGCATTGTTCCTGAGTAGAGGTTGGTGCGGTTTTATGGAAGAGAAGGGGGGGGGGGGGGGTGGTTGTGGAATCCCAAACCCTTTAGGATAATGCGGGTTTGACTAAGTGACCCTAAGTTTGATTGCAGTTTTGAGGACTTTTAGTGGTAAACGGGACATGTTAATAACCGAGATTCCTTGGTCACATTTCACACGTTCCACACTAGATGGGGTACCAGGCTGTTATCATGTCTGTTTAACTTCAGTCAGTTCAGTAAATTAATCAAAATTCAATTAATCCGTTGTTTTTTTTGGTGGGGGGGTGATCCTCGCAGTACATTGTGAACATTTGCCTGTTCATGAGTTGACTTTCAAGTTTGTTTTACCGCGTTACTGAGTTGAACTGGAATGGCCGCCAGTCGTGGCAGACCTGGTGATCACTTCGGGCAGCCTTCCTCCTCCTCCCGTGTATTCCCAGTGGACTGACCCCTGCCGTTCCTAGGCTCGCTTCCCTGTGGTACGGCGCTTCGCGGCGTTCCAAGGCCGTGTCATCTGCACAGCGAATTGTGCGCACGCAGGCTGCAGGCGAACGTCCCTCTGTGCGCTAGCCGCGTGCACTTTTTCTGTTTTAAAGACAATAGCCAGTGAATTCCAGCAGGTGTGAGTTTGTTAATAATGAAATTGTGGGAGTTCACACTCCGTGTCCTGCAGGGAATCCGCATGGCAGGTGTGTGAGAGAGAATTTCAGTCGTGGAACATTTGTGTGTGCGTGTCTGTGTGTGTGTGTGTGCGTGCCTGCACATTGTATTTGTGTGTGTGTGTGCGCACCTGTGTGCATGTTTTCCGCGGTAGTTTGATTAGTGATTAGTGTCATGCTTAGTGTGGCTCAGTGCGTTGAGTTAGCTAAATATTCTGGATTAGCATGATGGGGGAGAGAGAGGGAGCTTTGGTGGAAATGGGGAGCTCACACCCTGCACAGAGCCCTGTGCCAGTTCCCCCAGCAGCCAGTGCCCCAGCAGCCAGTGCCCCCAGCAGCCAGTGCCCCAGCGGCCAGGTCCCCCAGCAGCCAGTTCCCCCAGCAGCCAGTTCCCCCAGCAGGCAGTGCCCCCAGCAGCCAGTTCCCCCAGCGGCCAGTTCCCCCAGGAGCCAGTGCACCAGCAGCCAGTTCCCCCAGCAGACAGTGCCCCCAGCAGCCAGTTCCCCCAGGCTGCTGAAGTTTTAGTTTAATGGAGGATCTCTGCAGTGCTGTTGCAGTGAAGCGTAATTGGCCGCTAGTGCGGGAAGGAATAAGTCACAAATCACAGGAGGCCGGAGACATCGCGGCGGAAACGGCGAATGTGACATGGGGGAATAGAAGAGCTGGGGGGGGGGGGGGGGGGTGGTGCAAGACACATTTGTGCTCTTGGTGGAGGCGGGCAAACCTGCCACCTGCCACCTGCAGTGAAGAGCTGTCGGGAGGGGTGAAATCGTTGCGGACAGCTCCTGGCGTGTGGGAGTCTGGTTGGGGGTGTGTGTGGTGTGGGGGATGCTGGGAACGACGGCTCATTTGGCCGCGCTTTCCCATTCTTCCCGCCAGCTGCCATTTATTTTTCCTTCTCCTCGCGCCGATTTTTCCGCCCCTACCCCCCCCCCCCCCCCGCCGCCTCCCCGCCCCCCTCCCCCCCATGTTCTCTACACACATCTGCATGGGGAAGTGTGACTGTGGCCCAGAGGCTTAGACCTGCACTTCACATTCATCCACTTCAGGAAATGGATTGAAATTCAATTAATTAATCAAGCGAGGCTTAATTAAATAATTAGGTATTATGTTCTGCCAAGATTTCTTTTCTATTAATGGATACAATTTAACTTAATTTCCTTTATTGACTGAACTGAACTGTAATTGGCTCAGCCCTGCTCTAGAAGCCCCCAGACCATCAAAAGAAGGTTTGCTGCTCACTCTGCCTATGGCTTGAGACAGGGGTGCACAACAAGGGCCGATCCGTTTCAGGATTTTGTGCCAACTTCAGCTCGTAATTATTTAATTAGCCCAGTCATATCTTGATCTGACATGTGCACAAGCACCAGCTACAGCCGCAGACTGCAAGTGTGTTCTGAAGATTTAACTGTGCTCAAGTACAGGAGTGAATCAGCGTAGATTATAGAGCTGTCAGAGAACTAAAACTGAGGTGGCTGGTTGGAACAAAAACCAGCATGTGGACCGGTCCTCCAGGACCGTAGTTGTGCACCCCTGCTGACACCGTTCAGACAGAAGGCACAAAGAAAACATTAAACCCGGGTTCTGACTCATCGTGGTCATTTAAAAAAGGGTCTAGGGCCTTTCCACTGTCCTGGTTTGGCACCCGCTAAAACTGGCTATTTTTCACCATCCCGCCAAAATCAGATTTTTCTCATGGTACTCCTTTCTTGATTCCCCGCTCGTTATTCTTGTGTACCGTAGGGCGTAGACAAAGTGCAGGCCATGTAACCCTCGGAAGTCCATGTGCTGGCTAGACACAGTGCCATATAACCTGTATGTCAACGATGAGCCATGATTGGCTGAATGGACTCTTCCCATCGTTGTGTACTTATGTTCTGGCTTGATGCTGCGTCGATGTCGATATGATGTTTGCCTGACCGCCCCTCCACCCCCCATCATTGAACACGTTAGCCCGTTAGCACGTTAGCCTTCGCCCTTTGGCCCTGGAAGTTCCTCTTTCTCCTGTAGAAGCGGAAGAAGGCAGCCCTTTTTTCTCGCGGGCCACCCTTATCAGCGTGTGATGTGTGAGGCCGCCAGCTAGCTCACTGATCTGCGCTTTCCCTTTGATGTGCTCATTAGATCTGGCTCTCTTTTCGGGGGGTTGTCTTATAACAGGACACCCACTGGGAATGGACCCCCCTCTCCCACCCCTAACTGGGATGCGCCCCTCCCCCTCTCACTACCGTGCCGTAGCTCTGTTCTTAGATCCCTCTGCTTGCTGAATTTGCTCGCTGAGTCCTTAAGACCGTGTTGTGCAGGTCTGCCGGTGCAGCCGCGCTGATTGGCTGCCCTGAGGCTTGACTGTGCGGCCTGTCAGTCATTGCAGCACACGCTGCCCCTCCCCTTCTCCCAGGTGACCAGGTCCATTAGGCTGGGTGGCTGCCCTGGGGCCCAGTGCCAGTAGGAGGTGCGCCATTTTGCAGGATGGCAGGATGGGAGTGGGTGTGGGGATGGGGTTGGAGCAGAGGATGGAGGATGTGGCCAGAGAGGGAGGCCAGTGATCCACAGATAAGGGCCTAGAGGTCATACCCCACTCCTGTCCCAGCCTAATGCAGTCCTGCAGGGCACCCCAGGTCTCGCTAAAACTGATGGTCACAGTCACGCTATCGCCCCTGAGAAATTTGGGGCTGGGGGCTGAACTGGCATCAAGATGGCGAGATGACTGTATGCGCGTTCACAGGTTGCTGTTCTCAGCCCAGTTTAAAAAGGGGGAGGGCGTGGGTAAGGGGGTAATTATTTAAATGGTTCATCGGTTCATTTCGGATGTTAAAAGATTGGCTGATTAATCGATAAGGTTTCTAGAGTTGAGCTTAGCGTTTGTAGATAAATAATTGGGCTCACTGTGTATGGGGCACTGCTATGCCGTGCCCTTTCTCAGAAGCAAACTCCCTGTAATAATAGGCCTTTGCCTTACGTAATGTTTGACTTTACTAGTCTTTGCTGCTATATTCTTACAGTTTTCTTAACTATAAACTATAAATTGTCAGAAAATTTTACAAGGTTTCTTTGTTAATGCTTTTTTTATGTGAATTCATAATGATGCCAGAATCCCAAAATGAATATTTTTCTCCTTTAAGAGAATTTGATTTGGTCATTAAAATAAATCTGTTTTTCTTGCGCGCATGTCCTTAAAAAAAAGATTCAAAGCCCGTATGCATGTGTAGCCTTCAGAAGTCTCTTAAGGTTCATAAACTATGGACGCTAATGCTAACGCATTCAGCCAAAAGTGTTTGTTTTTAGGAAGGGCCTGGTATGATTGTGCCAGGATGTATATGACTTATCTGTCTCACTGTTTTTTCCTTTATCTTAAATCTTGAGATGTGTTGGAGGCTTTCTGCTCTAGGGCAAGTCTCTTCCATTAAAACGTACTGAGGGTCGGATTTGTGTGTTTTGTCATTACATTACTGACATTTAGAAGATGACATTACCCAGAATGACTTACAGAGAGCAATTCAGGTGAGATACTTTGCTCAAGGGTACAACAGAAGTGTGCTATTTGTGAATTGAACCTGTGGCCTTAGGCAAATTCCCTGATCATTGTGCCATAGTGCCGACTAACGCGGAGACCTCTCAGCCTAAAATACCCACAATGCTCTCTCCGCAACGCTCTGTGCCCTATTGTGTGTACACCAAGAGGAAGATGCCGGACATTTCCATTTTCACCCATGAGCTGGAGAATTAGCAAAACAAATGAGATAACCTGTGGCATGGATCCATCACTGATGCAGAAAGAGGGACAGTTGCCGATTTGCCTACATCTGGGTTGTCATCCCAAGTGTTTATATTCTTTCTATACTTTGATTCAGATTCTCCTGCAACATTCGACAGTATTCCAATGACCTTGCGCAACCCTGAACACCCCACTTTCATAGGAATGTGTGTAATTGTTGAGCTGGCCATCTCGAAGACGGCCCCTGGAGTGGGGAAACAGTTGCGTGTTCACTTGGCTAACCGTTGACATCCCGGAGTGGTGTCGGGTCAGTCCAGGTCAGCTGGCCGTGGTTCACTGTGGGAGCTCTCCGTGGAGAAGAACCTTCATCTCCAGCTCTGTCTGTAGACCTTGGCGCGGAGAGTCACGCTCACACACCTATTCCCCCCCAGCAGGAGGGCTGGAGGCTCGCCCTGGCCGCGGATTAATTCATTAAAAGCGCCACCGCGCCGAACGCCACCGGACTGTTCTGGGCTTTACTCAGTGCACTTATCCTGCTAACTCGTGAATCGTGCTTTGTGATACAGGCCCCTGACCAGGCTGAGGATCTGGAGAAGACACCATTTCGTTTGGTGTCAGAATTAGGGCCTCGTGTTTCCTCTTTCCACTTCCTCTAAATAGTGGCAAAACTTCCTCTTGGATGACTTTTCCACTGTGAAGCTCCCTTTTGAGAGTTTATCTGTCTTGACATTTGTTGAGCAAACAGAATTCATCCCCTCCTCAGTGTTTACCGTTTGCTGGTTCACATCCATACTCCTGAACTGTGGTTGCAAGTTCTGTTAGCTGGTGAACCTTACCTCTGATAGTTTATAGATTACCTATGTGTGCTAGCATTGACTGTACCTTCTTATTGCATTTGCATAAATTGTTGCATGACATTTGAGATGGCTCATGTCATTGACTTGCTTGGTTACTTTCAGGCTAGGCCTCGCTTGCAAATCAAGTCATTGAGAATTTTAAATTAGGGTGTGAATATACAGTAGTCTTGGAAAATGTGTATGGCTCTCAGTTGAAAATGGGGGGTTTTTGTCAACGGACGTCATGATTAAGCAAGAGATAGGCCTAATTGTTGGGATATGAAAAATTTATGTACTGAACTGAATCTTATGTGGTATAGGAGTTGGTTTCCTAACCCTGTTTCTGGAAATCTACCATCCTGTTGGTTTCCACTCCAACCCTAAGAAAGCGCACCTCACTCAACAGCTAGAGATCTTCTCGAGCTGCTAATTAGTAGAATCAGGTGTGCCAGATTAGGGTTGAAATGTGAACCTACAGGATGGGAGATCTTCAGGAACAGGGTTGGGAACCTCTATGGTATGGCATGGTATGGTATGGTTTTGCATTTCATTTATTTAGCAGACACTTTTATTCAGAGTGACGTACAAAAGTGCATATCAAGGTCACTGGAACAACTACAAAACACAGGTTTGATACGTTATGGTATGGTTTGGTATGGTATGATACAGTATGGTGTGGTGTGATGGTATCGTGTGGTGTGGTATGGTATGGTACGGTATGGTACGGTATGATACGGTGTGGTGTGGTATGATACAGTACGGTATGATACGGTATGGTGTGGTATGGTGTGGTATGATATAGTATGATCTAATAAAAAACACGTTTTCAACGTACAAAAATGCCAAGTTACTCAAAAGTATTGATATCAAAATGACGCCAAGTTACGGTACTACACACAATATAGGCTATCTTGCCTCACCGAAATTGCAGAAGATGTATTTCAAAGCAATGCTACCCAATATTTCCTCAATTCTTTCAAGTCACTTGGCCCTGTGTGTATAAGCATGCACTACATGGACAGGCCAAACATATGTGTGGATGGCTCTCTCACAGTCAAGATTGTTTGAATAGGCGTGTATATGTCCAATTTGTATTGGTATGTATGTATTTCGCTGCCCAGCCTTTCTGTTGCGTGAATGATAGTATGTTTCTTGGTATAAGTGTGTGTTCGTAAATGAGAATGTAACATGCTGCGAGGGAAATGTCCCCATGGGGATAAAGAAGTTCTCTATGTATGTATGTACAATATGTATTTTACATGCAGTATTTATTGTACGTAGCAAATATACAATAACTTCTTCCTTCATTTTGGCTCAAGATTTAATGCAAGTGTTTTTTTTCTTCACAAACACTGTCACAGTTTGTGAACACAGTTCAGTGAGTACCGAAACTAAATCAACAGACTGCTGGTGAAGGAAATTGCTGATGCTTGCATTTATGAAAATGAAATGAATCCAGGATTAAGTTCAAAAGCTTCACCTTAATACCAAGCTATTTAATATGGACCCTTTATAAGTGTATGTTTTCTGGAATGTTTTTTCAAAATTCTAATTTACTGTTCTAGAATTCTATTTCTTTCAATTACCACTGGTGACATCAGCATTATAATGTTCAGTTAAGAACATTATAATCACATTCACTGCATTGTTCAGAGCCCTGACCTAAACCCCATCCAACACCTTTGGGATCAGTTGGAAAGCCAACTGTGAGTTGGGCCTAATTGCCCAAGCAGTGCCTGACCTCACTAATGCTCTTCTGGATGAATGGAAGCAAATCCCTGCAGCAAGCCTTCCCAGAAGAGTGGAGGTGGTTAAAGCAGCAGAGGGTGGACCAACTCCATATTAATGCCCATAACGTTGGATGTCAGGTGTCCACATACTTTTGGCCATGTGGTGTACCGTATCTTTCTCTCGGAGGTACGTCAACAACAGCAATGGCTGCATCAGTGTAAGATATATGAACCCTCCCCCTTTTCCAAAGCGCCCCCATGAGATTTCATTGCTAACGATAACATGTAAATGCTTGCGGTGAGTAAGCGCGGCGCTGTATGTGTACGTTTTGGGCTCTAATTTTAGCGTGCAGGCTGTAAATGTAGCCCATGTGTAGCTGGTGGAGGCGCTGTCTTTGTTTTAGTTTTTCTCTTTCGGGACGTCGTTACGGTTTTCTACCACAGGGAAAAATCAGTGCCACAGCCCGAGGGAGTTAATGAATAGGGGGAAAAAAACGAAAAGAAAGGTGGTTCGCCTCAGCACAGGTTGCCAGATTGGTGCCTTAGATTAGAGCACTGACAGGTTGCCTCTTCCGCGCAGGTTTCCTCGCGTGAGGGGAATTCCGCAGGCCATTGCGCAGCCTCAGATTTAAGAGGTCAGTCAGGACGAGGCCTGCTTCACCGTTCAGAGGCGAGCAGCGAATGGAAGGGAGCAGAAGAGAGTCTCAGCCCCTAGAAACTAATTCCAGGGGGCTCAGTATCACAGGAAGCAGTAGGTGTACAATGAATCGAAGCAAAAGGATTAAAGTAACAGTGTATAAGAACAAGCGGCTTTGGGAGACTGTGCCCCCCCCCCCCCCCACTGGTGGAGCTGCTGAGAGCTGGGGGGGGGGGGGGGGGGGTTGAGTCACAGACGAGGGGGGGAGTCACAGGTGCGGGGAGCAGGTGGTAATTTTTCACCTGTCCGCAAATCACCCTGTGTTCTAATAGCAGGGGAATGAATCGATATCAGAATCAGCAGACAAAAAAACACAGCAAGCGATGTGCCTTTCTAAAAATACAGGGAATCGGAAGGCTAAATACACCGGGTCTGTGTTTGATAAAAGCTGGGGGAGGGAGGGGGTCCTTCAAAATATCCAAATTTGGAACGGAAGTCGCTAATGCTGTGCCGTGCTGCGGGGGCGAGGAGGTGGCAAGACAAGGGACCGGATGAGAAACAAATAGAGGAAAACGGCAAAATCGGGCACGCCGGATGTTCATTTGGCCAGACTGGCGTTAACGGGGGAGCGTGTTGCGGGGGAGCGCGTTCTCTCCGCACTGTGTGTGGGACTGGTCTTCGCTCATCGCCCGTTTCGCCTTAATGACTGCCTGTCATGGGGCCCCAGTCACATGCACCATTCCAGGCTAGGTTAGGGCTAGCTTATGACCTGCTGTGTATACAGGGTTATGGTGGGGCTAGCTTATGACCTGCTGTGTATACAGGGTTAGGTTCAGGGTTAGCTTATGACCTGCTGTGTATACAGGGTTATGGTGGGGCTAGCTTATGACCTGCTGTGTATACAGGGTTAGGGTTAGGGTTAGCTTATGACCTGCTGTGTATACAGGGTTATGGTGGGGCTAGCTTATGACCTGCTGTGTATACAGGGTTAGGTTCAGGGTTAGCTTATGACCTGCTGTGTATACAGGGTTATGGTGGGGCTAGCTTATGACCTGCTGTGTATACAGGGTTATGGTGGGGCTAGCTTATGACCTGCTGTGTATACAGGGTTAGGGTGGGGTTAGCTTATGACCTGCTGTGTATACAGGGTTATGGTGGGGCTAGCTTATGACCTGCTGTGTATACAGGGTTATGGTGGGGCTAGCTTATGACCTGCTGTGTATACAGGGTTAGGGTGGGGTTAGCTTATGACCTGCTGTGTATACAGGGTTATGTTCAGGGCTAGCTTATGACCTGCTGTGTATACAGGGTTATGTTCAGGGCTAGCTTATGACCTGCTGTGTATACAGGGTTATGTTCAGGGCTAGCTTATGACCTGCTGTGTATACAGGGTTAGGGTTAGGGTTAGCTTATGACCTGCTGTGTATACAGGGTTATGGTGGGGCTAGCTTATGACCTGCTGTGTATACAGGGTTAGGTTCAGGGTTAGCTTATGACCTGCTGTGTATACAGGGTTATGGTGGGGCTAGCTTATGACCTGCTGTGTATACAGGGTTATGGTGGGGCTAGCTTATGACCTGCTGTGTATACAGGGTTAGGGTGGGGTTAGCTTATGACCTGCTGTGTATACAGGGTTATGGTGGGGCTAGCTTATGACCTGCTGTGTATACAGGGTTATGGTGGGGCTAGCTTATGACCTGCTGTGTATACAGGGTTAGGGTGGGGTTAGCTTATGACCTGCTGTGTATACAGGGTTATGTTCAGGGCTAGCTTATGACCTGCTGTGTATACAGGGTTATGTTCAGGGCTAGCTTATGACCTGCTGTGTATACAGGGTTAGGGCTAGGGCTAGCTTATGACCTGCTGTGTATACAGGGTTATGGTGGGGCTAGCTTATGACCTGCTGTGTATACAGGGTTATGGTGGGGCTAGCTTATGACCTGCTGTGTATACAGGGTTATGGTGGGGCTAGCTTATGACCTGCTGTGTATACAGGGTTATGGTGGGGCTAGCTTATGACCTGCTGTGTATACAGGGTTATGGTGGGGCTAGCTTATGACCTGCTGTGTGTATAGAATTACACATACAGTATACAGAATTGCTGGTGTGCTGCACTTAAATGTTTGCTCAGATTATCCCGTGGAGTCAGGGTTTTATTTAGATGATGATGATTGTTATAATATTATTATAATCATTCTTCTTATTATTTGTTAGCAGATGCCCTTTGGTTTTCTATATTTTCTTTGTTTATTTACCAAACTGCATGTTTTTTGAAATCAGATCAAGTAGCTCGTTCAAGGGCATGCTTGACTGGAGTTCACTTTTGACGTGTTGCTGAATTTCCAAGCTTCTGAAAAGTTGCATCTGCACAGATGTATTTACCTGTACTAGCGCATCAATATTTATCGACTTTTAAGGAGTTCCGAAACATTTCAGAAGATATCACCTGTACAGGTGTGAAAACCGAAAAGGTACCTGCGCCCTGCAAAGTTCTCTTTTTCTCACCCCTTCAAATGACCTCCGTTAATGTCTTCTGTCAGTTGTTTGGCCCTGCTGATTGGCCGGTGCTTTTGCCGTGAACCGCATTAAGTTCCAATCAGAAGCAATTTTTATATAATGAATTACTCAGGCAGACCTTGCTGGCTGGGTGCGAACTCGTTACTCATGTTTTTGAATTGTGCTTCGCGGGTTACGCCTATAAACACAATAGCAAGCGTGTGGAACCCTTCAGTTAAGTTCTCTTTCTTTTTTTAGTATGCGTGTGACGGTGCACTTAAAAAAGTGCACCGTCACTAAAAACTTTGAATGATGTCCTGTCGACGTTTGAGGTTGAGAAGTTTTGGGACCGCAAAGTCAGTTTTTAACCCTCTGGCACCTTACAAAATAAACCACTTCCCTTACAGAACTGGACATTAGTTCAGGTGCACTGAAACGGAATATATTATCGAGATACTGCTACACTCGCACAATGCAAATGATTGCAGTCCTCGGTGAATGCAGTTTTTAAAAATCGATTGCAGTGTGAACAAATCCAGTAATGTCGCTCTCCTCGGAGGTGCATTGTGATTGGTCAGTAGCAAAATCGTTGCTCCACCTCTGTAGTTTTCAGGATTTAAGCTGCAAAGCGTTGTTATCCCTTGTGTTGCCCCTTCAGTTACCCCTTCAATTACCCCTTCAGTCATCCCTTCCGTTACCCCTTCAGGAAGGTGCAATCCTGAATGCTGCCAGGACACACCCAGTACTGAACTCGGCTTTGTTAAGAGCAGGGAAGGTGAGGAATTTCATAGGTGGGTGTGTGCATGCGCACGCATGTGTGTGTGTGTGTGTGTTTTTTAGCGTGTGTGTGTGTGTGCGTGTCTGTGTCTGTGTGTGTGTGTGTGTGTGTGTGTTTGTGTATCCGTGTTTGTGTGTGTGTGTTTGGGCTTCGTCCCGTGTTTGCTGCTAGCCTGGCGGCTCTTAGCGTGTGAAGCTGGGTACTGGGAGGTGAGACTCACTAAGGTGCCCGTCTGTGTTGAACACAAGGCAGCTGAGGTGAGGTGTATCGGTGTTCTTAAACGTCCTGGACGGGGGGGTATTAAAGCTGAGGGGGGTGGCCGGAGTGTTAAGGCGAGCTCCCTCGCCCCCTCTCCTCCTCCCCGCAGGTGCACGTCGGGCCCCTCCGTCTGCGGACGCTTTTTCGGCGTTCAGCGCCTCCGTCCTCAGGGAGCGAGAGGGAGAGAGAGAGGCACGTATCCGTCGCCATGGCAACCTTCTCGCTCCTTCCGCAGCCTTCGCCCACCCCCCACGCGCCCCCCCCCCCCTCCCCCCCCGTAAAACCACCCCGCCCCGCTCCACCCAGAACGCAACGCCGTTGAGCATCGCGCGAGGGGCGAGAGGCGCCGACGTCACCCCGGCGTCGACTTCCCTTCGGCGGTCGCCGAGGACGACCATCGCAGGGCCTCGGAAGCTTTTTGGTCTTCACGTTTCCCTGGAAACCATTGGTGACATTTTAAATGGAGACCCGGGACTGTTCCTTGAGGTGTTTCCACACAGGAGGATAAAGGTCTGTAGTCGGGAAACTTCTTCAAGGGGCGAAACTAGCGAAAAACAAGAAGCTAGCGAAACTATAAAACACAGAGCCCTCGACCAACGTCACTCACAGAACGTTATACAATAACAGGAACAACTACAGATTCTGTAGTGTCATCGCTCCACACGTTTTAGCAGTGTTATGTATCTCGCACCGCTCTGCGAAGCCAGAAGTGCTTTTCTGGCGTTTGTTTTGACCCGCGGTCCACAGGTCTGCAGGTTTTTGTTGTTACTTGGCACCTCGTAGGCCAAATAATTTGACTTCAAGTCAATTTAAGTCGCCTTAAGTCGCCTTCAATTAAGTCACCTCCCCCGGTGAATCGGCTTGGCTCTGAATCGACTGCCGGTCTTTCAGCTTAAAACGAAAACCAGCCGGCCCCGCTGCTGTCCAGGACCGGCGTGACCCACCCCTGATTGGGACCATCTGATACCTTACCCCGGGGGAGTCTAGCTCCAGTCCTGGAGGGCCGCAGCGCGTGCTGGGATTATACCCAAAGCGCAAGGCTAGCGGCCTCTTTGGCCTGGTGGTGCCTTAGGGGGAGTGGCCGTAGCTCTTAAACACGTTGGCCCCCGCCGGGACCGCGGCCCGTTGGGGGGGGGGCGGTGTCTGACGCCCGCGTGCGCGCGAGCCGAGCTCGGCTCTGTGCGAGGAAGAGGAGCACCGCTCTGGAGAGACGGGGAGGAAGACGCGATCAGAGTCGCCCTTCGGTATCGCCGACCCTGTCCCCAGTTCACCCCCCCCCACCCCCATTTCATGTCTGTTTGTCTCTCACCCCCCCAGCCCCCCCTCCCATGCTCAAAGAAGAAGCCTCTTTCATTTTGAACAGCGCTACCGCATCTTTTCCAAACAGCAGTAATTTCCCTGAATGGAGAGCAATTAACGCAATTAATTGGAAAAGGGTTTGATGAAAGGCACTGTCCCTCTCTGGCCCTGCCTTGCTCTCTCTCACCTCTCCCTCTCTCCCCCCCCTCCCTTTCTCTGTCTTTCTCTCCTTCTCTCCCTCCCTCTCTGTCCCTCTCTCCAATGCAGTGGGCGACACTGAATTATGCAGTGAATGGGCTTCGTTGGTTTACGGTCTATTTTATGCCCTTAAAAACGTCTTTTGTGTGTTTGCTTTTCTTGTCCGGACGGCCCCGTCGCCGCACACGTCCGTCGCGCGTAACTCGGGTTGGTTGGATTTGGTTGGACGTGTTTGGAGACGTTGGGCTGCCGTGGTGACCCTTGGCCCCCGGGAAGCAAGAGTTTGATTTCCGCTGGAGCAGGAGAAGCGGACTTCCTCACAGCCCGAGAGTGATGATGCGCATCTGGTCCTGATATAGGCTGGCACAAGTGAGCCGGTTTAATGTCCCTAAATTACGGCGCAGCGGAACCAGAATCGTTTCAGAAAGGGGGCGGGGGGGGGAGGCCCACGCACGGAGGGAAATGGATGTCGTAATGTGATTGTGATAATTGCGTTATCGTCGCCCTGCGATAGCGCAGAATTACCCCCGCCAAACGGAGGGGCGTGCTGACGTTACGGACGGAAGCGAGGGGGTCGGGAGTGCGGGGTCCTCCGGTCCCCCCCACGTCCCGTTCCTGAGGCTTTGTTTGCGGTGTGGATCAGCTCACAGATGCCCTGTGTGCTTTGGGCTCTTCGGTGTGTGGATCAGCTCACAGATGCCCTGTGTACTTTGGGCTCTTCAGTGTGTGGATCAGCTCACAGATGCCCTGTGTACTTTGGGCTCTTCAGTGTGTGGATCAGCTCACAGATGTCCTGTGTACCTTGGGCTCTTCGGTGTGTGGATCAGCTCACAGATGTCCTGTGTACCTTGGGCTCTTCGGTGTGTGGATCAGCTCACAGATGCCCTGTGTACTTTGGGCTCTTCGGTGAGTGGATCAGCTCACAGATGTCCTGTGTACTTTGGGCTCTTCGGTGAGTGGATCAGCTCACAGATGCCCTGTGTACTTTGGGCTCTTCGGTGTGTGGAGCAGCTCACAGATGCCCTGTGTACTTTGGGCTCTTCAGTGAGTGGATCAGCTCACAAATGTCCTGTGTACTTTGGGCTCTTCGGTGTGTGGATCAGCTCACAAATGTCCTGTGTACTTTGGGCTCTTCAGTGTAGATCAGCTCACAGATACTCTGTGTACCTCAGGCTGTGCACCTCCCCTGTAGGGGAGATGAGGCTCAACCAATCGGATTCTTCAGCCGGCAGCCCTCCCCTTGCTGCGACCTTTGACCTTTTACTCCTGTAATCAGGGGCCATGATGCCAGTTGGACTCCAGAGCAGGGACAGGACACTGCTGGGGTGCTCATGTGTAAGTCTCATTTATATAAAGCAACCCCCCCCCCACCCCCCAATAAGAAAAACTATGTACAGAAATGCATGAGAGTGAATTGTGTTGCCTTGGTTACACTAGGGGAAAGTGAATAACAGTCCTGATGTCATAACATCAGAATGAACCATCAGAACCTGTTTCCAAGCTGTAAGTCTGTCAGACGGAAACGAGCCACTCGACCCGCCTGACGTGAGCGAGGCTCCTCAGTGCCCTCAGAGCCCTAACCCCCCTGCAGGTCATCAGCTGTGAGCAGGTGTGTGTGTGTGTGTGTGTGTGAGAGAGAGAGAGAGAGAATCTCTCAGCCTGCAGGGATCTGTGTGCTCCACACAGAAGCTGGCACCTAATTGTGGCTGAGCACTTCTGACACCTCCGTTGTGACCCCCTGTTCCCTGGGGTGTGTATGGGACTGGGGGGGGTGGTGGGGAAGAGCATTTGTTTGACCCCCACCAGTCCTCCAGCTCTGGTTCAGCTGCTGAAGCCGGCACAGCTGGGGTCACCTGCAGCTACACACACATTACGGGCAGAGTCACGTAGGAGGACTCAATCACCATACAGTCTGCTCTCTCTGTCAGTCACACACACACACACACACACACACACACACAGACTCACTCACACACACACACACACACACACACACACAGACTCACTCACACACACACACACACAGACTCACTCACACACACACACACACAGACTCACTCACACATTCACGCAGACACATGCACACACACACGCACTCTCACACAGGCATTCTATGCTGTGCTGGAAATACCCTACTTACTCCTGCTGAACACCTGCGTGTAAAATGTTAATATGGCCCTTTTTGCAACAGCATATCACAAATTTAAAACACCAAAATATATTGTGTTCACGAGCAGGCACTAATCACTCGAAACGTCCTGGAGCTTTCGTTTCAGAAGCGCCCTGTTTGCTGAGGTGTCTATTTGCATTTCCCCTTTCCAGACACATTGGTGCTGGCTGACGAAAGAGCTTTTCAGTGCAGCCTGCTAAACTCCTCACACACATTAGATTTACAGTGTGAAACGCAGACAAGGTGGCACCTTTAGCCACTAGGCACATACGCATGCGTGCACGCACACACACACACACACGCATACACATGCACACACACACACACGCAACCACACACACACACACACTCACGCACGCACACTCACACACGCACGCACGCACACACAAACACATGCGTGCACGCACATACACACACACACACATATGCGTGCACGCACACACACACATGAACACATGCATACAAACACACACGCACACATATATGCTTACGCACACATACAGAAACACACATGCGTGCACTCAGACACACACACACACACACATATACGCACGCACACGCACAGACAGGCAAGCAGACCGTGTTTGCGTGGAGATTTGGAAACTCAAATTATGATGGACAAATGGATTTTGCCCTTCAGGATGCTACGAATATGACTGGCACTGTGGTGCAGGTTTCTGTGTGGGGAAACAAGATGGCTGACTGGCTGCACTCCGTCCACATCATGATCAAAAGTGTGAAATGCCAGCCTGCTGCCTTTATCCACAGGTTAGATGTGTTTAAGAATGTTCCAGAACTTCTTCATTCTGCCACACTGTGGTTTAGCTTACCTGGCATTCAATATATCTGTCTCTTTGAAGCTTGTAATCAGTTCATACTGTTAATTTGTAGATGGCAGTCTGAAACCGGAAAATATATTAGGTAACAAACCCCAGGGAAGGTTTTTTTGTTGGCCGTATCAAACGTGAGCCAGCGACCGTGGTCGGCTGACTGTGTTCGGCCAGCCAAGCCCCTTTCCCGGGTTTCGTTCGGCTGCAGAGCTCTGCTCCTCCTCGGTTTTAGGCCCGGCTGCTCTTTCATTTGTTTGTTCGTTCATGTGTTCATTCTGTTTGCCCGTTCGTTTTGTTTGTTCATATGTTCCCTCATTCATTTGTTTTTTTGTTTGTTCGCTTTTTCATTTGTTGTTTGTTCGTTCGTTTGTTCGTTTGTTGATTTGCCCATTCGCTCGCTCATTTATTAGTTTGTTCATTTGTTTGTTTGTTTGTTTGTTTGTTTGTTTACACTGACTACGGTATTGGAAAACGTGAGACGAATGGAAGGTGCTGGAGTCAGTTCTGAGCCTCGGGGGAGGGGGGGGGGGGGGGCTCCGGTGACGGACCTGGTGAAGACGGCGTCTCCTAATGCTGTGTGACAGCCTGCCTGCGGCACTCACAGCTGTGAGAGCCTGTTGACTGTGGGGGTGGGGGAAGGGGTGCTGGAAGGGGGGGGGGTTCAAATTCGTCAGCTGTGTGGCTGAAAGACCATGAGCTGTCTCCCCCTCACATTTATTTTGGCCAGTTTGGGATGACTGCTGATTTTTGGGGGCATCATGGAGAACCCAGTGATCCCACTACCTGTTTGTAACCCCCGGTGGAGAAGTGAAACTGGTCGTTCTAGCAGACCCCGCGCTGAATGCCCGTCAGGTACAGGCTTGACAGTTTTATGTGTGTGACATCACACTCCAGCTGCGCCCTGAGCTGAGCATTTCTCTCCCAAATCTGATTGGAGGGTGAAATCCTGCTCATTTTCAATCTCCAGTTTCAAAATAATTACCGGTCTCCACATGCTGTATGTCAAATGGAGGCACGACACCTCTGACGCAGTTTTTTGTCGCCGTGGTTACGCCGCTGCCGGTTACAGCCTTTGACCTAATAGAGGTTGCCAGAATTAGCTTCTGCCGGTCCATGAAAGACTGGACTAAAGCATGAATGGGGTTTCCTCCCGATTCGGTTAGGCCTTGTTGGGTGTTTCAGGAGAGTGACACAACACAAGCCTTCTTCAGGATTTCTTTTGTAATTTCCCAGTCAGTATAAACGTCCTAAATCTGCCGAGTGAGTTCAGACAGGATCCAAACTTAGGTTTATTTGTGTTGTTGCTTACGGCATTCATCAGGACGGCAGTGTAGCATGGAGGGTAAGGAGCTGGTCTTGTAACCTAAAGGTCGCGGGTTTGATTCTCGGGTAGGACACTGCCGTTGTACAAGGTACTTAACCTGCATTGCTTCAGTATAAATCCAGCTGTAGAAATGGATGCAATGTAAATGCTGTGTGTAGAATTTGTGTAAGGTGCTCTGGATAAGGGCGTTCGCTAAACGCCTGTCACGTTAATGTTAATGTCATCAACAAAGCGATGGTAGAGAACGAAAAGCCAAGAAAAAAACGAAATCGGGATCTCTTTCAGATTCGGGCACCGACGGCCTTCCTTTTTCGCTTTGGGAGCCTGTGATGTCACCGGGGGGGGGGGGGGGGGGGAAGGGATCGTTTCCCCGAAACCCAGAGCTTCCTCTTCTGATGGAAGTGCGTGACTCCGTAGGCCGATGTGGCAAGACCTCGGCGTTTCGTAAGGCCGCTCAGAGGTCAGGCCGTGACCGCTCTCGCCGCGGTTCGCAGTTCATCGCTCTTCCTTCCCTGGGTCGGTTTTACCAAATGGCTTTCACTCAGATTTGACCGGAAAGAAAGCACGGTGGCCTTTAACTCTTTGAAGAGAATGCTTTTTGGATTGTCCCCCCCCCCCCCCCCCCTAAAAATAAGTCTAAGTCAGTGTTCTAGAACTCTGTTTGCTTTCAGTCACCGGTAGTGATTATGACATCAGCATTAGAATGTTCAGCTGAGACCATTCTGATTGTTTGTGACCTCACTCCTTAAAGGGTTAAATGGGATTGGAGCAGAAAAGCTGTCCCGTCGTGTCCATTTAATGTGGCAGCGCTACAGCTGTTGGCTGGCCTTGACTATAGGCTAGCGCTAGGCTCTGTAGCCGGCGGACGCGGCTAGTTTTGAGCTCGAGGCGGCAATGCTAGCCAGCTGTCGCTTGGACTCAACTTTCGACGGACACAGTTTGGTCTCCCACCGCAAAGGTTGGGTGGGCTTAACCCAGCCCAGTGTGGAATCACACCCCTCCCCCCCCCCCCCCCCACCCGTCTTCTCACAATGTGCTGATGACAGGTTACCAGTTGCCGTTAGCGTGGGACGCGCTACGTTCGGCGCTAGCTCCGCTGGCGCTTTTGTTCGATCCGGGATTCCAGGAGGGAGGAGAACGGGTCGGTGCGCATATTCCTGTCGCGTTCACAAAGCGCTCGCTCTGCGCCCTCGTTATTTTAAAATATGCACGGCATCCGTATTAAAAAACCCGTCTGGAGAGAGCGCGGTGCTTCGTGAAGGATGACATAACGTGCGGTACGAAAGCGATGTTCAAGCCGGTGGCGTGTGACTGAAGGTCGACCGTCCGCCCAAAATTTCCGCGTTAAGGCTCGCGGATGTTTCGCGACATCGCTGTGACGGGCCGTGGGGATTCAGGGCTACACTTCGCCGGAGGTCGACTTGAAATTTCGCCGAGCCTCTTCAGAGTTCTCTCAATAAATCTTACACAAAAAAAAAATAATAATCTTTTTATGTATTTTTTTGTAATTACTTTTTTTTACAGTCCTGTTTGTTGCTCGTCCTTGTGGAAGGGCGCCGTTTTTGTGGGTGTTCCTCGGTTGATCAAAAACGCGAGGCCGGCTTTGGTGTTTGCTGTCTGTCTGAGGTAAGGCCGAGCACTGAAGGAAGGGGTTAGCAGAACAGGGCCAAGCTGGGCTTTGGAATGTTTTTTTTTCTTCTCAAAAATTCAGCGTTCTAGAACTCCGTTGCTTTCCGTCACCAGCAGCGACTGTGACGCAGTAGAATGTTCAGTTCAGAACGTACTAATCTCCTTATTTGTGACCTCACACCTTAAATTGGCCCGATAGGCAAGCCGTGTGATGTGGGTTTGTGGGAAGGACCTCCCACCATCACATGAGAGACAAAGTGAAGAAAATAAAACACACAGAAGAAGAGCCAAAAGAAAAAATGGTATCGTGTTTGTTTATAGTGTTTGTTTTCTCACTCGTTCGCTCACGCGCTCCCTCCCTCCCTCCTTCCCTCCCTCCTCTCTGAGCCCTGTATCGCTGGAACACTGATCTGCTCTCTGGCCCCAGGGGGAGGGGAGAGGAGAGGAGAGAAGAGGGGAGGAGGGGAGAGGAGGGGAAAGGGGAAGGAAGGGAGAGTCCTGTATAATTCTGAACTGCAGAGGCAGGCCCAGATTTACCTAGCGTGGTACTGCACTGTGGGGTCTATCTCCGACTCTTGCGTGTGGCCTACTGGCACGTTTGCGCCGGAGTGCCGAAACTCGGGTTTCCATTTGTCCCCCTGTGACCCCCCCAGGGGGGCCCGGTAGCCCTCAGCATTCCAGCGATGGGGAATTGGTGAAATACTTGGCTGTTTTTTTTTTTTCCATCTCTTCACTGTAGTGCGATGTTCGGCATCCAAATAGGGCACCCATTCCCTTGTGCCCCCCCCCCCCAATAAAAACGAAAACTGCTTGGTGATTGGCTAATCGGGCCATCCCACCATCCCACAGTAGCCCCCGGTGGCACAATGCCCCCCCCCCCCATTACCGAATCCCGGGGGAGATGAGGAAGGTGTCCCTCCGGATTCCGAACGTTCCTCAGTCAAAGCCTGTGGGTCCAGACAACAGCCGTCCCGCACAGGAGGGAGGGGTGCAGGAGTACCGAGCGGCCATGTAGAACATTCTGGATAGTCAAACTCAGGCCTACCGACAGCTGTGTGTGTGTGTGTGTATGTGTGTGTGTGTGTGTGTGTGTGTGTGTGTGTGTGTGTGTATGTGTGTGTGTATGTATGTATGTGTGTGTGTGTGTGTGTGTGTATATGTGTGTGTGTGTGTGTGTGTGTGTGTGTGTGTGTGTGTGTGTGCATGTGTGTGTGTGAGTGTGTGTGTATGTATGTATGTGTGTGTGTGTGTGTGTGTGTGTATATGTGTGTGTGTGTGTGTGTGTGTATATGTGTGTGTGTGTGTGTGTATATGTGTGTGTGTGTGTGTGTATTTGTGTGTGTATGTATGTGTGTGTGTGTGTGTGTGTGTGTGTGTATATGTGTGTGTGTGTGTGTGTATATGTGTGTGTGTGTGTGTGTATTTGTGTGTGTATGTATGTGTGTGTGTGTGTGTGTGTGCGTGTGTGTGTGTGTGTGTGTGTGCGTGTGTGTGTGTGTGTGGAGCCTGGCAGAAGTCATTCTGGCAGCTGACGCTGTAGTTAAAGTGGCTTGGCGTTGTAAGAGGAGAGTATGTGCACGTGTATGGGATCAGGGGTTTGCGGTTTTGGGGGGTGGTGGGTTAATGGCAGTGGGCACAGGTTTACTCTACACCCCCCTCCCTCTTCTCAGTTACCACTTCAGACTATGATGAATTGGGGCCAGTTGCTTGAGAGGGTGGGGGTGTGGGGGGGGGGGGGGGGGGGTGTGGGGAACGGGGGTGACCGAAAAGGGACTCCCTTAGGTTCTCACTTCAGTCAGACGCACTCTGGAGAGGGGACCGATACTGTGACGCAGAGCCCCCCGTCCTGCTAAAGTTCATTTCGGGACCGGAGGTTCCTCTCCGCGCTGGGGTTCTGGTGCCCTGAATCCACCCGCGGGCGTTATCGGGATCCGCTGAAGGTAAGGCCGGGGGGGACGGGCGCCATTTTCACCCTTCTTTACGCGGCCGATTCCTACCCTCGGGCGTTACGTTGTGAAGAGGAGATAACGCGGAACTTGCATCTCCTGGCTTTGGCGTTTCTCCGCAGGCGTTACTGGATAATTACGTTGTCTGTGTGAGTAATGTAGTGTATCCACCTTTTGAAGAGCCCCAGGGTTCTCTCAGAAATGAATATGATTGGCCGGTTTGTACGAGTAGTGATTCGTGTGATGGTCTGTTATCCGCGTGCACTAGTGATTTAGGTCTGCTTGGTCAGATGAGTGTGGCTGTTTTATTGCGCGTTGGGTGAAGACCCCATGCTAAGGGCTCTTTGCTAAGGGCCCCATGCTAAGGGTTCTATGCTAAGGGCCCCATGCTAAGGGTTCTATGCTAAGGGCTCCATGGTAAATGGTAAATGGACTGCATTTACATAGCGCTTTCATCCAAAGCGCTTTACAATTGATGCCTCTCATTCGCCAGAGCAGTTAGAGGTTAGGTGTCTTGCTCAAGGACACTTCGACACGCCCAGTGCGGGGATAGAACCGGTAGCCCTCCGACTGCCAGACAACCGCTCTTACCTCCTGAGCTATGTCGCTATGCTAAGGGCTCCATGTTGAGGGCTCCTTGCTAAGGGCTCCATGCTAAGGGTGCTATACTAAGTTCTCCATGCTAAGGGCCCTATGCTAAGGGTTCTATGCTAAGGGATCCACACTAAGAGCTCTTTGCTAAGGGCCCCATGCTAAGGGCTCTATGCTAAGGGCTCCATGCTAAAGGTGCTATGCTAAGGGCTCCATGTTGAGGGCTCCTTGCTAAGGGCTCCTTGCTAAGGGCTCCATGTTGAGGGCTCCTTGCTAAGGGCTCCATGCTAAGGGCTCCTTGCTAAGGGCTCCATGCTAAGGGCTCCTTGCTAAGGGCTCCATGCTAAGGGCCCCATGCTAAGGGCTCTATGCTAAGGGCTCCATGCTAAAGGTGCTATGCTAAGGGCTCCATGTTGAGGGCTCCTTGCTAAGGGCTCCATGCTAAGGGCTCCTTGCTAAGGGCTCCTTGCTAAGGGCTCCATGCTAAGGGCTCCATGCTAAAGGTGCTATGCTAAGGGCTCCATGTTGAGGGCTCCTTGCTAAGGGCTCCATGCTAAGGGCTCCTTGCTAAGGGCTCCATGCTAAGGGCTCCTTGCTAAGGGCTCCTTGCTAAGGGCTCTATGCTAAGGGCTCTATTCTAAGGGCTCCATGTTGAGGGCTCCATGCTAAAGGTGCTATGCTAAGGGCTCCATGCTAAGGGCTCCTTGCTAAGGGCTCTATGCTAAGGGCTCTATTCTAAGGGCTCCTTGCTAAGGGCTCCATGCTAAGGGCTCCTTGCTAAGGGCCCCATGCTAAGGGCTCCATGCTAAGGGCTCCATCCTGAGGGCCTTATGCTAAGGGCTCCATGCTAATGTAGTGAGGCTGCTGGCATGCAATTAAACACCAGAACAGCAGTCTACTCATCTCCTGTGACTGCTTGTAAATCACTTGTTGCCATTTGTAAAGTCCGCGGACAGGACATAAAGTTTCGTGGGTCAGTTTCAGTGTAGTCAGTTCGAGGTGCTGTGTTTGAAGTGATGGAAATTAAATTTTGCGAACGGACAGCTTTGCTTCTTGTGAATTTTTTTTTTCCAGCGAATGGAAGTTCATTTTGGTCCATTTCCTCGTAGAACTGAAATGGAATTGAGCCCCCGAATCCCGTAGGAAATGGTTCAGGGAAACACCCCCCCCCCCCCCCCCAGCCCGTGAAACAGCCTTGTTTAGTCAGTTGGGCTTTCATTTCACCCCCCTCCCCCTCCCCTCCGCCCCCGTTCCTTTATTCCTTCGAAGAAGGACGGATTCATTTTCACGTCCTGTTAACTGAGCGCCTGAACGGACTCCTTCCGGGAGGTTTTCGGGGAATGTGTGGAAGCCGTCGTCGGGGTCGGTCGCCGGGCCTGTCGCTAAGGCCGATCGCTCGTCGTAGCCGCATTCGCGCACCGGAGACTGAAAGCAGCGTAGTTCTAGAACGCTGAATTTAGAAGTAAGAAAAAAAACAAACAGCACCGGGCGAGCGTGGCGGGATTCTCGCGCCTGGCGAGCGGAGCGGCCATATTGCGGGACAGCGGGCCTTCCCCTCGCGTCCCGCGGC